>JAJQJQ010000160.1:0-41864 GCA_028622995.1 Panagrolaimus kolymaensis | reverse complement strand
AATGGTATATCATCATGATATTCAATTTGTTGTAAATCAATTCTCATTCCATTTCGATGCTGGCATACTGTTCCAGAATTCATATTTAATGCTCCGGTTGCATCCCATTCTCGAATAATATCTTCAATTTGAGATATTTCCCAATTTGCTGGAAGATCAAATCCACCCGAATGTGTGCGCTTTTTATGTTTGGATTTATTTTCTTGGCTATTATTATCATGGGATGAAGCGGGAACAAGTTGGATAAAAAGAAATATCAGAAATATGATTGCAAGATTTTGCTTTGAAGAAATTTTTTGTAACATTTTTTTACACTGTAAAGTAAAAAAAGATGTTTTGATAAAGATAAAAGCCTGAAAATTTAATTTTTGGATTATTAAGAAAAAATTACGAATTTAGAGAAATTGAGTAAAATGAAGCGCAAGATTTAAAGCGATTACCCAATAATATAAAAAAAGTAAGGTTTTTTTAAATAAAAAATTTCAATCTTCCATTTTTGTTTAATAAAAATATTTTTTAACTTTTTTTATTCATGAATTTGTGTTTTTTAAGTAAACATAATTCGGTCGTAGTTTTTTAGATACATAAAACAAGAAAAAAATAGGATTAAAAGAAAAAAAAGATGGAACACTTCGAACTCGGCTTTCATAAGCTACGAAAGCTATCAATTTTTTGAAAGTCTCTTAATTATCACAATAAAGCAAGCCTTTAACCATTTATTTTTGTGGAAAATTATTATCAAACAGCTTCCCTTTAAATACTTTTTTTTCTTTCTTTCTTTGGGATTTCGTTAATAACATTTGTTTGTTGTTGACGTAATTGACCTCGCCTCAAGGAAGGTAAACTCTTAATGATTCATCAAATGTCTTATTTTTTGTTTGTTATTAAAAAAAATCAGCAACGACAACTGACAGATACATACATACCTGTAGGTGGCTGTGAAAAAAAAAGAAGATCAAACTAAATTGAAAAATTTTAAAAAGAAAATTCAAAAAACAAATTTTTTTTTGTTTAACTTATGTTTATATATTTTTTTTTAAAATTGTGGATGGTGGTTGTTGACTCATCGAGAAAAAAAATTTTATGTCAGACTTTTCTTTTTTTTGACTTTGATAGAATTTATGAATGAATCATTAAATTTTTGATTAAAGTCTAAAAACAATATTTACTTTTGAGAAGTAATTCCAAATCAAATTCAAGATTGGTATCAAAATTATTAATTTTTTCAGTAAGACCAGTTTGTAATTTTTTAATTTTTAAAAAAATCTTTGACAAAATTAAAATTTGTAATTTTTTAGCTTTGCAAAAAATTATGATGGTTTTCAAATTTTGCATGCTTCAAAAAATGTGCAAAGGATTATTATTATTTGACAAAGGAAATACATATTTTATATTTTTTATTTTCTGTTTTAAAAAAAGCATGACAACGATGACAATCATGGATACCACCTTCCACACTCACTTTCATTCTTCATGCTTTTTTGATTTTAAAAATAATTGTTGAAGCGTAAAAAAAAAATAAAACTTTTAAAATAAAATAAAAAAAAATTTATTTTAGTTTGTTGCAACATAACACATAATAAGATTGTGCAATGGTGAAAATACGGTGTCGAGTTTGACCTTTTAAAATTTAAGAGTTGCAAAATTTAAAAGCTGTCGTCGGCTGACGTTGTTTTTTTTATTTGGTAAAAACACATTTTCTTTTTTTTACAAAATCACAGTAGCATCATCATCGAAGGATTAAAAAACATTTATGTAAATATTTTTAAAAGTTTTTTTCAAAAATATTTTTGATTTTATTTAAATTTTGAAACTTGTTTTTTTGTTTGAATTTTTTGGCCGTCATTTTTATGTTTTTTTTGCTACAGTGCTTCTTTCTAGCTGCTGGAGATAAACCTTTTTTGGAACCTTTTATCTTTCGCGAAAGTACAAAGCCGCCTTCAAAATTGGAGGATATTAAATCCATTAAAAACTTTTATTTTATTATTTAAAATAAACTTTTAAAACCATTTTTTAATTACGATTTAATTGCTTTGGTTTAATAAAATAATTAGCAAAAATTGTTCTAAGATAAGTGGCATTATTAAGGCCATTGTGATTTTTATTTTGACATTATTTTATATAAAATAACCCAAAACTTTTTCTTTGAAATTCGTAAAGTAATTATTTCATAATTGCAGATACAAGTAGTTGGGTCACAAAAAAAGTCTACTGTTTTATTTTTTACAAAGATTTCAATTTTTTTAATAATTTTTCTTTCTTCTGCGGCTTTTTCTTAGATTCACAAAAAGCAAATTTTTTTAATAACTCAAATCTTTTTTCAATTTTATTTCTCTCTTCGAATGGCATCCATGGATTTCTTGTTCTTGATAAATGGCTTTTTACCTCCAACAAAAAAAACATAGAAATAAAAAAACCACCCAAAATGTATTCGATTAAATTTTTTTCTAAAAGTTTAATTTCGTCTTTAAAAACAAAGAAAAAACGTGAAACCCATAAAATTCTGTCTCGTGTCTTTTTTTCTTCTTCACGTTATCTCTCAAAATGAAACTCTTTATTTTTATTTAATTTATAATTCCATCGTGTTTTCAACAACAAAATAAAAAAGATTTCCTTATTCGGCCAATTTTTTGTATCAAAAAGAAGAGGCATTCTTTAAAATGGGACAAAAACTTTTTTTGTTTTCTTTTTCTCTTTTAATTCTTTCTTTTTTTATCGTTAGATTATATAAAAAATTCATTTGGGAAAAATAAAGTTTTATTAAACAAAACAAAAAAAATTATTTCCGGCATCATCACTCACGCCTTTTTTTTCTTTTGTTTGTTTCAATGTGTGTGTTTTGATGAAAAAAAGGATGAAAATGGGTTAGGTTTGAAGGCACACCACATTCAGATTTGCTTGTGTGAAGAAGCTAAGTAAAAAAAATTTTTTTATTGAAGATAATTGCGAAAATAATTATTTTATAAAACTATCTTTTAAATATATTTTTTTATAATTAGAGTATCATTTTGAAATTTTTTATGGTTAAACTCGAATTGAGAATTAAAAGAGTGAAGGGTTTTTAAATTTTAAAATGGCCGAGTTAAATTCACAAAATTATTGTGATTATAAATTTTATAAAGTCAATATGCTCGAAGAAGCTTTGTTTCTCAAAATTAAGCGTTTTCGAGGATGAGCATCAATAAATTCAAAATTTCCATAAACTTCCTTTTTTTGTTTGAAAAAAACATGATTCCTCATATTCCATATTTCAAAGGCAAAATTGCTGTTCTTTGATTTAGTCACATTTTTTTGAGCAGATTTTTTTGTTCACCATAAAAAAATAACACTTTATTCTAAGAAATTTCACTGCCACCCTAAACATTTTTTTGTGTGTTATTATTATTTCTCCTTGTAAAGAAACTATTTTTTTATACACTTCGCTGATTTTTCTTATAACAAAATATTTTATTTCAAAGATGGCAAACTGCTATGACAAATTTTTAAATTTTTGTACAGCTACTCCTTGAAAAAAATGCATTTTGGCTTCGGCTACACTTTGAAGTTTTTTTTTTCACGGCAATAGAAAAACTATGACATGAGTTTTTCTATTTTTATGTTTGTTTCTATGATTCTATTTTTCAGATGATGAGCATCATTATTGTTTTTCAATGATTTATAATATCATTTTTTTTTATTTTTGCAACCAAAAAAGTTATCCAAGCAGCAAAGTATATACCAAAAAATGCAGAGGTGGTTGCACGGATTTGCTAGGATACCGTATGCAAATTGTTTTTTTCTTTTCTTTTTTGGATCCTAGGTTACAAGCGCCTGCCTTTGCCATAAATTCTAACCGCGTCATTCATATTTTTTTTCTTCTCCACTACCGCCGCTATTTTATTTTATTATTCCATTTTTTACTTTTTTGCTTTTAAAAAAAAAGTGTTTCAACTTTTTTATTTTTTAGGATTCGCTAAAAATAATAATAAAATAATAATGCCTTCAACTTGGTCAACTTCTTTGAGTGTTGTAATTTTTTCATTATATTTATTTGTTTTGGTTTCATCGAGACCCGCAGCAGAATTTCCACAATATGATGAAGGAATTCTAAATATCCAAAGATTACATAATGTTCCATTTGGTGTAAGTGTTTTTTAAACACAAATTTTTTTTTACATTTATCTGTGGTGAACCAGATTTTGTCATTTAAAAAAAATTAAGCGTCCAAAAAGACTAAGAAAAAAAATGATAAATTGCGACATTAAAAAAGAGACGCGTTTAAAACTATGTCTCGAACTTTAATTTGCTTTTTTATTTTGTCTGAAACTCTGAACAAAAAAAATCACGTGATTCTGAATAATTATAAAAGTCTTTTTTGCAAAAATTTTACAATAAATAAATAAACGAATTAAATATTTTCTCCTTAATAAATTTCTTTTTTTAAAATATTGATTGACTCGTTTTCAGGCTCATTTTTCACCAAATCGAATTTATTATCAAAAAAAGAAATCTGATCCATGGGGTGCAATGCTTCATGATAATTTTGCTCCTGCAGGTGGAGATGATATTTTGGGACTTATGAATTATAAAGGCCTTCGAGGATAAATCAACAAAACAGCCAACAACATAAAATATTCCATTTTTGACACTCAAGTTTTAATAAAATAATTTACATTTTGTATGTGTTTTTTTTTTTCACTGTCGTCGTCGCACCTATTCGCCACATTTAACTATCTTTTATTCTCATTTGTCTGATTTTTGATTTTTTAAAGAAATAAAAAATTTATTCAAATTTTCTGCAAATTTTTTTAACACAAAGTTTTTTTTGCAACCACGAATTCTCTAAGAAATGAATTTTTTTATTTAAGTTTAGATTTATGCAAATTTTTTGAAGCAATAAAAAGATTTAAAAAAATTGTTTTAATTAAAATATTTCTAGCCCAGGTTTTTTGTTTATTTCATAGGTTTTTCAGCATAAATTAAATGCCAATTATGATTATCATCAGCAATGTAGCCAAGTTTATCTTCCCATCCTTCAACATGATGATTAAAAAGTTCTTCAGAAAATTTGGCCACAAAATCATCCTTGTTTTTAATAGTGAAATCACGTTCTTGCAATAAAATTTCTTTAAATCGAGGAGTATTATTTTCAGTTTTAATATTTATAAAACCAGCTTTTTTTGCAAATTCTTCCAATTCTTCAAGATTATGGAGATAATAATGCCGACGAGAAACATAATCCAAGAATTTTGGTTTGAGTTCGCCATAACCCTTGCAATAACGAGTTATAACAACTTTTCCACCGGGTTTAAGGACTTTCTAAAAAAAATGGAAGAAAATATTTTGAAAATGAAAAAGTTTGCGAGAAAAAATTATAAAAAAACTGATAAATTCTTTTTTGAATCGAAAATGGCTCCTTTTTGTTAATAAATTTTTAGAAATTATGCACCCAAAAATAAAAACACATTTATTTGGATTGGTATTTTAAAAACACAGATTCTCAACCTTTTCTTGTTCGGATTCTTACGATTTTTAACCTTTTTGTTACATTTCTTTTAAAAAAGAATTTTATTTTCTTAAAATTTAATAATTTCCTCTTTTTGCAATTTTATAAAATTCGAAGCCAGTGCAAACTATAAAAAAATTTCTTGTCATCGAGTCCTGATATTTTTTTTATAAAAGCAGGGATCTTAAAAAGATAAAGAAACTTACATAAATTTTAGCGAATAATTTATCTTGATCTGGAATATGATGAATGCAATCTCGAGAAAAACATAATCAAATTCATTTTCAGCAAATTCATAAATTAAAATATCACTTATTTGATATTTAACTCGACAATCTTGATCTCGTTGATTTCTTTCAAACGCGTGGACAATCATGTTTGTGCTTAAATCGACGCCCAAAACATGGAGGCCAAATTCTCTTGCAGCTTGTCTCGCGCCTCCACCAATTCCAACTCCAATATCCAACATTTTTGCTCCGGGTTTAAGGGCGCCATATTTTAATAACATTCGACGATTTTCATTTAAGCCGCCAGGTGAAATAAAATTATCCCCGAAAATCCATTCATATGAACGAACGTTGTCTTCAGTGTATTGAGTTTTATCCAAAAAATCTCGATATGTTGCAATTTGTTCTTCAAATTCTGAAACTGCGTCAGCTCGGGTTAAAATCCAATATAAATCCAAGTGATTTTGAGCGGTGTAAAGTGAAGCTTCCACTTGTTTAGCGGTGTAAAAATCCAATGCAAGCACATTTCCATCTGAATCTTGTCCAATAAAAACATCGAAAAGTTTAGTTAAATCGGGAATGGTGTGAATTGGGTGGCGAGACATATCTTCACGAATTACCAAAGTTCCACGCTTTTTAAGGGAAGTTAAAACATTTTTAAGTAAATCTCCAAGATGATGTCGGCGTTTAATCAACTGAAAAATTAATTTAGAAAATAATAGTTTTTACACGAAGATTTTTTGGAGTCAAAAAAATTCGTTTAATGTTTTTAAGGACTCGTTTTAGAAATAAACTTACATTCCAATCATCAAGAACATTACATAATATTATAGCATCATAAGCTTCTTTAGTGGAATTAAGACTCAATGGGCCACCATGGGTGAGATCAACATTTGGACCAAATGCTTCTTTGAAAAGGCAGCTGCAAAATAAATTAGTTTTAAAACCTTTAGATTTAATAATATTTATGTAAGCTTTTATTCCTCTAATTTAGCAAAAAAAGAATTAAGATTGTTTATAAATTTCGTGTTAGGGCATTTAAAGCTCTAAACACAAAAATCCAAAAAAAGTTAGGAACCCATAAAATAAAAAATATTTCAGTTTTACATATTTTTTGGTGTCAGAGAAAAAAGTCTTAAAACTTACACAGTGGAATCATCTTCAGTGGATAAAAAAGCTTTTTTAACTTCAATTGCAAGTGGATTTGATTTTAAACTTGAAACAATTTCACGAGCCTTTGACATATTTTTCTTCTGGAATTTAAATCAGTTTTAGAACAAACAAAGCGTTTTGGAAAAAAGACAATAAAAATTATTATTATCAAACGCGCGCATAAAAAAAAGAAGAAAGAATGAAAAAAATCTCGGATGTTTTTCATTTAAAATGGAAAAAATTAACGCATTAAAACAGGAAATCAAATAATGGCTACTTTCTTTAACACCCATCAAACAAATATAAAAAAAGGAAAAAAAGGAAAAGAGAAATATCATTTTAATTTTTACACCACCGGCCACTAAGAACCTATAAAGAATTTTCCCATTTGGTCTTCTTCTTCGACTTATTTGACAAAATCGACGAAGACCAAAGCGACGACGACAAAGATGTCAGCGAATCAAAAAAAACAGTTAATAAGAAAAATATTTTTTGATCAAAGAACAACCAAAACAAAAAAAGGTAATAAAAAAATAAATAAAAATTTGAAAGGAAAAAAAAGTGAAAGAAATGATAAACTTTGACTCGCTGCTCTCGAATATGATAAATAAATGCATAAAAAAGGGAGCAAATGGTTTTTTTGAAGGTAATGTGTGATGGTTAATTATCAAAGCATTTTTAACATCAAGAATTCGAAGGAAAAAATGAGTGAGTGACCGACCGCGTGTGTGTAAAAAATACGGAAGTAGGGTTATAAAAATATTTAAAAAAACGCAAACAAACAAACATTTTTTTATGGATAAAAAAGGCTAATATTTTTGTGTCCATTTACTGCTTTTTTTGGTTGCAGCTGAATCAATCCAATAAAAATATTTCATTTTGACAAGATTTTTCCGTGTTTTTTAGATTAATAAAAATTTAAAAGATTTTTAATTAAAAATATCTGATTAGCAAAAAGAAACAAAAGTTTCAATAAATATTTTTTCATACAATTTATTTTATTCTTAGAAATCCAGATTCAAAAATAGTAAAATATGCTGCTGATATGCATCGCATACATACAAAGATTGTTGTTTTTATGGATTATCTAGTTTTATAAAAAAAAAGAAGAAAATGACGGATTTCGAGCAAGATAAAAACTATTAAAAAAACAAAGGGTTTAAAAAAAATTAAAAATGTGTATGAATGAGTGAAGAAAAAAAACTATGATAAAGGGAAGAAATAATGTTCGCTTCTTTTATATGGTTGCATTAAAAGCTTTGATCATAGGTCAAACTAATCGTGAGCTCAAATCATGAATGATTTTGGAACCGGAAGTAAGTGAACAGTTTTTTTAAAACAGAAAACATAACCGGAAATAAAAAGCTTTTTGGAATCTAAAAAAAAGAGTAATTTTGCAAACAAAAAATGAAACAATGATGCATACAGAATTTTAAAAAAGTGAATTTATTTGAGAAAAAAAACTAACATGAGAAACATCAGTCGCTGGTGACCTACAAACCTTTTCAAGCACTCCAAAAAATTAATTCAAAAATAGTTAAATTTGAGAAATAAAAAAAATGGTTTTGAGCGTCCATTTTTAACTCAAACTTTTATTACATTTTCAAGATTTAATGAGCTTTGACTAACCCTTTCTTGATTCATCAAAATCCATGTAATTAAATAATTTTTTTTTTCACGAATGAACCCTTTTTATTATATATAATTTTTAAGGTCATTTGTTCAAACAAAAACAAAACAAAACAAAAAAAAGCAAGAAGGAAGGAAGTTAGCTAACTTTTTGAAAAAAATAATGTCACCATTTTTTTTCTTCTTTTTGTTGGATAGTTTGTGTCCGGGATTTATTTTTATTTTACAGACACATTTTTCTTGTCTATTTTGTATTTGTCATTGTTTCTTTTTTTTATGCGATATTTTTTTAAAATAACATTTATCTCTTTTATTATTTATTTTTAATACACGCCACACCAATTTCAATTGATAGAAATAATATCTAACATCGTCATCATCATCGCCGCTTTCGCCCAAGAGTGCTAATGGTTGAATTAAGTACGCATACGAATTGACCATCTTGACTAAATGGAGCATAATTTTCACAACATGGTGCTGAACGAGGATATAAGCATACAGCTGTATTACAAACAGTTTTATCAATTGCGCTCCTAAGAAAAAATATTTAAATTTTTAGAGAGTAACTTTGAATGAGAAACTTTGGGCAAGACAATGTAAAAAAATAATTTACCCTGGACATCGACAAGTTGGCGCAGCTTTAGTACAAGCTCGAAATCGCTGATGTGTTCCACATGAACCACAAGTATCCGTGCAATTTGACCATTCCAACCATGTATTCCATTCAGTTCCAGCGCAAGCTGGATCCTACAAAATAATGAAAATTTACAAATAAATTTTAAATTTTAAAAAACACTTTCGTATATTTTTTGGGATTAAACCTACAGTTGGAACCGTTGGTGTAGCAACTGTTGTAGTTGGTGTTGATGATGGGAAAAGAGTTGTAGAAATGGTTGTTAAAATTTGAGTTAAAGTTGTTGTAATTGTCGGAGCTGCAGTTGTAGTTGTTGTTGATGTTGTTGATGACTGAGTTGTGGGAGCTGCAGTTGTAGTCGTTGTTGTTGATGGAGTCGTTGGAGCTGCAGTGGTTGTTGTGGTTGAAGGCGTTGTGGGCACTGGAGTTGTAGTTGTTGTGCTAGTCGTTGTTGGCACTGGAGTAGTTGTTGAAGTTGTTGTTGGAGCTGCAGTGGTTGTGGAAGTAGTCGTAGTCGATGTTGTTGTGGTTCTAGGCGAAGTTGGAATTGGAGTAGTGGTCGTGGTAATAGAGTCACTTAATCGACATTCTAAATTCATTACATTCAAAGGAGGTTGACCCATTTGCCAAATTCCATTAACACAAGTTGCTGGAAGTGAAACCGTATCAATCCCGGTCTCGACATAATTAACTTGATTCACAACTATAGACGCTATCTGCTCTAAACCTTGGACTTGAGGTTGTGAACATGTTACTGTAGCTGATGTTCGACATGTATTATCATTATAAACAAAACGCATTTCGCCATCAGCAAAATTTGCTTGATTCACATTTTGGGTTAATGCACCACAACAATCTAAAAATAAGTCAGTTTGTATAAAAATTTAGAGATTGATAACAATATTGAAGCTTTTTTCCCTGCCTCAACTTATATATAAAAAATAAAGATTCAAAATGGGGCAAACTGTAAACTTTAAATTTGAACTCAAAACATAATAAGAAGAAAAAAATTAGATCGTTGTCAATAAATATTTTTAAAAAACATACTTGGTGGCCTGCTCGTCGTGGTAGTTGTTGCGATGGTGGTGGTTGTAGAGGGTGTTGTAGGCACTGGTGTAGTCGTTGTGGAAGTTGTGGGTGCTGCAGTAGTTGTCGTCGTCGTCGTTGAGGTAGTCGCCAGCGGAGTCGTAGACGCCACCGTTGTTGTAGCTACAGCCGTCGATGTTCTAGTATCACATGTCACAACTTGGGAATATGGGCCACTTAAACTTTCATTCATTTAACTTTTATCCTCAAAAAAAAATCAAACTAATAAACTCACTTGCAATTATATTGAGAAACTTCGGTACAATCTATTGGCTGTGGTATACAATCTCTTAACCTTCTTTGAATATTTAACATTGGAATTGGAGGATTTGTTGGACATCTTTAAAATTTTCTGTTAGGTTTTTTTAAAAGTGAGAGTCCACCGTAACTTACGTCGACCAATCACCCCATGCACCCCAATTACCAATAAGCTGGCAATCCACAGCTGCACCCTCTTCGCATATCATCAAAATTATAAATGATATTAAAGCGAAGAGGGCTGCAAAATTTTGTTTAATCCTACAATAAAAAATTATGTTAAAAGCATAGAAAAAATCTTTACAAAAAAACAAGCGGGAAAAAATTAATTAAAAAATAAATAAATAATTAATTAATTTTTAAAATAAGCAAATTGAAACATAAAAGCTAATTTAAATTTTTAAAAAAACTTACATTGGAAAACAAATTATTTCCTTGTTAAAAGTTTCATGGGGCATAAAAAAATTTATGTGATTATTAAAAACAAAATAAATCAAACAATTATTATTTCCTATTTTTTTAGAGCGGAAAAAGAAAAAAGATTGAAAGAAAAAATCGATTTTCAAAAAATACTTCATAAATTTTTTTTTGTTTCTCTCATTTTGATTACGTTATTTTTTTACGATTCAATTTTTTTTAAATTTGTCATTATTTGATTGTAATAAAGGGATTAAAGCTGAGGGGCTAAGCTTCTTTTTTTATTTTATGAAATATGACATTTTTTACAAAATAGAGAGAGAAATAACTGGAATCATTGATCGTAAAACAACAGTAAAAAAACTAAAACGCACGCGTCAAAAGCATATTTTATTTTTTGAGTTCGAATTTGTTTAATGGTTTTTTATTTTTTGGAAATAGAGATTAATTAGGATAAAATGCAGCAATAATATGAGGGGGAGTAAATGTGTTCATTTAACCTTTTCGCTTTTTTTAGGTATTAACTTTAAAGAATGAGCAACTCAAGAAAAAAATTAATATATATAAAAAGGATTTTGCTTGAAATCGAAAAATGTTGAGAAGTAAAATAATAGTGTCTAGAAATTTTTTTGTTCATTTGAAACTTTAAACTTTATGAGTCTTTTTTTTATGAAATTAAAAAAGTGACACAAAAATAATAATAACATAAATATATGATTTTTTGGACTTTTGTAATTATCAAAAATAAATTTGAAGGAAAGCTTACTTACATTTGTATTTTTTTTATATTAAAATTTCTAAAATGCTTTTTCTTACTATTTTTGGCCTAAATTTTCTAAATTTTTTTTGTTCAAAAATCAACTTTAAAAAGTGAACAAAGAAATGAAGCAACTTTTTTTTGTCTGTTGTTTTTAGGTTACAAAAAGATGGAAATAAAAATTAATTAGAATTTGAATATTTTTTAAAATGAAAAAATCATTATATATCAAAGAGAAAAAAATATCAGTAAAAATGGGAAAGAATCGTTTAAAATTTATGTATCATAAAAAATAAGTATTAAAAAAAGAAGTTAATATTCGCCAAAATACCCAAATTCTTCCATTCAAAAACGTTTGTGTTTTATAAATCCCCGTCAACAAGAGGCGTTAATAAATCCACAATTTTAGTATGCCCTGCTGCAACGGCAAGAGCCAATGGAGTTTCAGTTTTAGCTGATGAAACATTAATTTCTGCATCAGCTTCAATAAGAATTTTAACAATATCAAGTTTGCCTCTTTGGCATGCAATATGAAAAGCAGTTTTACCATTTTCATCGATTGCATTTACATCGCAGCGATGCTAAAAAAGAAGAGAGTTACTGTAGCTTCTAATAAATTTAAATAAAAGTCTTACTTCAATCAAAACTTTTACACATGCTGCAATTCCAGAAAATGCAGCATAATGTAATGGAGTTTGACCGTGTCGATCCACGACATTTGTAGGAAATTTTAAATCTTCTATCATAATTTTTACTGTTGAAGTTTGTCCAGCTGCACAAGCATAAAATAATGGAGTTCTAAAAACAAAATAAAAAAATAAGAATGAAATTAAAAATTTATTTAATGCTTCTTACCTATCAGCTAAATCAAGTTCGTGTTTATCCGCTAAAGCGGTTTGAAAGCAACGAATTAATTCAGTATGTCCACCACCTGCAGCTAAATGGGATGGTGTAGCATTATTTACATCTCGATCATTTAAAGCCCATCCTTGTTTAACTAAAAGTTTTGAAATATTTAATGTTCCAATTTGGGCAGCTAAATGTAAAGCAGTTCGATAATGAATATCTTTAGCTTGTCGATCAATTGAAAGGGATTTGTTGTCAAGCATCCAACGAACAACATCCTCATTTTCTGCTAATACAGCCCACATAAAGCATGAACGCTTTTTATTATCATAAATATCCTAAAAAAATGGGGGCGAATTTAAATAAGCAAACTAAATAATATATTTTGATGTTATCGAGTCTTGCAACAACAACAAAAAAGTGGACTAAGAAATTTCAAAAATCAATATCAAAGCTGTTATCAAAAATCACAGTAATCAAGCAAAAATAATAGTTTTTTAGGTATGTGTTTATAGCTTAGGAATCTTCATCCATGGGTTGGTTTAAAAAAAGTAAAAAGTTAATCACGATTTTGAGAGAGAAAAAAAATCATTATAATAATCATTGGATGAACATAAGTGTGAATTAACGAAGCAAAAGGATATGCGTTAGCCTTGAAAGATGCTTTAAAATCAATGACCCAAAGCAAGAATAATAACAGTTTAATTTTTGACAAAAATAATGGTCAAATAAAAGTAAATCATCGACCCTTTTCAAAACAAAAAATGGAGTTCATGAAAGAAAAATTTATGGAAGCGTTTTTTATTAATAAATTGTGTAATTTCAATAAATGCTTTATTCAAGCTATTGATAAAGAAATCATAGATACACAAGCTTACTGAATGTTGAAGATATTAGAATTTTTTGGTTTACAAAAAAAAGTTGTGTGTTGTTTGAGCGGCCATAGTTTTTCTTTATAAGACCTAAATCCTTTGTAAAGCTTTGTTTCATTTCAAATTTTTGCCTCTCTCGCGTTTTTACATTTTCTTTTGTTTTGAAATTTTTTTACGCAAGATTTTTTAGTTTTTTGTTTGCTTGTTTGTTGTTCAATGATCTTGTTTTTCAGTGGCTATGTTCAATCCAAAACGACTGTTTACTGAATACCGTAGTGGTAAGTCCTTTTCATATGTTTATAACTGATTTCACAAAGGGTTAAGAAAAGTGAGGTTAACTATTCGAACAATATTTTCCCTTATTATCTTCTCTAACTTTTTTTTACTATTGAAATATCATTTTTTAGCTCCAATTCAAAGTACTAGACCTAAAGAATGTACAAAGAAAACGAAAAAAGGTTTGGTTATTGAAGTAACTGAAAACTATGGAAGAATCATCTGTGCTCGCTCATTCAAGGATCATGGTGTATTTGTATTCTTTAATCGAGATACAACAATCAATGGAACTCCAATGCATTTGGGTGAAGGTCATCTTTTTTCAGCTGTTCCAATTGGTACTGAAGTTGAATTCAAGTTAACCTATGACTTTCCATCGACTTGGAGAAATTTCAAGACATCTTTTGGCTACTATTGTGAATGGTTAACTTTCGGTATGGTTTGCTTAATTGTAAATAGAATATCCATTATGCTTTGTTACAACCTTTCTTACATCCATAATCATCATTGCATGTTTTGATTAGATTAACAACAGAATTTTACAGATACAACCAAAACTACTTCTCATGTTCTTCAAACTGAATTACTTGTTAAAGAAAATCGTAATGATGGTTTGGTTATTGCATCTGATGGTGCTGCTTCAAACGTCGTTATTCATCCTCAAATTTGGCCTTCACCAAACACTCTTTACAAACTTTTGGTTGGTAATGAATTTGAACCTAAAACAGTAAGTAGCCTTTGACTTTATAATATGAAAAAAAACAAGGGAGTAGTTAGCAGATTGAGCGATCCGGCCGATTGTTTGATTTTTCTATCTAGCTAGGATGGGGTAAAATCACCCGTAGATTTCAGAAAAACTTTCGGAGGAATATGAAGTCAATATGGATCTCGAGATATATGCAAATTTTCAAATTTTAACTCAAAATTTTTCTCTTTGGCGTAGTGGGGCTTTTGACAATGAGAAAGGAGATGGTTGGTTCGAATCCCCGATGCTGTTTTTCGCCTATTTTGATGAGATTATCTAAAGGATTATGTTTTCGATTATTTTTAATGTTTTTTAAAAATATTAGCGATATATAGAATATGCAAATTTCTATGAAATTTGTCAAAAATCGATTTTTTTATATTTTTTTATGCAATTGAAGGAAAAATAAAATGCAAATTATTTTTTTTAATGTTTTTTTTGAGATTATTCAACTAATTTTTCACGTCTCATTTTTGGAAATAGAAAAAAAAGATTTTTCTAGAAAGTTTAACGTAATCTCTTTGTCAAAAATAAAACTCATAGCACGATTGCACGAAACCAAAAGAAAATACAGTAGAACCTTCTGGAAAAATCTTTTTTTCTTTGTCGCAAAATTTAGATATTGCTTTGTTTGTTAATATTTTTTCAACTATTTTTCGCGCCGCATTTTTCTTCATTTTTGTTGTTGTATAATATTACTTTTTGATTTTAAATAATGTTCATTTTTCTTTTACCAATATCAAGCATGCTTTTTAGCATTTAAATAAAGCTTGATCAGCTATCTTTTTACCAATATCAAGCATGCTTTTTAGCAATTAAATAAAGCTTGATCAATGGTTTTTACCAATATCAAGCATGCTTTTTAGCAATTAAATAAAGCTTGATCAGCTATCTTTTTACCAATATCAAGCATGCTTTTTAGCAATTAAATAAAGCTTGATCAATGGTTTTTACCAATATCAAGCATGCTTTTTAGCAATTAAATAAAGCTTGATCAGCTATCTTTTTACCAATATCAAGCATGCTTTTTAGCATTTAAATAAAGCTTGATCAGCTATCTTTTTACCAATATCAAGCATGCTTTTTAGCAATTAAATAAAGCTTGATCAATGGTTTTTACCAATATCAAGCATGCTTTTTAGCAATTAAATAAAGCTTGATCAGCTATCTTTTTACCAATATCAAGCATGCTTTTTAGCAATTAAATAAAGCTTGATCAATGGTTTTTACCAATATCAAGCATGCTTTTTAGCAATTAAATAAAGCTTGATCAGCTATCTTTTTACCAATATCAAGCATGCTTTTTAGCAATTAAATAAAGCTTGATCAATGGTTTTTACCAATATCAAGCATGCTTTTTAGCAATTAAATAAAGCTTGATCAGCTATCTTTTTACCAATATCAAGCATGCTTTTTAGCATTTAAATAAAGCTTGATCAGCTATCTTTTTACCAATATCAAGCATGCTTTTTAGCAATTAAATAAAGCTTGATCAATGGTTTTTACCAATATCAAGCATGCTTTTTAGCAATTAAATAAAGCTTGATCAGCTATCTTTTTACCAATATCAAGCATGCTTTTTAGCAATTAAATAAAGCTTGATCAATGGTTTTTACCAATATCAAGCATGCTTTTTAGCAATTAAATAAAGCTTGATCAGCTATCTTTTTACCAATATCAAGCATGCTTTTTAGCAATTAAATAAAGCTTGATCAGCTATCTTTTTACCAATATCAAGCATGCTTTTTAGCAATTAAATAAAGCTTGATCAATGGTTTTTACCAATATCAAGCATGCTTTTTAGCAACTAAATAAAGCTTGATCAATGGTTTTTACCAATATCAAGCATGCTTTTTAGCAATTAAATAAAGCTTGATCAGCTATCTTTTTACCAATATCAAGCATGCTTTTTAGCAATTAAATAAAGCTTGATCAATGGTTTTTACCAATATCAAGCATGCTTTTTAGCAATTAAATAAAGCTTGATCAGCTATCTTTTTACCAATATCAAGCATGCTTTTTAGCAATTAAATAAAGCTTGATCAATGGTTTTTACCAATATCAAGCATGCTTTTTAGCAACTAAATAAAGCTTGATCAATGGTTTTTACCAATATCAAGCATGCTTTTTAACAATTAAATAAAGCTTGATCAGCTATCTTTTTACCAATATCAAGCATACTTTTAGCAATTAAATAAAGCTTGATTAATGTTTTTATTTGTATTGTTTTATTTTATTTTCTCATCATTATTCTCTTCATTCGTTTCTATTTATTTTCGTGTTTTTTTTTTGTTCCGTGTTTTATCAATTTTCGTGCAATTTTTTGGTGATTATCTAATAATCGTTCATTTTTCAGATTCAAAGGTTTACTTTTGCTTCTTACAATACTAAGATACTACATCAGATTACAATCGAAGTTTTAGTTCATTTTTTGGACTAAACATTCGCGTTTTTTATTTTTTATTTTTTAATGTGATTAGATCACTTCTAAAATGGATTTATCCATTGAAGAAAGGAGCCAATTGTCCAAAGGCTTAAACTCGGGCACAATAGAAAATTTAAATCCTGACGAACTTATGTCAGGTGATGCTGTTTCGTTATTCTTTGGAAGTTTAACTTATGAAACACATCAAAAAGTTCTTTCGGTCGATTCGATGTTTGCCGGGCACCAATTTCAAAATGGGCCAAAACAAGACACTCATCGTGCTCACCATTTGTTAAAAGGCAAACCTTTTGTGGAAGATTATGAATATATTCTTATTCCCGTTTGCTATTATTCACAAACAAAGGTTAAGAATGCCTATGATAAAAAAGGTCATTGGGTGCTTGGTATTTATTTTAAAGCAACAAAAACGTTGTATTACCTCGACCCTTATGGCGCTAAATCCATTCCTACTCATGTACGAAGGATTATGCTTAATGCCATTAACACTATCGGACCAAAAAACACTAAGCTTAAACCAAAAGTGATCATTTTTGACAAACATAACATTCAAACTGACTCAATAAGCTGTGGCTTTTTGATTTGTTTTTATGGTCAAAGTTTCATTCGTTTAGGATTAGAAAACCTTATTGAAGAAAATTTCAATTTAAATTATTACAAAAATTATGTCATTTTAAGACTAAAAGAGCTGTTTATAGCTCCTGTAATAAATTTAAATTCAGATGACGATGTGCAAGCAATCATTTCGAGTTCATCTGATGATGAATCGATTGCAACTAAAAAATCGAAAACTGAAACTCCTTCATTTGGTATAAAATCATTATCTTTAAAAACACCAAACAAGAGCAATAAAGCTTTATTTAATACAAATGTAACTCCACTTCGTAATAAACCTCAAAAAAGATTGCATGATGGTAACATCAAACAAATTGCAACAAATGAGGAGCCCATGGAGATGGATGAAGTTAATGTTACATCGAATTATGCTGTTAACAATTCGCTTGCTTTTGATTTTGCCGATATCGATATGCAAGATCTGCAAGCCCCGCTTACATCAGGTCTTTTAAAGACAATCAAAGAAAATAGGTGGATAAGCGACATTGTTGTAGCTAAAGAAATTGTCCGTGAAATCATTGATGAACATGAGGAAAAAAGGCTTTTAGTTTTCCCATCAGTTTGGTATGATTATGCTACTTTTGATAATTGGAGTTCTGATACTAATATGCCAAATCGTGTTCCAACTTTTCCTAAATTCAGTTCAACATTTGAGCATGCTATCATTCCAATTAACATCGGAAGCACCCATTGGGCTTTTGGTATTTTAAATAAAGCAAGAAAAGAATGTACTTATTTTTGTACAAAAAAATGGAATCTTTCTGATCCTTATTTTAAAAAACTAAAAACAATTTGCTTTTTATTGTGTGGAGCTGAATGCCGTATTATTACTCCACCAAAAGATAGCTTTAAATATCAACTTCCTCACGACAGTTCCAATTGTGGTCCACTAATTTGTATGTTGATTAAAAGATATTTCACCAACGAACCTATGGATTTTGATGATACCGAAGTCGTTGCTTGGAGAACTAATGTTTATAATTATTATAAACAATTTATACCCATTGAATCAGAAGAAGAAACTATAGCAATCTCTGAAAATGGTGATAGCCTCCAAGAAATATCGGCAGATCATAAAAATGATATGAGTTCAAGAAATAATACAAATTCAAATATTTCTTTAACTTCCGATTCAATGAATGTCGATATTGAAAGCTATGAAGACTTTTATAAAAATAGAAAAAAAAGGGATACTCCTCTAGAACGTAAGAGATATGAAGAATATAAAAATTCTTTCCAAATTATTTCTCATAAAAACAAAGACACAGACACTTCTATTAATTTTGAAAGTGGTAACATTAATGTAACAAAAAACAAAGGAGGTCGTCCTTCAAAAAAACAAGTTAAGAATCGGTACAGTTCGACTAAAGTTATAATTAATCAAACCAAAGACAACGTAAAAGTTGTAATGAGTTCTGAATTAACTAAATCACAAAAACAAATGCCACCTCCTCAACTTGGCACAACGTATGATGAAGTAACTAATAAAAGACGTTCATCAAGGTTAGCCAAAAAATTACGAAAATTAAAAGATATCACTCCACAATGTCACCACACTGGCAAAATTCACAAAGAAGGTTGTGCAGCTGAAAGTGTCAACCATAAAGTAGAATACTTTGATGTTGGTGATTTCACATATCGTTGTAAATTTTGTGGACGATGGATGTCAAAATATGAAGCTGAGACTCCAAGCCAAGCAAACAAATGTTGCGCAGATGGCAAAATTGATCTCAGTGAAACACATGATATTTTACAAAATAAAATTCCTTACGTTTTGCAACATATGCTTGATCCATATAAAATTGAATACAATGACGAGCTTGTAAAAAAAAGTCGCGCATATAATTCAGAAGTGGCTTTTGCTTCCATTTCCACTGATGGTAGAGTGCCTCCTCTTCCAACACGAGGTCCACCCGTTGTGAGATTAAATGGAAATATTGAACATCTTGCAAGTGATTTATTGCCTCCAGAAGGTAAAAGACCAGCATTCGGTCAAATTTATGTTTTAGACTTGGAAGATGCAGAAAATATCCGAGCTGAAGCAGCAAAGGAAAAAGAATTAGATGAAGGAATTTTAAATCAATTGCATAAAATGCTTAATGATTATAATTCTTTAGCAAAACTTTATAAAAGCGGAAGCGAGCGTATGAATGAAGAAATTGAAAAAGCTCGAGCTGAAAATAAAGAAATTCCAAAATTTAGAATTATCATTGTTGATGCTCGTGAAGATAAAGATTTCACCGCACATGATTCCAGCATTCATCCTCATCGAGCTGAAAAGCCCCAAAATGAATTGGTTGGCATGATTTGGGTTAATGATGATGGAGAACCACCTGAATTTAAAGGTGTATGGCTTCATGGAAAGGAAGGAGCAATCCATAATATGCCTTATTACAGTCCAAACATTGATCCTCTTTGTTATCCTTTACTTTTTCCACATGGTAATCAAATGTATCATAATGCAATACCTTTAGTAAATAATGATACCACCATTCAAAGTGAAAAAAGTAAAAAGAATTTAATGAATGATGACATTGATATTCCTGACAATGAAAGGGATGATTACATCAATGGCGGTGATGATGATGTTCAAGAAGAATTTGAGGAGTCAGTCAAAGAGCTTGAAGGCTTTCGCAAGGGTTTTGGAAGGAAATATGTATCTCGGAAACAGTTCTATCGATATTTTATGTTTCCACGAGATAAAAAAGGTTTCAAACAATCCCATTGGCTTTATAGTAAAGGAGCTTTGGCTGAAGCATATATAATTGATGCCGTCTGCAGAGCAGAAAAATGTGAATTAGAAACGGCTAAAAGAAAAATTGAACAATCAAAAAAGAGGTCAGCGACAAAAGCTGAATTACGACAATACATTGAAAAAAAAGTTTTGAAAGGAAAAAAGCTTGGAAAGCTTTTTACAATTCCTGCGACTTTTAAAGGTGGTAGAAAACATATGCAAAAAGCATATTCAAATATCATGACGATTATTGATAACACTGATTTGCCGTCATATTTTGTGACTTTTACAGGCAATCCAAATTGGCCAGAAATTCAAAGAAATAAATTTCATAAAAATGAAAAAAGTCGATTTGATCTTAAATGTCGCGTCTTTTTGGCAAAAGCACAAGAATTCCTTGATGACCTTTTTAAACGTAATGTCTTGGGAAAAGTGCAAGGTTATCACGTGGTAATGGAATTTCAAAAACGTGGAATGCCACACTTACATGCCATTTTAATTATGCAAGAGAAAGTAACTGTTGAAGACATCGATAATTATATCTCAGCTCGAATTCCAGATTTGCCAGATGAAAAAGACAAATCTGAGGAAGCCGAACAGCAAAGGCGATACCATGAAATCATTATGAGAAATAATATTCATTATTGCAATGAAAATTCAGGATGTCAGATCGACGGAGTTTGTAGTAAAGGATATAAAAAGCCATATTCAAATACTACAATTATTCATCAGCATAAACCTGCAGAATATGAACGTCTGCCACCAAAATCATCTATTAATAAAAAAGCAGATGAAACAGAAAAATCTGATTTGCCAAATGAAAAGGGCGAAAATCAAGCCAAAAATCAAAATGAAAACGCGAAAAATGTTGAAAATAATGAGGACGAAATGGAAGAACTCGATTTTCAAGATGAACCGCGAAAAGATTTTGATGAGGAAACTTTTGTCGAATACAGAAGACTTCCACCAAAACCAAAGGATGTAACAATTGATGACATGAATGAGCATCTTTTTGGCAATACATACATGAAAGAAATTAAAAAAAATGTTTTTGTTCAAATTGATGATGCTCATATTGTTCCACATAACAAATTTTTATCCTTAAAATATGATTGTCACATCAACGTTGAATGTACTGTAGGACAAACAGGAAGTCCAAAATATACATGTAAGTATACAACAAAAGGTGGCGATGTTGTTTACATTAAAAAACAACGAATTAAAATAAATGAAAATGGAGAAGAAGTTGTGGATTATGATGAAGGCGAGGTACATATAAATGCCCGTATTATGACAAGTTGCGAAGCTTTAATGCGTTTGCTGTGTACTTGGATTTTCAAACAATCTCATATTGTTGAAGCGCTTCAAATCCATTTAGAAGGTCAAGAAAATGTTGTTTTTGAAGAAGGTGCAGAAGAGCAAGCTGCAAATAAACCAACAAAAACACAACTGACTTCATTTTTTGAACTTTGCAATAATGATCCTGATGCATGCCAATACACATATAAAGATATTCCATATCATTATTGGTTTAATAAACAAAGTAAATCTTGGATAAAAAGAGAAAGAACACCAACCAACTTTTTCGTGAGAATTCATCATGTTTCTCCTCGAGAAGCAGAGCTTTATGCTCTTCGCATCCTTTTGATGAATGTAAAAGGCCCAAAAAGCTTTAAGGATCTTCGAACGGTTGATGGTGTTGAATATCCAACATTTTTAAGCACTGCTCAAGCACTTGGTCTTTGGGAAAATGATGATATTCATTTTCGGGTAATTCAAGACGCAATTAACGAAATGCGTAATCAAAGACAAAAAAGACATTTCTTTGCTATGGTAATTGCTTTCAATCAACCTGGAAACCCTGATAAATTTTTGGATAAATTCCTCGATGAATTATTCCTCGGTTATGGGGAAGATCCAAACAAAAATCGGGAGCAAAGAAGGCGAAAGGCATTAAATTACTTGGAATATATTTTCGAAAAAATTGGCACGAGTTGTCGTCGTCTTGGATTTAATGTTCCAGATAATTTTGAAGAAAATTGTCATTCAAAGGAAGCAGAAAATGATTATGAAGCTCCGGATGATTTGCCTTTTGTTAATGGTAAAAAGCTTACTATTCAAGAGTATGCTGATGCACAAAAAGCAAAATTAAATAATGATCAAACAAAAGCATTCGATGAAATTTGGAATGCGATTGAAAATAAAAATGGTGGCTTCTATTTTTTGCAAGGTTCTGGAGGAACAGGCAAAACATTTTTATATAATACTTTGATTACTTTTTGTCAAGCTCATGGATACAAAGTTCAATCATGCGCTTCAACTGGAATTGCAGCAACTTTGTTAAAAGGAGGGATGACAGCTCATTCTGCTTTCTTTATTCCAAAAGAATTAGATCCTGATAGTAGTTTAAATATCGGTGCACACACTAAGAAAGGTGAATATTTTAAAGACCTTAATTTAGTAATTATTGATGAAGTTAGCATGCTTCACAAAGATTGTATGAATTACATCGATAGAATTCTTAAAGATCTAAGAAACAACCAACAACTTTTTGGAAATACCGTTGTTTTGATTGGAGGTGATTGGAAACAATTAACACCCGTGGTTCCAAGAGGAAGCGAAATGGCAATTATCAATGCTTCAATAAAATCATGGGATAAATTCCAAAATGCTCGACAACTAAACCTCGAACAAAATATGAGAGTAAATTCGAATGAGCTTGCATTCATCGAAGAATTAAAACTTATTGGAAATGGCGATAAATCATTATATATTAAAGGGACTGATTCCATCACTGTTGATGCAGCCATTACTGTTAAAAACGAAGCTGATTTGATTAATTTTTGTTATGAACCAGGGTGGTTGCAAAATCCACAAAAGTACGCAAAGGAACTTTGTGGAAGTGCCATTCTCGCTCCACTAAATACAGTTCAGCAAAGGATAAATAAGGTAATTTTATCAAAACTAACAGGTTCTCAACAAACTTTTTCAAGTATCGATACATTATTATCAGATAAAGAAAAATATTGTCCTCTCGAAGAAAATGACGATGATTACAGTGTCGAAAAAATGCATAGGATTGAAACAGCAGGTATGCCTCCTCATGAATTAAATCTAAAAGTTGGAGCAATTGTTATGCTGATTAGAAATTTATCAATTTTCACAGGCCTTTGTAATGGGACAAGAATGCAAATTGTTGAAATGAATAAAGACTTTTTAAAATGCAAAATTTTAACAGGACCAGCATCTAAATCAGATGAAGTCGTTTATATTCCACGAGTCAAATTCGAGTATGGCAATTGTGAAGCTGAACCTGATATACATTTTATCCGAACTCAATTTCCAATTAAGTTAGCTTTTGCTATGACTATTAATAAAGCTCAAGGCCAAACTTTAGAAAGAGTTGGATTGTATTTTAGAACAAGCGAATGCTTTTCTCATGGCCAACTTTACACTGCTCTGTCCAGAGTCAGAACAAAAGACTCTATCAGAATTTTTACTGCAGTTCCAGATAAACCAACAGTTAAAAATATTGTTTGGCAAAACCTTTTAAATATGTAAAAGCAAAACTACATATGTTGTTGCACATTTTTTATTATGTTTTTTTTATATATTTTTTTTTTCAAAAAAAAAAACTCCACTGTATTCGGAAATCTTGACGTGGTAGAGGAGCAGAAACGCTTTTGGAATTTATAAAAGTAGGCTAATATCCGAAATTTATAATTATCTACTTCTCTTTTTTTGGGAAATAGAAAAATGATTTTCCAGAAGGTTTACCGTAATCTTTTTGTCAAAAGTAAAGCTTTTAACACGATTGCACGAAACCAAAAGAAAATACAGTAGAACCTTCTGGAAAAATCTTTTTTTTTTTGTCGCAAAGTTTAGATATTGCTTTGTTTATTTTTTTCAACTTTTTTGCCGCGTTGCTCTTTTTTTTATTTTATCGTTTTTTTGCTATAGTTCTCAATAATTGTACTTTTATTTTTTAGTTTTATCATTGATACCTGAAGTATTGCATCTAAAATGGATCAACGTACTGAACAGGAAAAGCAACGTCAAGCTGCATATCAACAATCTCAAATGGGTTTTCAACCACCTCAACAAACAACTTTTTTTACTTATCCATCAACTTCATCATATGGTCAACTTCCTTTAGGATTTTATGCTGCTTATCCACCAACTCAAGATTCATCTCAACTTAATGATAATCGACAAAACCAAATCTTCTTTGCTCCTCCAGGAATTCATCGTCCTTTTCAAGCTCAACTTCAACACCATACTCAATCTTCATCTCAAATTAATGATACTCGACAGAACCAACCCTTCTTTGCTCCATCAGGAATTCATGCTCCTATTCAAGCTCAACTTCAAAACCATACTCAATCTCATGATAAACTTCAAGAACAACTTTCACATCAACAAGAATCTTCTCAAAATGAAAGACATAAGTCAAAATCACCTGAAATTCGTCGTCAAAAGGTATCTAAAGAAGAAAGCTCAAAACGTAAAGAAGATAAAACAGATAAGAATCGTGAAATGCATCGTGGCGGATATCATGGTAGAGGTGGATTTCCTGGACGCATGGCTCCATATCCAGAACCAAGAACAAAGAGAACTCGAAGTTCTGATGTAAATGAAGCTGTTAAAGTTCCACATTTACTTTGGTCTGATGTCTTTCAAATGTTCGAGCCAAGAGGGAATCACCTAGAGTTGAAGGATTATGGTTTATGGAAGAAATTTAGTAACGACTTCAAAAAGTTCATGAAGAATAAGAACGATTAATATTCATCATTGTATTGTTTTTTCTTTTTTATTCTTTCATTGTAATGCTTTATTTTTTGTTGTTTTTCCATTGTTTGTTGTTGATTTTGTGGCTTTTTTCTTTTTTGTTGTTAATTTCTTTTAAATTGATTTTACATTGTGTTTTCATCTATGAATAAAAAATTTCTTTGTTAAAACTTATGTTAAGGTAATAAACAATCACAGAGGAAA
This sequence comes from Panagrolaimus kolymaensis, assembly GCA_028622995.1. NCBI lineage: Eukaryota > Metazoa > Nematoda > Chromadorea > Rhabditida > Panagrolaimidae > Panagrolaimus > Panagrolaimus kolymaensis. The sequence goes on along the minus strand of JAJQJQ010000160.1, from coordinate 16,696 downwards.
AATTTGCATTTAGGCATGATTAGTTTTCCCAAATATGCCAGGGAAATTTACGAAATTTTTATAAAACTTTTCATCCAGAAAAAGAAAAACTAAGTTTAAAAAAAAGTTTTATAAAGTTATAAACTTTTTTTCGCTCAACTCTAAAAAGAAGGCTTTTTTTGAAAAGCTAGACCCAGACGTTAATCGCGAAGCGATTTATGTTCAAAGCCCACAGCCTAACTATTGATCGGTTCTCCTAGTTTTCCTTTGTTAATCATACATTGTTTCAGAATCATCGCTTTCAAATGCTCACTCAACCAAGTCGTACTTTACTCGCTCTTGTTACACCTGTTCCATCATTTTTGAAAACAAAACTTCGTCGAATCAATTTCATCGCATTATCATGTAAACCACTTGGAAAAACTATTACATGTTATGCTCATCTTGTTGGAGTTGGTCCATCGGAGCTTTTATTCGATTCTGTTGGTGTTCGTGAAGATACTGGTGATAGTGTACCTGTTGAAATTGTTATGGATCGTGACTTGTTTTTAAGTTCACTTGGATATGAAAATGTAAGTACTAATACCTTGCTAGAACGAACTTATGACAATGAGTGCCTTTTTAGATTCCAAGCTCGAAAGTCAATCTTGCTCCCACTATTGGTCGAGCTTTTCAACTTGGTTGTGTTCAAAATGTTCCAAATCAAAAGCATCCATTACGTGCATTCTGTGCTTATATTTGTCCATCAGGAAATGTTCCAAAGAATCCTAGAATGCATATGCCACGTGTTTATTCTCGTAATTTTCGTCATACTTCATCTCAAGTTAAACCATTTTCACCTATGGTTGAAAAGAAGCCGTCAAAATTAAATAGCTCATTTACTCGTCGAAGTTTTTATCAAAAATTTACTTTTCGACGTAGCTTACGCGCAAATCCACGCAAACGCGCTTTTACTCCATGCTCACCTTATACTGATCTTGCTGCTAAACGGCATGTTTTTTCTATTTACTTTTTAACTTTCTAACCCTTTGCTCTTTTTTAGAAAGAATCTCAATGAATCTTTTCATGATGTTTCCATCTCTGATTTCTGAAATCCACTAGCATTTATCTTTATATTAGTATTTATTGTAATAACTGACCCAGTTGAATGTTTAATTTTTGTTTTTGTAATTTTATAAAATAAAAGACATGGTTAACTTACGCTTAATGTTGTTGAACCCATTATTACTTCTAATGTCTCTCTACAAGTTTGTGCAGCATAATGAGTTGGAGTTGCGCCATAAATATCTCGGCTATCATTTCTTGCTCCATGTTTAATCAAAATTTCTGCTGCTTCTTTTCTTCCCGTTGTTGCTGCATAATGTAATGGCGTACGATTTTTGCTATCAACAATCAAGGTGTAAGAATTTTTGTGTTCTTTACAAAGATATTCAACTGCTTCAAGATTATTTGCTATTACAGCTAAATGAAATGCGGTGAGACCTGATTTGTTTCGATGTCCTAAAGTTGATGGTTTCTTTTGGAGAAGAATTTTGAATACATCGAAGGCTAAAAACAATGGAAAGGGTTATTAGTTTAGAATCTTTAAAGGTGCATTGTTGTTGTTAATGCGAGCATAAGTGCTTAGATACGTTTGTTTAAAAAACAGAGAAAAGCTTTTACCAAATTTGCAACTGGATGCATACATCAAAGGTGTATGATTGAGTTCATCCCTTGAATCCATGGGCATCATTTCTTCTGATACAATAATTTGACAAACTTCATAGCTTCCATTTTGAGCAGCATAATGAAGGATCGTTCGTTTATGAATATCCACAATTTCATGAAAGTTAATATTTGTTGGTAAATAATTTAATAAAGTCTAAACCATAAAATACATTAAGCTAACTAAACATTGGTGAAAAAAAGAAGAGTTTACTAACCCTAAAAACTTTAACACTTTTTTGTTCTGCCGCAAGATGGAGTGGAGTAATTTTAGAATTATCTGTAGCAAGGATTCGATTTTGTGCATCAGTTGAAACCAAAAATTTTATGCAATTAGAAGCTGAATGTTTTACAGCCCAATGCAAAAGTGTTCGACCATATGCATCTTTATCGTGAATGGATAAGCCTCGTCTAAAAAATTAAAAAATTGTAGCTTAATTAACTAAACAAACAAATTCAAACTTTAATAAATATTCAACCATTTTATTTTTATCTGCAACAATGGCAATAAAAAGTAAATTTTGTCCAAGAATATTTTTTAAACTTGATAATTCCGAATCATTTATTTTGGCTAATTGTTTTTCCGCATAGCTTACATCTCCATCACTTATAAATACCGCTAATCGATCAAATTCATTAACCATCTATTAATTATTTAATGAGCGATAAAAATCAATAACAAAGAAAAATTCCTTTTTTTATTCGATCGCAAACTATAAAAATGAAATGAATGAAAAAAAAAGCATGCGATGGAGATAGATTGCGCTGCGCGTGTGTGTTTGTTTCCGTTAAAAACTCTTTTTTTGTTTGTTATTATGCATGTTTGTCGATCGCTAAACTCTCTCTATCTTTCTCTTCTCATTTCATAAATATGTATAATTAATGACTTTATCAAATACAAACAAAAAATATTAGTAAAACGGAGCATTTTTAAATCAAAGAAAATTATTGATGGTGGTAATTACTAATACTGTAAAACAATAGCTCAAGAAAGTACAAACAAAATGCAGCTAACAACCTAATCATAAAATCCTGACATAATTTTTATAAACTTTTAGACCTAAAAAAGCAACCTAACTAACTTTTTTTTCATCTTGTTATTATTGCTACCGTAGGTAAACAATGGCAAAAGAAACCCCGCCAAAAGTGTCAAGACCGCGTTGAAGCTGCTTGTCACGTTTTTCTTTTCTTTCCATCGTCTGCTTTTTTTCCAAGCTTCTAAATTTCTTTTGTTCCATCGCTTTTTTTGCTGCTTTTTTTTAATGCTTGTATCCATTTTTTAGGCTTTGCTTCTATCCATATTAGCCAATCATTGATCGATACTAATACTGGCTTCGTTTCGTTTCAAATTGAAGTTCAAAATGGCTGCTCCACCTACTGTTATTGGTAAAACTTCAAACCATGTTCATCATCAACCAATTCAATCAAACAACAACAACAAAAATGATGGAATCTTTCAACATCCAAAATATGTTGAATTTGTTTCTGTTCAAGGTGTATGGCATCGTATTCCTGCTTACACGAATCATCAAAGCCAAAGTTTACCACGTGGAAATGAAATGGTTCGTAATAATGATAGCGGCTATCGTTCACATGTAAGTTATTTGTTTATTGCGATATCTTTCGATTTATGATTGATTTTTATAGGCTTATGAATATTCAATGCACGTATTAAACGAAGCTACAATATTGGTAAACTGTTTACGTTTCGTTATGGTTACTAACAAATATTCTTTTTTAGAAAGATGATTCAAGAGTTAATCGTACACCTTTACATGATTTAAAGGATGTTGATCTTTCATTTTTAGTAAGTTTGCGTCATCTTTCTTATGGATCTGATTATCAAAGCTTAAAACACATTTGTTTGACGTTGATATTTCTGACCAAGATTATGTTATCATTGTCATTCTCCAGCTATAATCTTTGTTACTTTTTTCAGACTGCTGATGACAAAATTCTTGAAGATTTGAATCCTTTTGGTGCTCCATGTTCTTCTGGAGGTATGAAGCGAAGTTTTGTATTTCCATTATCAACGCCCCCAACACCTCTTCAAAACATGTATCAAAGCAATGGTCAAAATGATGCGTTCCTTTTACCTCGTGCTACAAAGAAATTAAGAACACCAAGAACTGGAGCCAAGTCTGGATTTTCTATGTCTCAACCAAACGTTCTTGATAACTTGATCCATGAAAGTTTGAACTTTGCTGGTGCTCCATATTCTGGTGAAGTTATTAAACTATCTTCTCCTTCTCTACCATCTCTTCTATCTTACCAGAATATGAATCCAAGCAATAACCAAAATGGAGAATTCCTTGCACCTGGTATTTCAAAGAAATCACGAACTACCTTGAAACGAACAAAGGCTGATGCAATTATCTCCAAGCCTAAACGCAATGTTCGCTACCATCCAATACTTATTCCACGACTTCGCCAGCTTCCACCAACTCAAGTTAATGAAGGTTTGCTTTTTTCTTTTCCTTTTCTCTCTCGCATTTTTGGTTTTTAGATGTTGTTGGTATTTGTGGCCAGTTAAATGTCAATCCATATTTTCGTGAATGCATTGGGCTGGTTTCTGTTATCAAAGGAGAACAAGGTCTCAAACATTTTTGCTGTGGAAATTGTGGAACTCGTCGTCGATTTTTGGAACAATCTGGTGGACCACTTATTCAAAAGCAATAATTTACTATCTAACCTTAATAATTGTTTGTTAATGTAAAACTCTTTGTTGTTTGTTGTTGTATACCCAACTTTTGGGGCTTTTTTTCTTTTTGTTTGTTAAAACTTAAACTTAGTTTGTAATTGTCGCTTTTTATTGTTTGTAATTTTTTTTTATTGTAATAAAGAACGACTATAGTTTTAATGTTTTACGTGTCAACTTTTGCTGAGGATGGAGTAATCATGCGAGCCCAAGAGTTTTATGGATATTCCATACATGTGTCACAAAGAAGTAAAGCAAACATTAAAAAAAAATTTAATTTTCTTCAAATACAAAGGAAAATTTAAAAGCAAATTCTTTTTATTAACAACTTGGCGGATCATCATCAGAAACTGAAGTATCTGTATCACCTTTGGATTCCTTCTTTTCATTATTTGATAATAAGGGGATAATCAGTATATTTAATGAGTGATTCATGATCGAGCGTACGCTTCTTCGGCCAAACATTATTTAAAACAACGCTGCGAAGCCGTTTATTCGTGATCTCGAGATTGTAAAGATCATCAAATGAAACAAAATTTAAAACTTTGCTCTAAAATATTTAGAATTAAAAGTTTAATACCTAAGTTATTTTTTTTTTATTGAAGCAAATTACTCACCAATATTTCATTTGGGAGATCAGTTAATATCATATTTTTATCTTTGGAAATTTGTGAATAAAAATGTTTTGGCAACTAAAAAACAAAATTAAAAATATCAATATTGAGGCGGCAATCTTAGATCGAGGGAAAAAAACACTTGAAAAACAGTCTGGGACGTTTCTTTCAACAACGCTAAATATTTTTATTAAACTCTTGAAGCTACCAATGGCGCAACTTTACTAATTGTAAAACTATTTCAGAGTAACTTGGGATCTTTATTTTAAATTTTAGTCTTTTATTGGTAATTATTCATTGAATGAAATCTTATTACAAAAGCGCAGGCACATTATAAAATTTCTTTAAAAAACCATAGATAAAAAAGGGATAAAAATCTAGTGAGTAAGGACAATTTAAATAAATTTATATATAATTTGCTTTCTCGAAAATTTAGCAGTTTACAGTTTAAAGAAAAGAAGGTAAACGAGAATATACTAGAAAATTTTGTCCTACCAAATAAAAACCGTCTCAAACCAGTGAGATAGAATAAAAAGGTGATAAAATATACGTAAGCCACTTTTAGTAAAAGCAAAAATATTGATTTTTTTAATTTTGTTTTTTAGTTGCCAAAACGCTTTTATTCACAAATTTCCAAAGATAAAAAAATGCTATTAACTGATTTCCCAAATGAAATATTGGTGAGTAATTTGCTTCAATAAAAAAAAATAACTTAGGTATTAAACTTTTAATTCTAAATATTTTAGAGCAAAGTTTTAAATTTTGTTTCATTTGATGATCTTTTCAATCTCGAGATCACGAATAAACGGCTTCGCAGCGTTGTTTTAAATAATGTTTGGCCGAAGAAGCGTATGTCACGCGGTGACAGATATTGGTTTCGTCGAGGTTTAGGAAGAAGAGTTCTTTGGGAGTTGGTTGTATCTTCTGCAGCTGGGATCATCCAAATAAACACAAGAGCATTTCACAAACATATTTATTCAGGATACACTCACAGAAAAACTGTCCACTTTTTTTTCGGAAATTGACGGACCCGTTTTTTTTCGACTTTAAAAGTTGTTTTCGTCATTTTTGTTGTACATTTAGTCAACTTTTAATGGACAAATTTGATTGGCTATTTTTTCGGATAATTATGTCCAATACTCAATTAGAAAATGTATTTTTGGAAGGTCGAAAGTTCAAAATTCAAAAATTTTGGTATTTTTCAAAAAAGACACAAATTTCAAAGAGAATGAGTTTATTAATAACAAAGCCATGGTATACAAAGTAAAAACAAAAGCCTAGGTTAAACAAGGATTCAATTAATCAGATTCATCGCCGCCCATTTGATGTTCCATATCACTAGCACGTAATCCAAAGGTGACATTTTTGCCATAGTATTCATTATGAACGAACATTCGATAAGTGCAGTGGAAGCGAAGAGATGTTGTTGAGAATCGAAAACGTTTGGATCTAAGGTTGTCTTCATATTCCTCGGGAACAATTTCGTTGAAGTAAATTGTTGCCTCGGTTCTTACACATTTTAGAAGATGCTAAAAATTAAAGTTTCATAATATTTTAACTTTAATAAAAACTAACCTCAAGCATGTATCCAAATTCATTTCCAAAAGGAAGGCCATCCAAAATTAAGACCAAATTCCAAATTGGCTCTTCATATTTATCTGAGAATCGAAGGCAAATGCAGTTTAAGAGATCGATGCGATCAAAAAAAACCCATGTTGATGTATCCAAGCTAAAAACATATTTGTTCATGATAAAATGCATTTTTAATTACTTACGTTAAACTCTCCATATTCCTAGGTAGTCGCATAAGAAGGCCTCGGATGTGTTCTTCAACAGGTATTTGAACCAAAATACTTCCCATGGTGATCATTCTATCCCGAGTTGACATGAGGCGATAAACAAGTTGTGCACCAAAGAATCCAGCCAATTTTAAGTTTCTTACATACTTCATGAGATCATCCCAGAATTGCATATCGGAATAAACTTCTTGATAAGAAGTATTACATTTTACAGTAAATTCCTCGGTTGCATAGTTTGAGTACATGTAAGTGTTGAAGTTTCCTTGGTATACTTTCTCCATGGTATTATCATTCTTCGTAACCACAACATGATCATCATAGAGTTTAACAGAACGTAGCCGTGTTTTCAATTTACATCCTTGGTTAGCAGCAATACCATTTCCACGGGTTACATTTGATTCGCCATGGTTTCTTTCAGAAGATGAAACTTCTCTTCTGAAGTATTCTCGAAGTTTATCTCTTGATGGTTGAGATAACTGAAACAAATAATGAGAAGATTATTCTCAAATGATAAAAATTAAAAACTTACATCAGCTACATAGCAAGCAATAGCATCATTGGTAGGATTAAGAGCCATCTAAAAATAAACAAGAGTCACCAATAACTGCGACCGCCAATATAAATATTATCTTTGTTTCAAACAATTTTTCAAGTAGTAAGTTTACAACAAATTTTTCGATAAGAGTTTATTGCTACATCATGAGGCTCTTCCACTTTACTGTCGAAATACACCTGGGTCAAAAAAATATGTTCGAATGCCTTACTTTCTGCTTTAATCCATTTCAAAGAAAAAAGGTAAGCTTTCAAATCATCTGCTTCGAGAGTACAATCTCACAGCGAAAACGGCTGCCTCGCTGCACGTTTTTTGCAAGCTTTTTGAAATCTTTGCTGATTTAGTTTTTCAAACTTTTTGCTTTCCTTCACATTTTTTGAGTAAAAAATTATTATTCAATCTTAACGCTTATTTTTTAGTCTTCAAAATGAGTAACTCTGTTACTATCGTTGTTACTGATGCAGCTCTTGCAACTGATGGTCCTCAAACTTTAACTTATCTTTTTGATACTGCGAACACCAAGGATTTGCAGCAACATATCTCTGATACGTTGGGATTACCTAGGAATTTTGATGCTGTTATCAAATGGAAAACCAAGGATCTCGATGATAAAACGATGGTTACAACAATGAATCCCATGACTTTTTTGATCTCGGGTGAAATATACTTTGCATCTATTGGTGAGTTGTTTTTGTCAGTTTATTTCTTTACTAATACTAAATTTTTTAAGATACCTGGGCAGACATTGCCACTCCAAGCTTATCGAAAACCATTGCTAGAGAATCAACAAAAGCAACTGTTCATGTTACCGAAATGGCTACTGATGATCTCCAAGGCTCTCTTGAGGCATGTTCTTTATTTGCTTGTTCATACATTTACTTTATTTTTAGCGAAAATCTTACGATGATCAAGAAAAGCAACTTGTAACCAAGGCTGTAGCTGAAGAAAACCAAATGCCTCTTGCTTCACAGAATCAACCTTCCTCTTCGACTCAAGATACTTCGGATACTCTTATCAATCTTACTCTGGTCCAACGTATGTTGATCCCAAGGATAATTTTACCGTGCCTATTGCTTCGAGGAAATGCTACAACTCAAGGTACATACCTCGCAAACTTATACATCGCAAACCAAGGCTTAATGGATGATAGGTTCAAGGAAATGTCGCCCTCTGAAAAAACAATGGTGGAAACTGTAAGTTCTGTTAAATATCTTTGAATTAATCTTATCATTACAGATTGATGTTATTGCGTTCATTTCAAACCCATCAACCATTGCTGCCCTTGTTTTCTTGCACGACGAATCTTTGACAACTTTCAATTTGAGTCTCCTCACCATGGCTAGAAAGTTTGCAAAGAAAGCTATTACTGATATTATCTCCGAGGCTTATAAAAGTATGTTTAGTTTTTCGTTATAAACTAAACTTCTCTTTTAGGACTGAAATCCCAGGCAACGCTCTTGAACCTTTGATTTCTCTTATGCTTCAAATGACAGGAAATGCATGGTTTTCAACATTGTTAGTCCATGGATGTCCAAGTCCTGTAGTTATGGCTGTGAAGAAAAGGCAAGTTCGCCATGCTCTTAAAGCTGGAGAATCACCAAAGATCAAGAAGCAAAAGTTAACCTTGGCAAATATGGTACCCTTGGATATTGATGAAGCAGCTGGAGCAATTCTGAAGCACAAACACCTGGTGAAATGGAGCAACTTGTTGCAAATACAAGGTTAGTTTATTTTGCAACTTTTTGTGAAAAAATGTGTGAATCATTATATTGGCGGTCGCAATTTGATACACTTGCTTACAATAATTAGATACATCTTTCTTCTAAACAATAATGCCGCTTTAATTTTAGTCAATTCCGCTGCCAATGGTTGAACGAAATGGATCAAGATATAACCAGACGTCACCGAAGGATTGAAACCATGGTCTCTAAGTTTTCGTGTTTTGTGAGAAATGCAACTTTGGTATATTTCATATTACAATACCATAACTTTCTTTTTTACACAATTGTAGCTTCGTCATGACTTCAAGTACACCATGGAAAATATGAAGGGACTAAGCGCTTTCAACGTTGGGGAAGCTTTACATCTTATGCTCCTGCAATTGTGACCCTAGGCAAGAAAAAAGGAATCTTTTTGGAAGATGTTCACCAAGGCCTTGAAAATGATATGCTCCAAGTTTGCAAAACTCTGATTGATCTTGTTCCAACCTACTGCAAAAGAAACAAAAACTGCAAACCTGATCGCCTTATTGTGGAAGGAAAAGTAAGTTCTTTTAAAGTTCGTTTATCTTTACTCTTTTAAGCGTTTAGGAGTTTACAAGTGTTCAAGCCATGGCAGATGTCAGAAAAGATATGGGTCAAAAAGCTGGAATGATCTTAGTTTTTAATAGAAGCCAAGGAAGGAGTTACTATGTTTGCATCGATGACCAAAATTTTAAAAGTATGCTCTTTTTCTTTCTTTTAAAATTATTGTTTTTCAGGTAACCGGTGACTTCTCTGATGCCCTTCAACGGATGGTCGAAATCCATTACATCTTCGACGCTGAATATGCTCCAGAACTTGAAAACTTCCATATCGTTCTCGAACACCTTGCTGGACTTGAAATCACTGGAATGAAAGGCAACCGAGCTGATCTGTACTTTGACATCTTGTTCCATCATAGAGGTAAGTTTATTTTGCTAAATACCTTATGTTATAAATGATTGGTTTTAGAAATCCAAGGAAGAAGAAGTATTGCAACAACCAAGGCTTCACCTATGATCAATGGAACACCAAATCAATCAAATGGTACACCAAGTTCAACCCAGGCCTAAATATCATTTTGTTATATTGTTATTTGTTTTCCAAGGCTTTTTTATTTGTTTTTTTACTGTTTGTTATTTGTTTAATAAATTGTTTGATTGAATATACTTGAATATGTGAATGACGAAAGGGGTTTAGGCGATTAATGAAATATAGCAGATTTACAGAAAAATAAAAACAAGTCATTGATAGTCCAATTTAGCCAAATTTTTGTCCATAATAATGACAATATGGGTTAGGTTTATATCTAAAGAGGTCCGTTTTTTTTAAGTATCATCAGGCAGTGCGTAAAAGATTTTGTCCTATTTTTTTTTATTATTGTACATTTTTGTGACACTTTTTTAAAGAAATAAAGACGATTTCAACTTCTAAGAGGACTATATAGTCCAAATTGAACAGAGACCTTCTTCTTGGCGGTTGTCACTGTACAAGCCAATATTGTCCAAATTTTTCGATGATATAGGTACTTTTTTTCTGTGAGTGTAAACAACAACCAGCACAGATGAACACATGATAACACAACTAACTAAGGAAAAGCTAACAAACAAAAGCTACGAAGAGAGAATTTAGGCTGCCATTTGGCTGACTTCATTTCTTTGATTGAGTGGAGCATTCTGTTTGAGATTCAGGAAGCAAGAGCACGAGCAAGAGTTTGAGAGGCGGGAAGTTTGAATGTGATAGGAGCTGCGCCACGCGACTCGTACGCTCGATCATGAATCACTCATTAAATATACTGATTATCCCCTTATTCCAGCGGGAGAGGTCTTTATAAGAAATCGGAAACGGCATAACTTTACAAATAAATCGGTAATATTTTTAAATATAATAAATGAATTTATATTTTAAATATAATTTTAGTTTGATTTAATTCTATCTCGAACAAAGATTGAATATCTTGATTTATCTTTTTATCGTTTCACACTTACTGAAAACGTTTGTTCCTTACTTTCAAAAGCATCAAATCTTAAAACTTTGAATTTATCATCAATAAAATTAACACACGTTAATATAAATATGATTGCAAATTATTGTCCCTTATTAGAGAAAATTTCACTTGATTGTTGCCTTTCTTGGATGATTGATGACTTAGACCTAAAAATTCTCTTTCAAAGTTGCCCAAATATCCACCACCTTAACTTGGCAGGAAATGATAAAATGAAGGGTGAAAGTTTCAGTTATATTCCAACACAACTTCGTTATTTAAATCTCTCCAATTGCCAAAGTTTAACGAAAAATGCCTTGGATGTTTTATCTAAAAAAATCTTTAATTTGGAAACTCTCATTCTTTGGAGTATTCCTATTACCATAAACCTTAATGTCTGGTTTGAACGTTTAACAAAAATTAGATTTTTGGTCGTTTCCGTATTGATTAAAGTTTCATCATTTTACTCTTTGGATTTTTCGAGCATGAAAGAATTAGAAATGCTTTCTTTTGTTGAAAATGAATTGATCACAACCGAAACTCTACAATCCCTAAAATATTGTCCCAAATTAAAAGCATTAGATTTAGGTTACAATTACCAGTTAGAAGATATAAATGCATTCACAATTTTAAAAGAGTACAATCGTTAAAATGGTGCGATTTAAGTTCATGGAAAGTCTCAGTAACCAACTTTTGGAATTTGTTAAAAACTCTCAGATTAAAGTAAGTTATTCAAAATAATTTAAGATTTACCCTTTTTATCTTTTAGTTTTTAATAATAAATAATTGCCGTGATTTACCAGAAACTATGCTTGAATTATTAATTACTGAATGCGAGGTATTTTTAAATTTTTTGGAATTAAAAGACAAATATATCCTTTATAGTCGCTTTCTTATCTCGAAATGTGGGGCAGTGATGATTCTTTTAATCCGAGTGTATCCATTGCTCTTTCAAAAAAATTTCCTCAAAGATGTTTAACTCTCAAATTAACATATGGAAGAGAACAAACTTTAAATCGCAGTGGCTTGTGTGAAATAATTCCCTATATTAAAGAAAATGAGGATACAAACAAACAACAAAATTTGAACGAATCAATGAATAAATTATTATATGATTAGTAGTAGTCCAAATTTGCGAAGTTTTTGTTTTTAGCTTATTTTTCATTAGCTGCGATTTTTTTTGTTAAACATTTATTTTAGTTATTCTGCTTTCATAAAGAAGATAATAAAATCATGTTGAAAAAAAACAGAGTTAAACTTATAAAACCACGATATTTTAAAGAACTCCAAAATTTACTCGATTCTGAAAACAGCTAAGTTTGGGTATAAAAAAAATTGATGCTTTTGTTTTTCTTCCATTTTATTGTTTGTAATTTTTTTTTATTGTAATAAAGAACGACTATAGTTTTACTGTTTTACGGGTCAACTTTTGCTGAGGATGGAGTAATCATGCGAGCCCAAGAGTTTTATGGATATTCCATACATGTGTCAAACACAAAAAAGCGTACATTAAAAAAGTTTTAATTTCTTCAAATACAAAGGAAAATTTAAAAGCAAATTCTTTTTCTTAACAACTTGGTGGATCATCATCAGAAACTGAAGTATCTGTATCACCTTGGATTCCTTCTTTTCATTATTTGATGATGAACGATTTCGTTGTCTTTTAGATTTAGTATCACGATGAGTATTTGGCACAGTTATTATTGGTCGTAGATGAAATTCTTCTTCCGTCATAATTGGTGGCATAGTTGGTGGATGAGGTAATGGTGTACCTTTTTCAATTTTTGAAAATGTTTTGCTTTTCCATTCATTGTATACGTCCATCCACCAATTTGATGTATAATCACAAGAGCACCATACCTAAAAAAAGAAGAGTATAGTAATCACAAAAGTTATCAAATTAATGAAACATACCGTCTCCATGCATCATGTCGAGATCGAACAATTTTCTTATGAACTCTTTGTTTTGCATTTGGAAGCATATAAATTGTTTGGGTTCGTGAAAAAGATATACGATTAAAATTAGCTTTAGGTTGTACAGCAGGTTCAGTTGATATGGCTTTATTTGATGATGGATCAAGTTCAAAACATTCTTTCAAATTTAACTTTGTTATTGTTGTTGATGGATCTTGTTGTTGTTGCTTTATTTCAGCTGTTTGAGGTTTCAATTCTTTTCCAGATGTTTGATCTTCATCCAAATCAACCGAAATCAATGTTGATGATTTTTGAGTTTCTTTTGATACTGCAGCCATATCACGACGATCAGGAATTTGTTGAAGTTGACGTTGCTAAAAGAGGAAGAGTAAAGTAAAATTATGATACGCTTAAAGTTAAAGAACCACTTACTTCACCAATAGCTTTTCTTTTAAACCTTTTTCAGATGTTCTAGGCGGTGATTCATCATCAAAATCAACAATACTAATTTTTTCACCATCTTCTTCATCACCACGATGTTGTTTTTGTTGTTGTTGAGAAACAGCAGGAAATAAAGGTTCACGACTTTTTGATTTTTTACGTTTTTCTTTGATGTCTTGTTTTTTCGCTGGCGGTGGAGATGGTTGAGCAGCTTTTATTGTTTTCTCAGGATCATCGTTGTTTGGTGTCGGCGCCATAAAAATTGATGTAAAAATCGATGGAAACCAAGACCATGTTGATGTTGTAGAGGATGACAAAGGTTTTGCAGCTGCTAAAAAGAAAAATGTTAGTATTATTTTTGTTAGTTATCGAATCTTTGGCTTCAACTAAGAGTGCACCAACGCCAACTACTTCAGCGTCAGTTGCTTCAACAAATCCTGTTAGTGAATGCCCTCAAAATCATCACTATTCAAACCCGAAAATTGCATTATGGGAACCTCATTGTGCACCAAATGGAACATTTTTTCGAAAATTTGCTCTCCCTCGAGATGGATGTACCTGTGATGAAGGATATTTTCGAACTACTGTTGGATGTATTTCCAACTATCATTGTTCATTTCAATTTTTTTGTAGAGTAAACGAAGAAATTGGTACAGGTTATTGTGATCGATTATGCATATTTGGAAAGAAAGGTATGGTATGCTCAAAGAACCCAAGTTCAGTATATCCCCGATGTCAATGCAAAGAAGGATATTTGAGATATCCACCTGCTCCATATGAATGTAAAGCGGCTTATCGATGCTTATATTAAAGGAATACATATAACAGAAATATTTAAACGTTAACATTCTAATTATCAAATCCAAAAGTAAACCCAATCAAACTAAAGCTAAATTTTTCCAACACCTTTTTAGCCCAAATAAAAGCCTTACCTTGATTATTATCATTCTTCTTCGATGGCGGTGATAATGGCGAAATTGGTGATTTTACTTCTTCATTTTCTTTATTATTCCTTTTTTCTTCATCATATTTTTTGTTGTTTGTATCATTTGATAATGGCATAGAAGATGATTCAGGTTGTTGATGTTGATTTCTTGTTAATGGTAACAATGACAGAGGAGGAGGAGGAATTGATTGAGAATAAACATTTTTCTTTTTCTTGTTGTTGATGTTTTTGAATCTCCACTGCTACTGCTACCATTACTACTGCGACTTTCACGAACAGTTGACGATTTTTTCTTGGTTGTCGTTGATGTGATTGATTTCGACGTTCTTGTTGTCGTTGGTGTTGATCATCGTCAGCCATTCAAAAAGCTTCTTCTTCTTTTTTTTCTTTGTTCGTTGTTTTGATGACACAAAAATGACCAATAAATAAATGAAAAAAGTGAAATGAAGGGATTGATTGACTTTTGCATAGAAGAAAACTTTTTTTTATGAATAATGAAAATTTTTTGGAAAAGCATGCAAAATTTTTCTTTTGAAGCAAAATAATGGGAAAAAAGTTTGAGAAAAGCCAAAGCTATTGAATAACAAACACACTAAAGCTTTTTTTTGATGTATCAAAGGAAGATGAAAAATGGTTACTAATTATCTAAAAATAAACCTATTTTTTTATAATATAAGGATCAGAAAATTTTAGCCAAAAAAAGTTTTTACTTTGTTCATTTTTATTTTATGTATTTTCCCTCCATTTTGTTTTATTGTTTCTATTTTATTACTTTTTTTATATTTTATTTTCTCGCTCTCGCTCCATAACAAAGATCAACAACTTCTTCAAGTTTCTTTGTTTGATATTTTCTTATCAAAAGTAAAAAAAATTAACGCTTTGTAGTATAATATTACACAATTAAAGCTTGTCTCATTTTTATGCTTGAATAAATCGAAGGTTCTGGACACTCTTTTAAAATAACAACAACGTGGCGAAGAAAAAAAAAATAATGAAAAGCAATTAAAATTAAAATTTTGCTTATTTTTTTGGTCAAAGGTTAATCTTTTTTTTTGAGGCAAAGGAAAAAATTGAAACATTGAGAATGAGAAAAGAAGCAACAAGCAATTAAGGCAATTTCCTGTTTAATTATTTTATTATTTTATTTTTTTGCAGAAAACACAAAAGAAAGAAGAAAAAGGAAAATAATGGGCAATGGACTCTTTGTTTTGTTGATAGAAACACGTGGAAAGTTTTTGGATTGAAAGTTAGCA
The DNA here is from genome assembly GCA_028622995.1 of Panagrolaimus kolymaensis. Classification (NCBI taxonomy): domain Eukaryota; kingdom Metazoa; phylum Nematoda; class Chromadorea; order Rhabditida; family Panagrolaimidae; genus Panagrolaimus; species Panagrolaimus kolymaensis. The sequence continues at coordinate 1,072 of JAJQJQ010000160.1, read as the reverse complement.
GTAAAAATGATAAGAAATATTCCGGGGTGGCCCAAAAGCTTATTTTTTTTACAACTTGGAACTTTGACGCATGGATTATGTTTCTAAAAACTTTATTTTAACAGATTTATTATCTTCACATTTCGTTAAATATAAAAAAATTTAAGTAATTTTTAAGAAAGAGGTTATCGCAAGGTTTAATAGTAATAAGAATGTCAAAAATGAGAGGAATAATTTAAACTTTTTTAAAGAAAAATTAATGGCAATTGATAATTCCAGAGATTGAGCTTCAAGTAATCCTAGGATTTTTTTTAATGGCAGTAAACAAAAATTTTTTTTATATGATATTGCAAATCGCAGTATTTTATTATTCGGAATATTTTTTGTAAGAATTTTCATTTTTTTAACATCAAAAAATTCAAACATAAAAATGTGCAAATATTTATGGACTTTAGACAATTTTTTCCCATTATTTCATCCCGCCGCACCCCGAGCGAAGCGAGGGGTGCGGCTGTTTTAGCAATGAGAACGCCCGATCTGCTAACCGAAATTTATGATTTTTTTTATTTCGTGTAATTATGTTGATATTAGAGGGCTCTTTAGGGTCAATTTTTCGTCGCATTGACGAATTTTTAAAAAAAATAGAAGGAAGTATAGAAAAAAAGTGCTTAATCACAACATTTTAAAAGTTCACAATGTCCCGCTGAGCGTTGCAGCAAAGTTAACGCATATTCTGGCTATAAAAATCGTTTTCTCCACCCTCAATTACCTCTATGAGTAAGCTAACTTTAAAAAACATCACATAAAAATAGATGTATGCCGCTATGGAAATTTAAATATTTTGATTTAGAGTAAAAATATCATTGGCTAAAGTTCCTTGTTATACATTTGCTGTGTGGCGTAGGCGTTGAAGGCGGTGATGTTTGGATATTTCTGTCATAGGTTCGAATCCCCACAATTTTTTTTTATTAATTGTTTTAATTGAATTGAGACAATTATATCCAAATAATTTTTTATGATTTTTAATAATGTTTTCATTAGAAAATATGCAAATTTTTAATAAAATATTCACAAATTTTACTTTTTTTATGAA
>JAJQJQ010000159.1:0-42122 GCA_028622995.1 Panagrolaimus kolymaensis | reverse complement strand
ATTTCCATGTCTGCTATAGCAACCAATGGTGAAATTAAATCGGTGGTTGTTAGTACCTCGTTTCGCGTTCGCTTGGCCCCGAATATGGCGGAGCTATTGGACTCATTTTTTTATATTGCAAATACCATCAATGCATCATGAATTGTGTGGGTTTAGCTGAAGCTTTGGTGGATATTTTAAAAGGATATGGTTTTATTTTAATTGATGGAGGAATAAATGATATTCGAATTTATGCTATCGGTAAATAAAAAAATTTAATTCTTGGGTTTAAATTAAAAGCTTATGCAAATTTTTATTTTATTTAGTCGTGTGTCTAGTTTTACAATTAATTATTTTTATTGGAACTGAATTTGAAAATAAACTCAACTTTTATTAATGGTTTCTATAATAATTCTATTATTCACATTTTATTGGAACGTTACTCCCACTTCAAAGGAACAAATTTATAAGGAGTTACGGGAGATTCAAGTGAGTCAATCTATCAGCTAAAAAAACTATCATTTTTTTGAACCAAAGAACAGATTTTTGGGTCATTTTATAAACACTAAAATCATATAATTCCGATAAATTTTTGTAATCTTTGTCTTGCATAGAAAGTTATATGGCCTAATTACTGGGTTTAAAGTCTAAGATTCAAATTATTGCTTTTAATAATTTTTTTTCTCTCGTTTTAGTAAAAACATTTTATGACAATATGTTTCCTGATTATCGTGACGATGTGAGTTTTATTAATACTTTTGGCGTATATTTCCCTGCTATGACTGGAATAATGGGTGGAGCAAATATGAGTGGAGATTTAAAAGATCCCTCTAAATCCATTCCCAAAAGGTATGCGGCTTCCAATTAAAAAAAAATATATAAAAATAAATGTTCAAACGTTTAGGAACAATGTGGGCGATTGTAATAACTACATTTACATATACTTGGGCCATGCTTACCACCGCGGCCACTACCGTTCGAGATGCTACAGGGTTTGATGCTCCAATATATGATGAACATGGAAATTATTTCGCCCCACCATGTCGAATGAATATTCGTGTCCATTTGGAATTGCCAAATGATATGCAACTTATGAAGCTTCAATCGGTTTGGCCTCCATTAATTATTGTTGGAATATTTGCCACTACTCTCAGCTCCGCCAGTGGCTGCTTGATTGGAGCTCCAAGGGTTTTCCAAGCCCTCTGCGCTGATAAACTATATCCTGGAATATCATTTTTTGCTAAAGGGCCATGGAAAAAAAAATGACCCTTTTCGAGCGTATGTCCTTACATGGGCCATCGCTTCAGCGGTCATTCTCATCGGAGATTTGAATGCCATCGCAGAGTTATTACAAATTTTTCTTGGCTGCTTTTGCATTAACTAATTTTGCATGTTTTGATGCAACGGTTGCTAAAGCTCCTGGCTTTCGACCCGGCTTTCAATATTATAATAAATGGTTATCACTTTGGGAGCTGTTTTATGTGTAACCATTATGTTTGTGTTATCATGGTTAACAAGTTTAATAACTTTTATTATTTTTTGCCCTACTTTTTTTATTCATCAAACATAACAAATCTCGTAGTATTTTTCCCTCACAAAAAAGCAAAAATTTTGTCAAAAATTTTTGGCCAAATTTATTTTTTAGTTTTACAACGAAAGCTTTTTAAAATATTAAATATGTTTTATTTATTTTTTAGATATAAACTGGGGCACATCTACCGAAGCCTAATCGATATCGAAAAGCTCTATCGGGATTGATAAAAATTTCTCGACAAACCGCACACATCAAAAATTATCGACCTCAACTTTGTTTTAACAGGAAATCCTATGGAAAGACAAGCTTTAGTGGATTTTAGTAATTCCATTACGAAGGAACTAATTTGCTTGTTTGTGGACATATTATTCAGTAAGTTTCCATGTTAATAGACAATCAAAAAAGCTACCATAATTAGGCTCAAAGATTCTTGGCGGGAAAAATGGTCTCGCAAAGATTATTGAAATTACACTATTAAAAATTTTAAATCAAAAAAATTGTGATTTTTAGTTAAATTTTTACTTTTTTAGTACTCCTCTTCGGTTGATTCTACTTCATATGTTCGAAAACTCAATGACAATTTCACTGATTTCCTTCACGAACAACATGTCAAAGGTTTTTATTGTGGAATCACCCATAAATCTCTTCGCGGTGGCACCCAATCATTACTTCAAACTGTTGGGCTTGGAAAAATGCATCCAAACATTTTATTGATTGGTTACAAAACTCGTTGGATTGAAGATGTAAAAAATTCATTTAATGATTATTTGGAATATACCCAAGTTATTCATGATGCATTTCAAGCTAAAATGAGTTTATGCATATTGAGAAATGAAAATTATGGTTAGATCATAGTTCATTTTTTTGCTCCAGATTTCGTGGATGTTATGCTGCAAATATATCGAATACCAATCTTCAAACCATTAATCCTGCGTTATTTGTGATTTCACTCGTGAGTTCCACCTAAATTAATTCGTCCAAGAGCAACCTTTTCAACTCGAAGCAGATCTCATTTTAATTTACATAACCTTGAAGAAATATTAGTGAGAATATGGCTGTTTCTAATAATAAACTAAAATAAGCATAACCAATTTAAAAAATTGGAATAAAAAAATGAAAAAATCAAAAAGAACTTTGAATTCTGGCTTTTTTTCTAATTTTTTTCTTGTCTCTCATCAAAGATTATTTGATTATGTAAATTTTTTAAAAAATTTTTTTGCATAACAAAGTAAAAATAAGATTAAGTGAATTAACTAATTTTACCAAAAATTTTAATTTCCCTGATAAATTTAATTTTTAGTTTTATAATCTAAAAAATAGAAAAACCGGGTAAGGCTAAAAATTTATGAATGACGGAACTAATAATTTTATAAAGTAAATTTTTGAACTAAAAAATCCGTGAAATTTATTAAAAAATTTCAAAAAAAAATTTTGTTTTAATTTTTCAATAGTATTTTTTCTCATCAACAAAAAGTTTTATTAAACCCTGTGCGATTAATTTTTGAGCCATCCTTAATTTTTTCCATACATATTTCTGCATCCAAACCGCTTTGGCTCTTCAACCAAATATGCGTTATAAATTCCTTATCAAGGATGGGTTCGTTGATTGTTGGTGGCTTTACAATGATGGAGGCCTAATTTTATTACTCTCATTCCTTCTAACTGATAGTCCATCGTTTGCGGAAAATTGTAAACTTCGATATTTACTATTGCACCAAAAATTATAGATTCCCAAGAAATTCAAAGCATTTAAAAAAGATATTGAAAAAATTAGAATTTCATATTTTGAAATTATTGTTATCATCGTGATGATAAGGGATGTGTTTGAAGAAACGGTGGAAGAATATGAAAATATTTTAAGTCGAATAAATGTGAAAGATGAGGAACCTTTGATTGAAGAAGAAATGTTAAAAACTAATGATCTAAGAACAAAAAAAATTTTGAAACAGCGAGAATGGTTATTGGAATATTCATTTGCTTCAAGTTTAATCGTAATGTAAGCTTCTTTTTTTAATGAGTCCAAAAAATAGAAATAAATATTACAAAATAATTGAAAAAAACTTTGGTTTATCTTTAGTAAAGTCTTTTTATTTTTCCTTAGTTTACAAAAAGATTAATTTTTTTGGGTTCTTAGTTTTTTTGAATCAAGAAAATTAATTTTTAGCTACCTTTTGAACCTTTTTCTAATAATTTTTTATTGTTTCTAAAGTTGTCATATAAAAAATCCATAAAAACCCAAAAATATTTTTAACAAAAGACTTGAAAATATAAGTTTTGTGTTGTGTTTCAGAACCATTCCAATAGCCACAGAAAAAACTATTACAAGCCCTTTGTATATGTTATGGCTTGAAATATTATCAAATGATATGCCACAAATGCTTTTTGTTCGAGGAAATGGTGATTCCGTAATGACTTATTATTCTTAAAAAACATACTTTTTTATATGGATCATAGAAAAATGTACATATCTATTTCTTTTACCGTACTTTTGATTATGTCTTTGATCACATACTTATTTTTGATTTTTTTTAAACATTTTTTTTAATAGCCTTCGATAAGAATGTAATCTGATTTGGTGCTTATTGTGATTATTAAAGGGTTAATTATGCCAAAATGGTAAAAATTGATCTACTTTTTCCCCAATCAGTAGAAAATTCTGTTTATACGCCAAAAAATCAGAAATCATGCGTAGAATAAAGTTATAGGTATGGATTTTTATTTGACTTAGTTAAAATAATTAGTTTTTCCAGAAATTACTGATTTGCCATTTTTGCTCTTATATCTTTAAAAAATAACTAGTCTCTGGGGAAACCTTGTAAAATTCTACTTTTTGCTGATTCTTTTTCCAAATATGTGTAAGAAAAAAGTTATTGGTGCCAATTTTTTTTACTAAAGCTAATTTTTGAGTTTTAGCCATATACATTGACTAAATGCCTGATGGGCTAAAAACAAAGTCAAAATTCTCAACGTTGGAAGTTTTGATCCAAGCGGTGTAGATATGTGAAATTCATACGATAGGTGCATCAAGTATTGTACTTCATCATGAAAGTTTGAAAATGGTATATAGTTAATTTAAAAAAAATACAAGGTCAAGGGTATATAATTTTTTAAACAAAATATGCCCTACGGTAATGAAAATATCGTACGATGGATTTTTCGAATTATGTACGATAAATTTTTTTTGTCTATCACAAAACCTTCCAAATTAATGGGGCTATGAAATTAAAGTTTGTTTGCTCATAATCGTTTTGCTGGATCTCGAGTTATGAGGTGAAATAGGTGAAAAACGGCCATTTTTGGCTATTTCGTTTTTTGTGGTGCACATGCCAGGAATGACTCCATATGCATGTTTTATCTCATTTTTCATGATTTTCACGCTATTTTGAACCCTATAGTCATAGGGCCGCGGCTACCGAACATTTTTTCGTCACCGAAGAGACCGTGATATTTATCAAATCAAATAAAAAAAACTTCACCTAATTTTAATTGGTTAAAACCAATCCTACCAATTTATTTTAATATTTTCAAGAAAGTCGGCATAAGCAAAATTTTTTTTTCTGAGTTAGCTTTACCAATGTTTACTCATATGCTTAATTAGGCTAAATCCAAGAGGATTTGGCCAGAAGTGACCCTAATCATGGAGATATAGCTACTTGAAGGTTTACTATTTAATTAATTCAAAATTATGCCATAATTCACTCTTTCGTTATATTTTTATATTCTCTTATGATTTATAGGTTTTCGACCATGGAGAATCCGAATTTGACCACCATTACCTTTCATGTATAGGCTAAACATCGATTTTTCACCAACATGGCATGGTTTTTGGCTCACCACGGGTCACAGACTTCCGTCCGCAAGATATGACTATCACCATTCGAAAGAGCATGTTTTTTTACCCTTAGTGGTGACTATATATATTGATACGAGGTCGACTACTATCATTTATGAATTTTTGAATGTTTCTTTTTACATAAATCTACCAACAAGATCATAAAGAAAAAAATCGAAAAAATTCATAAACCCATTTAAAAAATCAGGAAAGCTTACAAAACCATAAAATCAATGCTCCTGGATTTTTTGGTACCAATTTCAACCTTATTTGTTATGGTATTACGTGCTACGCGATCACTTTAAGCACTAACATTGCTTAATGAACTTCAAAAATGTGTATAAATTCAGTAATTCTTATTTTTATTCTAGAATAATGTTTTTTATATCAATTCGAGGTCGTAGAATCCGAATTTGACCTCTGTTTCACTAATATTCCTTACTAAAAGGAATCTTTTGGGACTATGAAAATTTGCATATTTGAAGTCTTCAATTTTGTTTTGTCATTTTTGTGGCAAAGAAAAATAAAAAATGAAAGAAAGATATTTTTTTTTTTGCTCCGTTTTTCTCATCAGTTTTGTTTTCTCATTTTTTGTGGTCCTTTTTAACACATCATGTTTATATTAAGACAGCACTCTTTTAAAAGCAGTGTTTTTAAATTTTTTTAGCCTTTTAGTCACTCATTTAAATAAAACTTTAAACCTTTTTCCAAATGCCATTCTTTTTAATTTGTAAACACAAATGTTCAGATTTATGATGCGAAAATACCAAACAATTGGCAAATATAAAATTTAAGAGAAGTACTTTTTTAAATTTTAAGCAAGAATCGAACATATGGTTTTTCTTTTTTTTGTTATTCGATACTCTCCGATTATTTGATTTTGTTTATGATAAAAAAAAAGAATTTAAAAAATGCTAATGTTTTTATGTGGAGATTTTGCTTTAATTAAATTAAATGACAATTTACGTTATAATAATTTAACTCGTCGAATTCCATTAGCTTTAAAAGCCGAAAAGGATGATAATCTTAATTTAACTATGGCTGGATTTGGATGGTATCGAAATATGAATGATACAGAACTTACAAAAGTTGTTAAACATTCCCAAATTCAATGGCTACCATGGAATAAATGTCCCGATGCAGTTGATGACACTGAATTTTGTGTTGGTGGACATCTCGAGAATGATGATACTGAAGGGGTTAATTTACAAATGAACGATGGAGCTCCAATTTTTGCAACCATCAATGATACTATTTTTCAAATTGGAATGGTTGTTCGAGCCGCAAATAATAATACCATAACCAAATTTGGTCGAATTCGAGCTGTAGCAGCTTGGATTTCCAATTGGTGTGATTGGTTTTATTTTATTTCTTAGGAAGAAGTTGAATGCGGTTTTTAAATTTTTTCTCTTGTTTTGTTTTATTGGGATTTTTTTGATATTTAAATTCAGTTTTGCATTTAAATGTAAAACACTTTCATGTCTTTGGTTTTTGATATTTACTCATATAATTGCAATAAAATATAATCATTAACAAACATAAATTTTTAAGTAACTAGCTACAATTTTATTTATGAAAGTGCAGTGGAAAAAACCATATGTTTGTTCAACGACTATTTTTATTTAGCTATAAAATGACCAATTTTTTGTTATTTTACGACAGTTTTTTCATCTTTTTGCCAAATAATATGTAAAAATATTAATTTTAATATTTTTTAGCCATTTCAAGTCAAATTCAAATTCTCCAAGGCGAAATAAGAGGGTTTTCATTTGATAATTTTCATATTGATGTTTAAATGGCTAAGAACTCCAAAATTATCCAACTAGTATCTAAATCTCTTTTACCCTCGGAAGCACCTTAATTCGGTATACAAACATCCGCAAACCCCATTTCAAAACCTTTCATCCTCATAGTTGGCAATTTGGTTTTACCCGTCTATGAACTTATTGAAACACCTGGTAAAAATTTCAAAACTTTTTTTAATCACGACAATTTCTTTTTTTTTAAATTTTTGATTTACGAACGATTCTTAACAGTATTTTTAATCCATTTTTTTACTCGAAATTAAGATTAAAAAATCATTGCTCTTCATACAGCTTTTTTGGATGTGTTATTTTTTTTACATTAAAATGAATTAAAACAAAAGAAAAAAAATGCAGCCAATTTGTTTTTTTGCCAAATAAGAAATTGTTATCCATGCTGGTAAAAGATTGATCTTGCAAAAAATGTATTAAAGTTGTAAATTTTTTATATCGTTTTTAACAAAAAAAAATTTAAGCAATTTTTGAAAGGCAAATTAAATTAAAGATTAAAAAATTGATAATACAAATTTTTGGAATACATTGAGAAGGAATTTTTTTTCAGTTAATTTCTTAAGTGGCAAATGGAAAGTCGACATTTCCTCCGCATAAAACCAAACCAATATGTTTAAAATTTTTGAATTCATTTGGATATTTCATCACAGCTGTTAAAGGCATAGCAGCACAAGGCTCCACAACTAGTTTCAATCGTTGCCATATAAGTTTCCATGCTTCACGAATTTCTGCATCAGTAACCGTGAAAACTCGATGTTCGACATTCTTTTCAATTACTCTAAAGCATCGCTCGCCAATGGCTCGAGCTCGACATCCATCCGCGATTGTTTCAAGGAAATTTTGCGTTTCCCAAAGTGGTTTTCCAGCTTTTAAAGATTTTTCTAATTCTTTTCCTTCTGGTTCAACGCAAAATACTAAAACAAAAATAATCGTTTAATTTTTTTAAGGAAGTCTAACGTACCCTTAACATTAGATTTTCTTTCTGAAAGCCATTGAGAAGCTCCAGCTGCAAGACTACCTCCACCTACAGCTAATAAAAACGCATCCATTTCAGGAACTTGTTCGGCGAATTCAATTGCCACTGTTCCTTGAGCTTCCACAACGCTCCAATTATCGAATGGGTGAATGTAAGTTAAATTTTCAGTTTCCGCAATTTTTAAACACTTTTGAATTCTAAAAAACATGCATTTTTAAAGCTTTTGTTTTATAACATTTAAACTTACAAATCATCCAAAGATCCAGGTGTAAAAATTACGGTCGCATTAAAACGTTTAATTGCATTTATTTTAGCTTTTGGAGCATCTTCTGGAACAACGATATAACATTTTAGGCCATTTTTCGAACAAGCATATGCAAGAGCTTGTCCATGATTTCCAGATGAAACAGTTATCTTAAAAATTTTTTTAATTAAAATATTTTTGTTTACTAAAGTTTTTTTTAATCGCATCTTCACAAGTTAATTCCTTGACAATCAGGGATTTGTGTATATTAACGCTTTCTCCACTTTTAACTTACATATCCAGTTGGAATTTCACAAAATGATTTCTTAGCTTCTTCGAGGGCTTTTGTTACCTAAAAATTTCTTTATAGCATTTAAAAAACAAATACTTGGAAATAAAAATAATTACAATATTTACAGCTCCACGACATTTAAAGCTTCCAGTTTTTTGAAAGTTTTCACATTTAAAATATAATTTTGGACCATTGCCGCCACACATTTCTGAAATCATGGCATCAAGAGAAGTTGAAGTGTAAACAGGAGTTCGATTGATATACTTTTCAATTCTTCGATGAGCTTCTTCTATTCCAGAAGCTGTGAGACTATCATCGTTGAATACCATAATTGTTGATTGTTGAAAAAAAAGAAGGAAGGAAGTTAAGAGTTGCTATATCGAAGCCAAAAATAGTTTATAATACTCTAATTAATATTGCTTTTATACATATTTTTTAATGCTTACATATGCTTAAAATTTCATAATAGAGACAACTAAAAAAACGTAAGCATTTTAGCTCTCCTCCGTGAAATGTTTTCGAAAATAATAATGATAGCTTCCAGAATTTTTTTCATTATGATGTAATTAATTTCTAATTGCAAATTTTTCCGGAAATTATCCGCCATTAATACCATAAACAACATTGAATGAAGAGAAAAAAACATATCTACGTCTGCTAAAAAAATATGAATCAGAATTTGTAAGACATCAAGCAGTTATCAACAAAAAAAAGAAAAAGAAACGCCCATTTTTTTAATTGGTAAGCATCGTAAAATTAAGTGATAAGCAACGGTCTTCTTCTTTTTTTTCCAGCTGAAAGAGAAAGAAAAAAATGTTACACCTTTAGTTTTGTGTTTCTAAGCGAAATGAATGACAAAAGATGCATTAAAAAATAAACCAAAAATAATGAATTTTAAATTTGGTTTTATAAATGTAAAAAAATATTAAAAATACAGAAAATCGTCGTCAAATTTTTTTCAAACTATATTTATTTAGTTAAAAAAAAAAAAGAAATAAAATTTAACAATTATAATTTACAATTTAAAAAAATTTGTTTTTAGTTATCCATGTCCTCCACCACCATTGCATGCAGCACAAAATAACATAAAGGAAGCCAATGCATTTCCACTTCCAATATTTCCTGGTGCAACTTGTCCATTCGCTAATAAACCTTGTTCAGGTTTATATATTTGCCATGGATGACTTATTGGATTATAACTTGATGAATCATAAGCAGACGATGATGGATAATAATTATAATAATTACCATAATATTGAGGAATTGCTTGCGACAAATCTAACTTAAAAATAATGAAAAATAGAAGAAAAAGATAAAAAAATAATTTTTTCATTACTTTTTTTGGAACAAATAACAATGGAAAACAAAAATGTTAAATTATAGAAGTGTTTTGGAGTTTTTAATAATAATTATTGAAAGGGTTTTTTATATTTGATTGATTTATGAACTTTTTTGTCATCAATTTTTTGGACCTTTCTGTTTTTTTATTTTGCACAAAACTTTTATGACAATGTCAAGAAAATTATAAAAGAAATCAATGTCTCATGATTCGAACACCTTGGAAAAGAGTGGAAGTGCAAAAGAAAAACAAACATAGATTTTCATGAGTTTGTTTTTAAATATTTTTCTTGTTACACTTATTTGGAGTTGATTAAAAACAGTGATGTTTGTTACTTCACAAAAAAATGGTGATGCTTTGTGAAATTTTTCCCCGGTAATGATGAATTCGTTATGACTTATTTTTTTTTATCTTTAGTTCTTATTTTTTGGTAAAAAAAATTTACTGCAGAATAAAAAGTTTTTTTCTCCCATTTTTTATGTTTAAAAACAAATCTTAAATTAAGTTTAGCAATGAAAAAACGATTCAAATTTTTCAGTACAACATTATTCACTGGTCCCATTTTTGTTATTGAAAACGATACATTACATAATGCGAAGTTAGATTTAATTTTTTTTTAATATTTTTAAGTTAAAAAAAACTTTTTTTCATTTCCAAAAGGAGTTAAAAATAATGTTTCCATTTTGGATGGAACTTTTGTAAATAAAAAAATTAAGATTTAGTCACTCCAGATTTCTATAAAACGGTTTGTAAATTCTTATTATATGTTATATGTAGAAACATCTGGTTCGCATTTTTTCATTTAAAAGAAATAGATCTTAAACATAAAGATTTTTTATATTTTTTTGAGCGATTACTCTTAGGTTTAATTATGTTTTCGCTATATATACTTTAAATTGGTACTTTCTTCGTAAATCAAAAATTTATATGTTTCTTCAGTAATGTCAAATGTATCATTTAAAAAAATTAGCTTTATATGGGAAAATACAAAAGTTTTTTAAATGCTAACTATTAATCGTTTTTCATTTACAGCTTTTCTAGCAACCGTTTTATTCATTTCATTGAAAAAAATTGCTATCCTGTTGAAAAAACGAAGCCGCATCCAGGAACATGGGTAGTAGCAAATAAGAGGAATGAATATGACAGATATAATCTTAAATGCACTATAAACTAACTTCAAAACTTTAATGTTAATAAATGAATAAAATATGCAAAATTAGAATAATAAATTTTATTAAAATGATTCTTGTTTTTTCTACAAAAAAAATTCCATTCTTTTATTTTTTCTCATTATGAATTGGTACCTTCTTCATCAAGTTTACAAGAATGTGGATGATTTTGTAATTTTACATAATAATTTCCTTCATTTATATTTCCAAAAATTGTAGCACCCACTGGGCTTATTTTCTTTCCAATGCATCCTTTCGTCGATTGAAGGATGGAGCACCCGCGGCATTGAAAACCAAAGTCACTGATTGAAGAAAATTCATAGAATAAATTTTTATTAATTGAATGTGGAATAAATAAATTTGGTTTTTTCTTTTTTTGAACTGGACGAAGCTCAAATTCATTGGGCTTTAAAGTAATTTCACGAGGCCAAGGTTTGCAAGAGTGCCCACTTTCAGAGAGCTCAACATACTCGTCGCCAAATTCATTGGAATAAATTTTTGCATTCACATGCCTTTGACATTTTGATTTAGCTTTTAAACATTTAATACAAAAATAAATATTTGAATGAGAATTATAATTATAAATGTAACAACTTTCTTGAGTCTCCGAAGTGAAAACAGTCAATCGTTTGATTTGAGTTCCATCGTCCCTCGTAAAAATATCCAATTCGAAATTTGGTTTTTGAATAATTTTAGTTTCAAATTTTTCTTCCAAAAATTTTTTCAATCCGCAAATATGAGTTTTTCTATTTAGAATTAAATATTCGCCAATTTTTTGATGGTTTACAACTTTGGCAGTGACAAGATATTTCTTTGATTTATTTGCATTTTTGCATGCCACACAAAAATATGTATTTCCTTCACGGGAGTAACTTTTATAAACATAACATAATTCTGGATTTACATCATCAAAAATAACCAATTGTTTGTATTTTCTTTGGCGATATTGACGTTGAAAAATTTTAAATCCAGAAAATTTAACTTTTTTTGATGGCGGAACTTTTTTAATTATTGATTGTTGTTGTCGCTCATTCATGGTTATTAGTTTGGAAGTTGGTGGCTCTTCTTTTTTGATTGGAAGTAATCTGAAATTTAAGAGAGATAATTTTTAAAAATATATGTTTCTTTGATAATTAAACATGTTTTTATGCTTTTGAACTGCAAAAATAAATGAGAGTAAATCGGAATAATTTTTATATATTCTAAAAACTTATTTTTTAGAAACTTACGGTTTGCTTTCAATAAAAATTGGTTTTGGTGGCAAAAGCTTGGAATCACCTGGATTAAATATTGAAGGTTTTAGAATCTTAACAACTTTAGGAATATTAAACAAATTTGGTGGTCTTGGTCCATGAATTACAAGAATTTTTGATTGATTTTGCTTTTGTTGTATTTTGGAGGTTTCAGATGGCAATTTTGGTCTCTGGTAAATTTGAGATATTCCCATAAAACTTTGTTGCGGTGACTTTAGCTGCATTGTAGAAAGCGGTTTAAATACAATTACCCGATTACAAGGTTGATGATTTTCAATTCTTTGTAAAGCGGAAATGGGTTTCATTTCAATTTCCATTGGGACATCATCATCTTCCAATTTAATTATCGGTACATTACAAATTGAATTAGAAGTTGAAGCAACAAAGGATTCAGAAATATAAGATGATGATTCTTCCATTTTTATGTTTCTAAAAAAAGAATCATTAAAAAATTAAACTAAAAAAAGAAATATATTCAAGGACATACAAATTTTTTTCTGTTACTTCTTCTTTAATTCCTTTTTTTATTTCATCTTCACAGAAAGATAATAATCCATTAATCTGGGTCGAGGTTTCCATATTATAATTTTAGTCCGTTAAAACATTTTTTTATTGCTAAATCCTGAACAAAGATTAATTTTATTTCGAGAAACTAAACGAATTTTTTTTTTGAAAAATGTAGCGTTGCAAGAACGCATTGGCAATGATGCGCTTTGCCAAAAATGTTAGAAAAATAAGGTCACAATAAAGAGATGGCGCCATAAATTATTGTTTCCAACTAAAAAAGTTCTAACCTTCAAAATTTTAAAATGTTTTCTTTGAAACCTAGCTTCATTCTAAGAATCACACATTTTTTTAGTACCAAATAAGGACAGAAAAAAGCTCTTGAAGCTGCCCAGAAAATGTTTATGTTATTTTTGGATTTTTGTCAAGTTTTAAGTACAGCTTTATTTCCATGTATTCAGTTTTGACCAGTGTGAAAAAAACATAGCTTGAAAAATTCTCTTTTAAATTTAATTGATAGATTTTTCTTTGCATTTTAATTTACAAAAGTTTAAAAAAAATCAAAGTTAACAAGCCCCTAAATTTTTTTTTCATCTGCAACGAACGTTCTTGTGTCCTCTCTTTAACAAAAAAAGAATGCGATAAACACCAAACAAACACAAAACCAAAAGAAAAAGTTGCTTGGAAACGACAGAGATTTTTACTACCTGCACTTAAAATTCATACAAAAAAAGGTGCTTTACCAATTGAAAACGTGTATTTTTTCTTTCATTTTTATTTCAAAACGAACATTATTTCAAAATCCAAAAATAACAGAGGTGATTCAAATTATTTAGCGAAGATTTTTGGAATATATAAAAATGAGTAAGTTTTTCTTCGAAAATTTCACTTTGATGAAAAAAATGCTTTCAGGTAATTCAACCGAAACCCAAATTGTTGTTGAAAAAAATGAAATTTGTCGAAATATTTTTCAATCCATGGGTAAAGAATATGGCGACGACAATGTTGATGGAGAAGAATTAGAAAAAAATTATGAAAAAGCCAGAAAATATCGAGATGAAAACAATGCTGTTTTTATTCAACTTAAAAATGCTCGAAATTTAGAATTATGCTTTTTACTCGATGTCACTGGATCCATGTCTCCATATATCAAAGAAACATGCGAGAGAATTCAAGATATAGTTTCTGATTTAACAACACCCAATAAAATTACAAGTCAAAAAGGCCAAACTTCTCTAATTCGTTTAGCTTTAGTGGCATATCGAGATTTTGGAGATGATCCTGAATTTGAAATCCATCTTTTTAGTTCCTCGGTCGAAGATTTCCAAAACTTTGCTGGAAAGCTTCAAGCCATGGGTGGCGGTGATTTACCTGAAAATGTATTTGGTGGATTTGAAAAAGCTTTGAATCTCGATTGGAAAGATGAATATGATACTAAAGTTATTTTTCATATTGCTGATGCTCCTTGCCATGGAACTATTTATCATGGAGAGCAACAAAATATGTTTGATGATTATCCCAATTATGATAGCGTTGGAAAAATAGTTAAAAGAATTTTTGATGGATTAAGAAACAAAAAAATTCAATATCATTTTGGTAAAATTCAAAAAGACACAGATAAAATGATTCAAAAATTTGGGCAACTTTATGGTCGAGGAATCGATAATTTTGATATTAAAGATGTAACAAATATGCGAAAATGCGTTCTTGCAGCGGTGAATAAATCTGTGCTTTCAACCATTTATTTTGTAAATAAAAAATATGGATTATTGGAAGATTATTATGGAGAATTTAAAATTGATAAATCTGAACCAAATTGGAGGGAATTAGAAACTCTCGAAGGGAATATCTTGTCTTACACTGAACCAATTTCGTTTAAAGACATTGAAAATTTTGGTTCTTTAAGCGAAAAGTCTGTGGAACCAATAATGTTATAATATGAAAAAAACAAGGGAGTAGTTAGCAGATTGAGCGATCCGGCCGATTGTTTGATTTTTCTATCTAGCTAGGATGGGGTAAAATCACCCGTAGATTTCAGAAAAACTTTCGGAGGAATATGAAGTCAATATGGATCTCGAGATATATGCAAATTTTCAAATTTTAACTCAAAATTTTTCTCTTTGGCGTAGTGGGGCTTTTGACAATGAGAAAGGAGATGGTTGGTTCGAATCCCCGATGCTGTTTTTCGCCTATTTTGATGAGATTATCTAAAGGATTATGTTTTCGATTATTTTTAATGTTTTTTAAAAATATTAGCGATATATAGAATATGCAAATTTCTATGAAATTTGTCAAAAATCGATTTTTTTATATTTTTTTATGCAATTGAAGGAAAAATAAAATGCAAATTATTTTTTTTAATGTTTTTTTGAGATTATTCAACTAATTTTTCACGTCTCATTTTTGGAAATAGAAAAAAAAGATTTTTCTAGAAAGTTTAACGTAATCTCTTTGTCAAAAATAAAACTCATAGCACGATTGCACGAAACCAAAAGAAAATACAGTAGAACCTTCTGGAAAAATCTTTTTTTCTTTGTCGCAAAATTTAGATATTGCTTTGTTTGTTAATATTTTTTCAACTATTTTTCGCGCCGCATTTTTCTTCATTTTTGTTGTTGTATAATATTACTTTTTGATTTTAAATAATGTTCATTTTTCTTTTACCAATATCAAGCATGCTTTTTAGCATTTAAATAAAGCTTGATCAGCTATCTTTTTACCAATATCAAGCATGCTTTTTAGCAATTAAATAAAGCTTGATCAATGGTTTTTACCAATATCAAGCATGCTTTTTAGCAATTAAATAAAGCTTGATCAGCTATCTTTTTACCAATATCAAGCATGCTTTTTAGCATTTAAATAAAGCTTGATCAGCTATCTTTTTACCAATATCAAGCATGCTTTTTAGCAATTAAATAAAGCTTGATCAATGGTTTTTACCAATATCAAGCATGCTTTTTAGCAATTAAATAAAGCTTGATCAGCTATCTTTTTACCAATATCAAGCATGCTTTTTAGCAATTAAATAAAGCTTGATCAATGGTTTTTACCAATATCAAGCATGCTTTTTAGCAATTAAATAAAGCTTGATCAGCTATCTTTTTACCAATATCAAGCATGCTTTTTAGCATTTAAATAAAGCTTGATCAGCTATCTTTTTACCAATATCAAGCATGCTTTTTAGTAATTAAATAAAGCTTGATCAATGGTTTTTACCAATATCAAGCATGCTTTTTAGCAATTAAATAAAGCTTGATCAGCTATCTTTTTACCAATATCAAGCATGCTTTTTAGCATTTAAATAAAGCTTGATCAGCTATCTTTTTACCAATATCAAGCATGCTTTTTAGCAATTAAATAAAGCTTGATCAATGGTTTTTACCAATATCAAGCATGCTTTTTAGCAATTAAATAAAGCTTGATCAGCTATCTTTTTACCAATATCAAGCATGCTTTTTAGCAATTAAATAAAGCTTGATCAATGGTTTTTACCAATATCAAGCATGCTTTTTAGCAATTAAATAAAGCTTGATCAATGGTTTTTACCAATATCAAGCATGCTTTTTAGCAATTAAATAAAGCTTGATCAGCTATCTTTTTACCAATATCAAGCATGCTTTTTAGCAATTAAATAAAGCTTGATCAGCTATCTTTTTACCAATATCAAGCATGCTTTTTAGCAATTAAATAAAGCTTGATCAATGGTTTTTACCAATATCAAGCATGCTTTTTAGCAACTAAATAAAGCTTGATCAATGGTTTTTACCAATATCAAGCATGCTTTTTAGCATTTAAATAAAGCTTGATCAGCTATCTTTTTACCAATATCAAGCATGCTTTTTAGCAATTAAATAAAGCTTGATCAATGGTTTTTACCAATATCAAGCATGCTTTTTAGCAATTAAATAAAGCTTGATCAGCTATCTTTTTACCAATATCAAGCATGCTTTTTAGCATTTAAATAAAGCTTGATCAGCTATCTTTTTACCAATATCAAGCATGCTTTTTAGCAATTAAATAAAGCTTGATCAATGGTTTTTACCAATATCAAGCATGCTTTTTAGCAATTAAATAAAGCTTGATCAGCTATCTTTTTACCAATATCAAGCATGCTTTTTAGCAATTAAATAAAGCTTGATCAATGGTTTTTACCAATATCAAGCATGCTTTTTAGCAATTAAATAAAGCTTGATCAGCTATCTTTTTACCAATATCAAGCATGCTTTTTAGCATTTAAATAAAGCTTGATCAGCTATCTTTTTACCAATATCAAGCATGCTTTTTAGTAATTAAATAAAGCTTGATCAATGGTTTTTACCAATATCAAGCATGCTTTTTAGCAATTAAATAAAGCTTGATCAGCTATCTTTTTACCAATATCAAGCATGCTTTTTAGCATTTAAATAAAGCTTGATCAGCTATCTTTTTACCAATATCAAGCATGCTTTTTAGCAATTAAATAAAGCTTGATCAATGGTTTTTACCAATATCAAGCATGCTTTTTAGCAATTAAATAAAGCTTGATCAGCTATCTTTTTACCAATATCAAGCATGCTTTTTAGCAATTAAATAAAGCTTGATCAATGGTTTTTACCAATATCAAGCATGCTTTTTAGCAATTAAATAAAGCTTGATCAATGGTTTTTACCAATATCAAGCATGCTTTTTAGCAATTAAATAAAGCTTGATCAGCTATCTTTTTACCAATATCAAGCATGCTTTTTAGCAATTAAATAAAGCTTGATCAGCTATCTTTTTACCAATATCAAGCATGCTTTTTAGCAATTAAATAAAGCTTGATCAATGGTTTTTACCAATATCAAGCATGCTTTTTAGCAACTAAATAAAGCTTGATCAATGGTTTTTACCAATATCAAGCATGCTTTTTAGCATTTAAATAAAGCTTGATCAGCTATCTTTTTACCAATATCAAGCATGCTTTTTAGCAATTAAATAAAGCTTGATCAATGGTTTTTACCAATATCAAGCATGCTTTTTAGCAATTAAATAAAGCTTGATCAGCTATCTTTTTACCAATATCAAGCATGCTTTTTAGCAATTAAATAAAGCTTGATCAGCTATCTTTTTACCAATATCAAGCATGCTTTTTAGCATTTAAATAAAGCTTGATCAGCTATCTTTTTACCAATATCAAGCATGCTTTTTAGCAATTAAATAAAGCTTGATCAATGGTTTTTACCAATATCAAGCATGCTTTTTAGCAATTAAATAAAGCTTGATCAGCTATCTTTTTACCAATATCAAGCATGCTTTTTAGCAATTAAATAAAGCTTGATCAATGGTTTTTACCAATATCAAGCATGCTTTTTAGCAATTAAATAAAGCTTGATCAGCTATCTTTTTACCAATATCAAGCATGCTTTTTAGCAATTAAATAAAGCTTGATCAATGGTTTTTACCAATATCAAGCATGCTTTTTAGCAACTAAATAAAGCTTGATCAATGGTTTTTACCAATATCAAGCATGCTTTTTAACAATTAAATAAAGCTTGATCAGCTATCTTTTTACCAATATCAAGCATACTTTTAGCAATTAAATAAAGCTTGATTAATGTTTTTATTTGTATTGTTTTATTTTATTTTCTCATCATTATTCTCTTCATTCGTTTCTATTTATTTTCGTGTTTTTTTTTTGTTCCGTGTTTTATCAATTTTCGTGCAATTTTTTGGTGATTATCTAATAATCGTTCATTTTTCAGATTCAAAGGTTTACTTTTGCTTCTTACAATACTAAGATACTACATCAGATTACAATCGAAGTTTTAGTTCATTTTTTGGACTAAACATTCGCGTTTTTTATTTTTTATTTTTTAATGTGATTAGATCACGTCTAAAATGGATTTATCCATTGAAGAAAGGAGCCAATTGTCCAAAGGCTTAAACTCGGGCACAATAGAAAATTTAAATCCTGACGAACTTATGTCAGGTGATGCTGTTTCGTTATTCTTTGGAAGTTTAACTTATGAAACACATCAAAAAGTTCTTTCGGTCGATTCGATGTTTGCCGGGCACCAATTTCAAAATGGGCCAAAACAAGACACTCATCGTGCTCACCATTTGTTAAAAGGCAAACCTTTTGTGGAAGATTATGAATATATTCTTATTCCCGTTTGCTATTATTCACAAACAAAGGTTAAGAATGCCTATGATAAAAAAGGTCATTGGGTGCTTGGTATTTATTTTAAAGCAACAAAAACGTTGTATTACCTCGACCCTTATGGCGCTAAATCCATTCCTACTCATGTACGAAGGATTATGCTTAATGCCATTAACACTATCGGACCAAAAAACACTAAGCTTAAACCAAAAGTGATCATTTTTGACAAACATAACATTCAAACTGACTCAATAAGCTGTGGCTTTTTGATTTGTTTTTATGGTCAAAGTTTCATTCGTTTAGGATTAGAAAACCTTATTGAAGAAAATTTCAATTTAAATTATTACAAAAATTATGTCATTTTAAGACTAAAAGAGCTGTTTATAGCTCCTGTAATAAATTTAAATTCAGATGACGATGTGCAAGCAATCATTTCGAGTTCATCTGATGATGAATCGATTGCAACTAAAAAATCGAAAACTGAAACTCCTTCATTTGGTATAAAATCATTATCTTTAAAAACACCAAACAAGAGCAATAAAGCTTTATTTAATACAAATGTAACTCCACTTCGTAATAAACCTCAAAAAAGATTGCATGATGGTAACATCAAACAAATTGCAACAAATGAGGAGCCCATGGAGATGGATGAAGTTAATGTTACATCGAATTATGCTGTTAACAATTCGCTTGCTTTTGATTTTGCCGATATCGATATGCAAGATCTGCAAGCCCCGCTTACATCAGGTCTTTTAAAGACAATCAAAGAAAATAGGTGGATAAGCGACATTGTTGTAGCTAAAGAAATTGTCCGTGAAATCATTGATGAACATGAGGAAAAAAGGCTTTTAGTTTTCCCATCAGTTTGGTATGATTATGCTACTTTTGATAATTGGAGTTCTGATACTAATATGCCAAATCGTGTTCCAACTTTTCCTAAATTCAGTTCAACATTTGAGCATGCTATCATTCCAATTAACATCGGAAGCACCCATTGGGCTTTTGGTATTTTAAATAAAGCAAGAAAAGAATGTACTTATTTTTGTACAAAAAAATGGAATCTTTCTGATCCTTATTTTAAAAAACTAAAAACAATTTGCTTTTTATTGTGTGGAGCTGAATGCCGTATTATTACTCCACCAAAAGATAGCTTTAAATATCAACTTCCTCACGACAGTTCCAATTGTGGTCCACTAATTTGTATGTTGATTAAAAGATATTTCACCAACGAACCTATGGATTTTGATGATACCGAAGTCGTTGCTTGGAGAACTAATGTTTATAATTATTATAAACAATTTATACCCATTGAATCAGAAGAAGAAACTATAGCAATCTCTGAAAATGGTGATAGCCTCCAAGAAATATCGGCAGATCATAAAAATGATATGAGTTCAAGAAATAATACAAATTCAAATATTTCTTTAACTTCCGATTCAATGAATGTCGATATTGAAAGCTATGAAGACTTTTATAAAAATAGAAAAAAAAGGGATACTCCTCTAGAACGTAAGAGATATGAAGAATATAAAAATTCTTTCCAAATTATTTCTCATAAAAACAAAGACACAGACACTTCTATTAATTTTGAAAGTGGTAACATTAATGTAACAAAAAACAAAGGAGGTCGTCCTTCAAAAAAACAAGTTAAGAATCGGTACAGTTCGACTAAAGTTATAATTAATCAAACCAAAGACAACGTAAAAGTTGTAATGAGTTCTGAATTAACTAAATCACAAAAACAAATGCCACCTCCTCAACTTGGCACAACGTATGATGAAGTAACTAATAAAAGACGTTCATCAAGGTTAGCCAAAAAATTACGAAAATTAAAAGATATCACTCCACAATGTCACCACACTGGCAAAATTCACAAAGAAGGTTGTGCAGCTGAAAGTGTCAACCATAAAGTAGAATACTTTGATGTTGGTGATTTCACATATCGTTGTAAATTTTGTGGACGATGGATGTCAAAATATGAAGCTGAGACTCCAAGCCAAGCAAACAAATGTTGCGCAGATGGCAAAATTGATCTCAGTGAAACACATGATATTTTACAAAATAAAATTCCTTACGTTTTGCAACATATGCTTGATCCATATAAAATTGAATACAATGACGAGCTTGTAAAAAAAAGTCGCGCATATAATTCAGAAGTGGCTTTTGCTTCCATTTCCACTGATGGTAGAGTGCCTCCTCTTCCAACACGAGGTCCACCCGTTGTGAGATTAAATGGAAATATTGAACATCTTGCAAGTGATTTATTGCCTCCAGAAGGTAAAAGACCAGCATTCGGTCAAATTTATGTTTTAGACTTGGAAGATGCAGAAAATATCCGAACTGAAGCAGCAAAGGAAAAAGAATTAGATGAAGGAATTTTAAATCAATTGCATAAAATGCTTAATGATTATAATTCTTTAGCAAAACTTTATAAAAGCGGAAGCGAGCGTATGAATGAAGAAATTGAAAAAGCTCGAGCTGAAAATAAAGAAATTCCAAAATTTAGAATTATCATTGTTGATGCTCGTGAAGATAAAGATTTCACCGCACATGATCCCAGCATTCATCCTCATCGAGCTGAAAAGCCCCAAAATGAATTGGTTGGCATGATTTGGGTTAATGATGATGGAGAACCACCTGAATTTAAAGGTGTATGGCTTCATGGAAAGGAAGGAGCAATCCATAATATGCCTTATTACAGTCCAAACATTGATCCTCTTTGTTATCCTTTACTTTTTCCACATGGTAATCAAATGTATCATAATGCAATACCTTTAGTAAATAATGATACCACCATTTAAAGTGAAAAAAGTAAAAAGAATTTAATGAATGATGACATTGATATTCCTGACAATGAAAGGGATGATTACATCAATGGCGGTGATGATGATGTTCAAGAAGAATTTGAGGAGTCAGTCAAAGAGCTTGAAGGCTTTCGCAAGGGTTTTGGAAGGAAATATGTATCTCGGAAACAGTTCTATCGATATTTTATGTTTCCACGAGATAAAAAAGGTTTCAAACAATCCCATTGGCTTTATAGTAAAGGAGCTTTGGCTGAAGCATATATAATTGATGCCGTCTGCAGAGCAGAAAAATGTGAATTAGAAACGGCTAAAAGAGAAATTGAACAATCAAAAAAGAGGTCAGCGACAAAAGCTGAATTACGACAATACATTGAAAAAAAAGTTTTGAAAGGAAAAAAGCTTGGAAAGCTTTTTACAATTCCTGCGACTTTTAAAGGTGGTAGAAAACATATGCAAAAAGCATATTCAAATATCATGACGATTATTGATAACACTGATTTGCCGTCATATTTTGTGACTTTTACAGGCAATCCAAATTGGCCAGAAATTCAAAGAAATAAATTTCATAAAAATGAAAAAAGTCGATTTGATCTTAAATGTCGCGTCTTTTTGGCAAAAGCACAAGAATTCCTTGATGACCTTTTTAAACGTAATGTCTTGGGAAAAGTGCAAGGTTATCACGTGGTAATGGAATTTCAAAAACGTGGAATGCCACACTTACATGCCATTTTAATTATGCAAGAGAAAGTAACTGTTGAAGACATCGATAATTATATCTCAGCTCGAATTCCAGATTTGCCAGATGAAAAAGACAAATCTGAGGAAGCCGAACAGCAAAGGCGATACCATGAAATCATTATGAGAAATAATATTCATTATTGCAATGAAAATTCAGGATGTCAGATCGACGGAGTTTGTAGTAAAGGATATAAAAAGCCCTATTCAAATACTACAATTATACATCAGCATAAGCCTGCTGAATATGAACGGCTTCCTCCAAAATCCTCTATCAATAAAAAATTAGATGAAACAGAAAAATCTGATTTGCCAAATGAAAAAGGCGAGGATCAAACGAAAAACCAAAATGAAAACGCGAAAAATGTTGAAAATAATGAGGACGAAATGGAAGAACTCGATTTTCAAGATGTACCGCGTAAAGATTTTGACGAAGAAACTTTTGTTGAATACAGAAGACTTCCACCAAAACCAAAGGATGTAACAATTGATGACACGAATGAGCATCTTTTTGGCAATACATACATGAAAGAAATTAAAAAAAATGTTTTCTTCCAAATTGATGATGCTCATGTTGTTCCACATAACAAATTTTTATCATTAAAATATGATTGCCACATTAATGTTGAATGTACTGTAGGACAAACAGGAAGTCCAAAATATACATGTAAGTATACAACAAAATGTGGCGACGTTGTTTACATTAAAAAACAACGAATTAAAATAAATGAAAAAGGAGAAGAAGTTGTGGATTATGATGAAGGCGAGGTACATATAAATGCCCGTATTATGACAAGTTGCGAAGCTTTAATGCGTTTGCTGTGTACTTGGATTTTCAAACAATCTCATATTGTTGAAGCGCTTCAAATCCATTTAGAAGGTCAAGAAAATGTTGTTTTTGAAGAAGGTGCAGAAGAGCAAGCTGCAAATAAACCAACAAAAACACAACTGACTTCATTTTTTGAACTTTGCAATAACGATCCTGAAGCATGCCAATACACTTATAAAGATATTCCATATCATTATTGGTTTGATAAGCAAAGTAAAACATGGATAAAAAGAAAAAGAACACCAACAAACTTTTTCGTGAGAATTCATCATGTTTCTCCTCGAGAAGCAGAGCTTTATGCTCTTCGCATCCTTTTGATGTATGTAAAAGGTCCAAAAAGCTTTAAGGATCTTCGAACGGTTGATGGTGTTGAATATCCAACATTTTTAAGCACAGCTCAGGCATTAGGTCTTTGGGAAAATGATGATATTCATTTTCGGGTAATTCAAGACGCAATTAACGAAATGCGTAATCAAAGACAAATAAGACATTTCTTTGCTATGGTTATTGCTTTCAATCAACCTGGAAACCCAGATAAATTTTTGGATAAATTCCTCGATGAATTATTCCTTGGTTATGGGGAAGATCCAACCAAAAATCGGGAGCAAAGAAGGCGAAGGCATTAAATTACTTGGAATATATTTTTGAAAAAATAGGCACGAGTTGTCGTCGTCTTGGATTTAATGTTCCAGATAATTTTGAAGAAAATTGCCATTCAAAGGAAGCAGAACATGATTATGAAGCTCCTGATGATTTGCCTTTTGTCAATGGTAAAAAGCTTACCATTCAAGAATATGCTGATGCACAAAAAGCAAAATTAAATAATGATCAAACAAAAGCATTCGATGAAATTTGGAATGCTATTGAAAATAAAAAAGGCGGCTTTTATTTTTTGCAAGGTTCAGGAGGAACAGGCAAAACATTTTTGTATAATACTCTTATTACTTTTTGTCAAGCTCATGGATACAAAGTTCAATCATGCGCTTCTACAGGAATTGCAGCGACTTTGTTAAAAGGAGGGATGACAGCTCATTCTGCTTTCTTTATTCCAAAAGAATTAGGTCCTGATAGTAATTTAAATATTGGTGCTCATACTAAGAAAGGTGAATATTTTAAAGACCTTAATTTAGTAATTATTGATGAAGTTAGCATGCTTCACAAAGATTGTATGAATTACATCGATAGAATTCTAAAAGATCTAAGAAACAACCAACAACTTTTTGGAAATACCGTTGTTTTGATTGGAGGTGATTGGAAACAATTAACACCCGTGGTTCCAAGAGGAAGCGAAATGGCAATTATCAATGCTTCAATAAAATCATGGGATAAATTCCAAAATGCTCGACAACTAAACCTCGAACAAAATATGAGAGTAAATTCGAATGAGCTTGCATTCATCGAAGAATTAAAACTTATTGGAAATGGCGATAAATCATTATATATTAAAGGGACTGATTCCATCACTGTTGAAGCAGCCATTACTGTTAAAAACGAAGCTGATTTGATTAATTTTTGTTATGAACCAGGGTGGTTGCAAAATCCACAAAAGTACGCAAAGGAACTTTGTGGAAGTGCCATTCTCGCTCCACTAAATACAGTTCAGCAAAGGATAAATAAGGTAATTTTATCAAAACTAACAGGTTCTCAACAAACTTTTTCAAGTATCGATACATTATTATCAGATAAAGACAAATATTGTCCTCTCGAAGAAAATGACGATGATTACAGCGTCGAAAAAATGGATAGGATTGAAACAGCAGGTATGCCTCCTCATGAATTAAATCTAAAAGTTGGAGCAATTGTTATGCTGATAAAAAATTTATCAATTTTCACAGGCCTTTGCAATGGGACAAGAATGCAAATTGTGGAGATGAATAAAGACTTTTTAAAATGCAAAGTTTTAACAGGACCAGCATCCAAATCAGATGAAGTCGTTTATATTCCACGAGTCAAATTCGAGTATGGCAATTGTGAAGCTGAACCAGATATCCATTTTATCCGAACTCAATTTCCAATTAAGTTAGCTTTTGCTATGACTATTAACAAAGCTCAAGGCCAAACTTTAGAAAGAGTTGGGTTGTATTTTAGAACAAGCGAATGCTTTTCTCATGGCCAACTTTACACTGCTCTGTCCAGAGTCAGAACAAAAGACTCTATCAGAATTTTTACTGCAGTTCCAGAAAAACCAACAGTTAAAAATATTGTTTGGCAAAACCTTTTAAATATGTAAAAGCAAAAATATGTTGTTGCATATTTTTTATTATGTTTTTTTTATATATTTTTTTTTCAAAAAAAAAAAACTCCTCTGTATTCGGAAACCTTGACGTGGTAGAGGAGCAGAAACGCTTTTGGAATTTACAAAAGTAGGCAAATATCCGAAATTTACATAATTTGATAGTATTTCAAATTTTAAAGCTAGAACCAGCCGTTAATCGCGAAGCGATTTATGTTCAACGCCAAAAGCCTAACTATTGATCGGTTCTCCTAGTTTAGAATTGCTATTTTGCCATATGCAAATTTTGATGGAAGCTTAGTTTATTATGGAAAAAATTTAACTACCAAAAACAAAAAAGAAGAAAATGTAATTTTCAAAGAATATCCAAATTCTCATTTCCAAACACGCCCAATGCAATTTTATAAAACTCAAAGCCAAATTTCAATAATCACAAAATTTATGGCAAATTTATTTAATCAAAAACTCGAAAAAGCCGAAGAAGATGGCTTAAATTTTTTGGAATCTAAAATTTTAAAATATCAAACCAAAGAAGGTGAAACAAAAATTATGCTGATGCAAGATAGAATTCCTGAAAGTGATGGAAAACTTATAACTTTTTCAAAGCAAGGAGTTCATCCAATAACGGAAGAAGTGGCGAGAGAAAAAAGAATCGATCCAAAAATCATTCAAAAATTAGCTGCATTTTCTCATTTTACATTCAAGGTTAGTTTTTTAAAATTTACTCAAAAAATTTTGGTGGGAGAAATTTCTAAAACTAATTCTGTAATTTTTTTCCAGGAAACTGATGGGTATTTTCTAATCACAGATTTCCAAGGCATCAAAGCTTCATTCAACAATAAATTATTTTTCAATAATTCCACCATTCATTGTAAAGATAGTTTGCGATTTGGTGATAAAAATGGTGGTAAAAATGGAATGGATTTATTTTTCCATCGACATTTATGTAATCATTATTGTTCTAAACTTGGATTAGAACCAGAAATTAATCGCTAACTTATTTCTTGTATGTTAAATATTCATTTAGAAATAAATAATTTTAAAATTTTTTTTGACTTTTTACCGTAGTGATCATTTTCTCAATATTGGCTGATTAAAAATATTAAAATAGATTCTACGAATTATTTAATGTTATTTGTATAATAGCGAAATCATAGTCATATCTTTCAATAATATTATTCTTTTTTGGTATAAGTTTTTTAGTAAAAACTAGCATTTTTAATTCTGTTCTGATGTTATGAGGAAAGAATTTATAAAATATTTAAATTTTTTAAGCATCGAAAGTTAATCAATTTTTATTATATAAAAAGACAAAAATAAAATATTCAAACGTAACAAAAAAATGTGAAAAACTGCATATTTGTTTAAGAAAAAAACAACCATCGTCAAGGCACACACACGTAGAAAAAAAATGCAAAGAAATAAACAATCGATTACGTCGTGGTTCGATAAAAATGTAAACAAAAAAAAACGTCGTTTGTTTTTTTCGGGAATAAAGAAAAGCGTGAATTTATTTTTTCTTTATTTTAACGTAACAATTATTTTTCAATTATTTAACCTATCGTTGAAATTTGTAAAGATAGAATATGATTTGGCGAAAAAAAAATTTGGGCAAAAATGGAGTTGATTTATTCTTCCAACGATATTTATGTAATCAATATTGCATCAAAATAGGATTTAAAAATGTTGAAGATTAATAAGTTTTGTAAATAGTTTATAGATAATAAATTGCTTTGTAATATTAAAAAGAAATTTGTTTTAACAACTTTCTTTAAAAATCATTATAGCTACTTGGCTTCGATGTGAGGGGATTTTGAGTTTAATAAATTTTACTATGTTTCTTTCGGACGTATTTTCTTTTTTGATTTTACACTTTAAATGATATAAGGCATCTTCCATTTTGTCCAAAAAAAATTGGATGATCATCATTAAATTTTCTAACTTTATTATTCTGCTACAAAGGGGAATTTACCTTTACCAGCAAATATCCATCAACTATGAAAGTATTTTTTGCTTGAGAATTTATCTCACTTTGCAAAAAATTAACAAAAAGCAATAAAGTAATAAGCAAAAAACATAATTTTATTTTAGAAAGTATGTATTTTAAAGATAAAAAATTGCGAAAAAAAAAACAAAGAATTAAAATATTCAAAAAATAGCGATGTGTTTTTGAAATTAAAAAAAATAAAGAATCCAATTTTTTTGGTTGAGAGAAGAAAAAAAATGCACACAAAGCACGTACGTAAAAAAATGAAGGAATGAAGAGAAAAACAATCAATAACTTTGTGGCTAGCAGCAGCAAAAATAAAACATAAAAAAACAAGCCTTTTTCATTCTTCTTTTTTTAAATGGAAATTCAGCTTTTTTTCTCCCCCTGTTGAAGGGTTTTTTTTGAATATTTTAGACTTATTTTTTCTTTTTCTTTTTTTTTCTATAGTGATAGAAATAAGAAATTTAATATCGCTGCAAAATAATATGAGAATACAAAAGCAATATGGAAAGCAAGTGTTGTGCACGTCAGATGCAGGCGGACACAAACATATATTTAGGCATAACTGCAACCTTCCAAAGCAATGAAGGAAGGAGCCTAGCTCTTGCAAAACTAAGCATTATGGAACGAAAGCTACCTTATGAGGACATGAATGAAAGTTTTTAGACAAGCAACCGCAGGACAAACATCTGATGCAATCTAGGCGAAGTTACTCGAGGAATTCATGCTGAAGTTAGACTCTTTGTAAGCGTTCTATGTCCGCAAACTGTGAAGTGAGTGAATTTTGATTTTTTAATAATATTTACTATGTTTCTTTCGGACGTATTTCCTTTTTTAATATATCACTTTAAATGATAGTTGAGTAAATCTCCTATTTTTTCCAACAAAATTGAGGGATGAATTTGATGATTAAAAATTTCTAGCCTTATTATGGGGAAAAGAACTCAGCAAGGCGGCCTAATCTCCAAAAATTAAGAAAAGTTTGGTATTTTCTGTTCAAAAAATTTGATTCATTTTGCATAAAATTAATGGAATAAGCAAAAATAAATATTATTCCACGATAAAAAGTACATATTTTATTAATTAAAAACTGTTTAAAAAATGTTAAAGTTAAAATATTCAAAAATAAACATGAATTTTTGAAAGGAAAAACTTGTGAAATTATGTTTTTTGGAGAGAAAAAAAAATGTGAGCACGAAGAAAGTAAAAAAAGGAAAGAAAGAAAAAAATAATCAATAACTTTGAGGCTCGTGTGGCTCGAGAAAAAAAACGTAAACAAAAAATTTCCTTTTTTCTTTTGCTTTTTTATGTTTTTCTTCTTCTTTGCATTTTTTCCCGATTTAATTTTTTTTTTGAATATTTTGGCTTTATTTTTTTCTATTTGTTTTATTAGATTTTTTTTCCAATAAAAATTGAGAGCTTCAAATATTAAAAATCTTTTGATGTTAAAAAAGCAAATTATATTTTTCTCTATTTTTTTTTAAATCAAGCTATATACCATAAATGTTCTTATTGACAATTTATTAAAGATGCGCATTCGTTTTTATGACAGACAAAACGTAAAAGAAAAATAAATTAAACCTTGTGTATTGCCAATTTTTTCTAACATGATTGAAATTTAAACTATATTCGTTTGTTTGGAAAATTATGATCGCGGTAAAATCGATTTGCCAAATAGGAGGAGCACGGCAAAAGTGGAGCAGTTTTTACCACTTTGTAGCTCACTTAAGTGTACTTCGTACTTGTGATATAGATTTTCACATGCCTTGATTTATCGTGGAATTAATAGCCCCTAAAGCACTGTAATGCAAATTTATGACGAACAAGAAAATTCACCGTATTTTTATTCTTTTTTTTTTCGACGTTATATTAGGTTTTATAAAGTAAGTGCACTCACTACCTTCAGCCTACGAAGTTGTGGTAAGAATCGATGTTGAATGTTATCTTTAAGGGTTTATTGTGCATACATAAATATATATTTTATCTTTAACTACCTTGCCCATAGACTTATAAGGTTTTAAATTATAATAGGGCTGGATTTTGAGAAACTACTTGGGTGGCTGCAATCAAGATTCTGCTCACGAATTGAAATATTCCTAATTCAGAGTTTTAAAACCAGAGAGCGAAAATTTCGTTGCGGTTGATGCTTAATCCCGATTTTTTGATCAAAAGTTTATCTTTGGTATATATTTAATCGAATTTAGTATTTCTTTAGAACCCGAAGTGGATATATTTAAAATTTAAAAAAAAACATAAAATAAAATATTCAAATATAAAAAACAATAAAAAAATAGAAGTAAAATATATGGCTGAAGAAAAAAGTAAATCTGTTTGGTAGAGAGAAAAAAAACTGCGCACAAAGCACGCCAGAAAAAAAAAATGAAAGAAAAAAGAGAAAAACAATCAATAACTTTGTTATTAGCAGCTAAAAAATCGTAAAAAAAACCCAGCATTTTTCTTTTTCTTTTTTTAAATGGAAATTTGGCTTTTTTTTTTGAATATTTTAGACTTATTTTTTCTTTTTATAATAAAAAAAGAATAACACATTTAATATCGCAGAAGTAATGTCAGAATAAGAAAGCAATATGTAAACCTTTTTTTGTATTATTCTTATTTAATTAAATTTTGTCACACTTTTTTTAAAAATAATCAATCAATAAAGGTTTCCGCAGAACCAAGCAACTTGGAATAACAATGCTTTTGGTATATTTATCAGAATTTTTTTCACATTTTGTTTTATTTTCTATATTAAAACTCAATTTTCATTGATAACAACCCGGGAAAAAAATTATATATTTTTTTTCTCAAGGTTCTGGTGTGCTATTTTATTTTTTGAGTCTATTAATTTTTTTGTGTTGATAATTTTGCTAAATACATTTTTATCATTAATGATCATTACAGCTAGGGATGGCATCGGGCATGGTCGGCCCGCAAAAGCCAGGGCAGGGCTGGGCCTGATTTTTTTGGGCCCGGGCCGAGATTTATGATTTAAAAATAAAAAAAGAAAAAAATTAAAGGGGTTACCAAGGCAAAAAAAAATTTTTGAAGGCGCGGGCCGGGCCGAAAAAATGGGTTTTTAGCTGGCCCGGCCCGGGCCGGGCCCAAAATTCTAAAGTCCGGCCCGGCCCGGGTCTCGAAAATCCCGGCCCGAGCCATCCCTAATTACAGCGACGTCGTAACCGATAAATAAAACAAGTTTTTGAATACTTAAAAAATTTGATGTTTTTTCTTAGCGGGTGAAAAAATTTAAAAAGAATCATTAGTGAATTGAAGCTTTTTTATTACGGAAAATAAATTTTCTTTTATTATGTAAATAGAAAATAAAAAAATAAAATATTCAAAAATGATAAAAAATATATAAAATAGAAAAAAGCCAATAATTTGACTGTTTTTAGTTAGAAAATGCATTAAAAACAGAAAAAAACAAAGGAATAAACAATCAATACCTTTGCGGCTGGCGTAGCTAAGAAAAAAAGTAAACAAAGAAAATTTACTTGTTTCTTTATCTTTTTTTTCTTTTTCTTTTCACATTTTTCGTGTTCACTTGATTTTGTGGAGTTTATTTTTTTCTTTTACACAGACAAAATTCAGGGAAGGTTTATCTTTTTTACCTGTCGAAACTGAAATGAGTTATAATATGATTTTCTTACATTTGATTTTGGTCGTTGAATTACCGAATTCTATTTTATTGTCAAGTATAAATACCCCTATGTCTAAATCTTAAAGTCCAAGAATCTTTTTAAAACTTTTGTAAATTTTTTTTACATTTTTATCAATGTGTAAAGTTATACAAAATCTTTATTAACTTAGGGTTTTATAATTAAAAAAACAGTAAAAAACAAAAAAATTTAAAAATAAAACATTCAAAAATTTAAAAAGATATTATTGAAAAAAAAAGACAGAAACCAATTTTTTTTGAGTGAAAAAACTGCACCCAAAGCCTTTAAAAAAGCATTGGAAAAATGCAACGAGAAAAATAATCGATAACAAAGATGGCTGAAGAAAAAAAAGCGTAAACAAAAAAATCTTCTTTTTTCTTTTTTTCTTTTTTATGTCGTTTCTCTTTGCATTTTTTTCATGAGAGTTGTTGACATTTTTTGTTTTGAATATTTTTTGCTTATTTTTTATTTTATTTTTTTGAATACATACATTTAAAAAAAAGCTTCCTATAGCTAAAATGGGCATTTGGAAAACGTTATTTAATATTTATTATTAAATCTAATTTTTTACACAATTAATTTATTAATAAAAAAATCAAGAATACATTTGCGTTTTTATTTTAATGACTGACAAATCGTGAAAAATTAAAAATTCGCATTATGTCAATTCTATAGCATAAATTAAAGTTAATGAAATAAATATTGTTTAGAACAAACTTAATAAGCCATTCTTTCTTTATGGTGTTACAATTCACGAAAAAAGAAAGTATGACAAAAAGAAAATACTTTTTTTTTTCAGCTCTTGTGTAAAAAATATTCATAAAAACAAGTTAAACTTATTTACTTTACTTTATTTATCGAAAAAAATTATGACACGAATTTAAAAAAATTTTATTGTTAAAAATGCTCTTCACAATAAATCAAACTATGGTACATTAAAACTCAAGGAAAATGTTTTATTAAAATCACAAAAACCATTAGAAAAAAAGAAAAATAAAAACTAGAAATGGTTTTTTTTGTTATTTTCAAAACACTGACATTTTATGGACTCCAGCAGTTTTAGTTGTTGTTTGATATTTGATTGAGATAAACGACTTTTCTGGTTGTTGACCAACACCTTTTCTACAACAAAATAATTTTCTTTTCATCCAAATTGGAAACCATTTTATTATTGCATTTCTATATGGTCGAATAATAACCAATGTGCAAATAATATCAATCAGTGAATAAAGCAAGAAAATGCATTGAACATATAAATAAATTTTGTAAGTAAGCATATGAGTTGCTAGAAGCAATAGGGAGAGTGAAGGAGGAATAAATCCAATTGTAAAAAGTAGAATTAATTGAATAATAAGGTTTTTAACTGCATTGGCATTATGTTTTCGAAGAGTTGAATTATTATTATTTTTTAATGTGCTTAAGCAATTTATATTCATGTAACTGTAATAAAGGTATCCAATGCCTCGAGTGATAATGAAAAGAATTAATGAAGCAAAATATGGAATCCCATATGGTGTTATTCTCGCAAATATATCGTCAACAATTGGATACGGTAGCTAAAAGTAGTGGTATAAGATAAAGGAAGGTTAAAAAAAGGATATTTTTGCAAGATCTTTTGTGAAAAGCGCGCAAAATTAAAAAATTGAACAAAATATTTTGGTTAAGATTTTTTCATAAATTTTTTAAACTTTTGTATTTTTTTCTTACTAGATCAAAATTTTCTCATTTTTTAAACTTTTTGACTACAGTTTTTTGAAGAATTTCAGTTTTTTTCTTAAGAATTCTTCGAAAATACCAACCACGAAGAACTTGTATCGTAAAAATTCACGCTTCTGCTGACAGCCTTCCATTAAAATATTAAAACCTAATTTTTTTTAAATTTTAGCCAATTTTTTGGATTTCTAAATCAACAGTAAATTCTATTTAAGAGTGTGCAAATAATATATTTTTTTCATTTTCAAACTTACTTTTAAAAGTTTTTCAGGTTCATCGAGTTTTTCCAAAATAAATTTTCTTGCATCGTCTTCAAAATGTAAATGTCCACCAGGAATTTGAGCAACAATATAAGTCAATGCAACCATGAAATTTGTTATTGCAATAGCGGAGTAAGTTAAAGCTTGAGATAAAAAAGAATGTTGAACCACTCTTTTCGTCATTGAATAATATCTTTCAATAAACATACAAAGCAACAAATCGGCGTTAATTAAAATGCAAACAAATTCAAAAACCGTTAAAACAGCCATGAGTGGAACATTGGTTTGAGAAAATGGTGTAATTACAATAATGATTGGATAAGGTAAAATAAAAATCATTTTAAAAACTAAAATATATGCATTAAAAGCAATTTGTACAAATATGTAAGCCAATAATAAATATTTATAAGTTGCCAAAAATTTTGATGTATGTTTGAAAATTATCCATAATGCTATAATAGCAGTAATAATGGTAATAATGGTGATGAAATTTGCATAAATATTATAAATTTCTAAGTGGTACGATAAATTTTCGAGGTTAAAGGCATCTTCCGACATGGTTAAATTTAACGAGTATACAGGATTGAAATAAGAATCAAAAAACTAAAATAAAATAAATCAAAGTTATTTTTTACAAAACCAAAGATAAGAAGATTAAAATGTTCTTGTGTAGCAAAAGAAAGGCCGGCAAAAGTAAAAGGTTAAACTTTAAAACGAAATAAAACAAAAAACACAAGTTCAACCAACTGCGTGTTTCGGCAGGTGGAAATAGAAAAAAACTTTAGTCAGAGACTTTCAAAATATGTCACGTAAAAATATTTAAATAAAAATTGTGAACCACAAAAAATTACATTGAAAAACCAAAAAAGTTCAAAAAAAAAACGTCAAAAATTTTATGCTTTATTATTTTGCAAGCAAAATTTTTAATGGCGGTAAATAAAACATTCAGAACTTTTCGAAATTATTATGTAAAAAAACTTTTCGCTTACGTTTTTATTTTTCACCAAAGAAATAATCTTTTATTTCGATGACAAAAATTATTCATTAAAGTTTATTTTTTTTTGGTAGAGTCACTGTGATATTTCTTTGTAGTCTTAAAAACAAAATAACTTAAAAAATTAATAAACAACTTCTTTAACTTGTTCAAAAATTAATTTAATAAAACAAGCAAAACATAATTTGACAAAAAAAATACAATTAAAAAATTTCTTTGATTAATGTCAAAGCTTACTAATTTTTTATATGTGAAACCTATGGAGATTTTTGAACCTTCGTACATATGTGTTTTAATATAATAAAAAAAAATAAAAAGCAGCTAACATAAAAATTGGGTTAAGTTAATTTGGTTAACTATCAAATGTTACTTCCCTTTTTTTGTTGTCATGAGGGAAGTTAGGAAAACTATTAAAACAATTTTCGCAAATTAAATGACTTTTAAATGTAAAGGTTTATTTGAGGCTAATTTTGGTAATGGAAAGTCGTTAAAAAAAGCCATTCGAAATGTCAAAAATAAAAAACAGAAAGTTTTAAAAAACAAATTTTTTTTAGAATAAGATTGACGCAAGCAGTGATACTTACTTACGCCTTTTTAAATTAATGCCAATGAGGAATGATTTAATTAAAATTATTATCCATGCATAAAAAAAGAAACAACGAAAGCCAATCAATAACAAAAAAACGATAATGATAAGCATATATTTAAAGTTCAGAGAAGGAATTGCTCAAGTGTTAAAGAAATTAATTTAAAAATCTAATTAAATTTTAAAAAAAATTAAGTTTTTTTGTTGTTAAGTCAAAACACAAAATTTATATTATTTTCATGAAAAATGTTTATTCATAATATTTAAATTTTAAAAAACTTTTTAATTACTTCGATTTTGTATATAAAACATTGGTTGTTAGTTTCTTTCGTAGTGAATTTTTTTGGTATTTTTCTAATCCTTTCTGAAGTTCGAATAATTCCATCTGGTTCCATATAATTCTGAAAAATATTAAAAATTATGTAGTCTTTTCAATCAATTAAATAAAAAAACTCGCATTCATAGATTCATGAAATTTCGGTAAAGGTTTAAACCAATCAAATGCAACGCATTCAATAATTTTTGCGGAATTTGATTTTTTTTATTAGTTCTGCACATCTATAATCTTCAAAAAAATTAAACACATGCGTCATGATTCATAAAAATAAATAAATTATTGTTTGCAGAAAATTGTAAAAAACAAAAAAATATACCTTATTTCTTTTGAAAATCCTTTAGCAATAAAATGTTCATAAAAAATTTTAAAATCCATTTCCATATTTTCCATCTTCATTAAATTTAAGCAACACAATGCGTGAAGATGACGGTGTGATCATTTAAATTATGGGAAAAAATCAAAAGTTACTTCCCTTTTTTTTGTTGACATGAGTGAGATAAAGAAAACTATTAAAAAAAATTCGCAAATTAAATGACTTTTAAAAGTGAAGGTTTATTATTTGAGGGATTAAAAGTGCCAAAGCATTTCGATCAGTAGCTGCTCGATTTGGTGTAAAAGCAGCTCAGCCTCTTTGTAGGGATTTGGCAAACGATTAAGGGAATAAATATCTTTTCTCATTTCTGGTGGGGCATGATTTAAAGCAATATGCAAACTAAAAAAATTCAACATAAAAAATGATCGACGATAAAATTATTTTTTTATGCAAACATTATTAATTGCTTCCAATAATTAGGAAGCATTAAATATTTATTTTTAAAATCAAGAAGAATTTTACAAGCTTCTACCCATGTTTCCGCATTATCAACAGCTATAGTCATTTTAGCCAAAGCTTCCTCATAAATTGGACAAAAAGAAAAATTTTCATGGCTCATGTTTAAAGCTTTTCTAAATATGTACATATAATATTTTTTCGCAAAGAATTAGTTGAAGCAAATAAAATTGTTATTTGAATTCGTCAGAATCAAATAAAAGAATAGAATATAGAAAGCATCAAAAAACAAATTTGTTTTCGCTGTCGCCAATTTTTTTGTTTTTGGCATAACAATTTTTTGGCCATAAATGAGAAGAAGAAAAAGTCAGTAAAAAACAAGTTTTTTTAATCGATGAAAATAAAGTGAATGAAAACAAAAAAAAACTAAGATGGTGGTGATGAATAATTTTTTTATAATTATCGAAGCATTTTTATGGGCTGTTTTTATATTAATTACTTACCTGAATAAATTGTATACTTTTCAAATAAATTTTTTAAATTTTTATGTGGAAAGCATAAAGCTTTTTTGCTGCAAATAACAAAATTTTCATATTCTGATAAATCATCCATACTTGTATCGCATGCGTCGTTATTCCAATTCACATGACATTCAGTGTGTTTTTTAAAACCACGAATAAAATTTTTATAATATATTTCGGGTATTTTATTATTTTGGTAGGAATGACACAAATAAAAATGTGACTTTGCTTCTTCTTCCACGGTTTTTGGTGAATATTTGTTTAATGATTCGCTGTCAACAAAACTTTTCGAAATGCTGAAATAAAAAACGTTAAAGTAACATTGAGAAATTTCCCCCTTCGTATGTTTTTTAATTTTAAAGATTCTTAAAAAACGCTTACTCGATTAATCTTTTCCAATATTCAGGTAGCATTAAATATTTATCTTTGAAATCGCATAAAATTTCGTAGCATTCCTCCGCCGTTTCTGAATTATTTACAGCGATTACCATTTTCGACAAGGCAGACTTATAAATTGGACAAATTTGATTAAAGAATTCTTCAGACATTTTTAATTTATATTTTAAAAAGGAATAGCTAAAGATATTTATGTATTGGTAAAAAAATTATTGCCAAACAGAGAATTTGGGCGATGTGTTTATTAATATTTCTTAGCAAGAAAAAGTATTAATGGAAAAAAATCAACTTAAAAATTTTTTTTTGGTAATAATTAATTAATTGTTCTTTTTTTCTATGCTAATTCCTTCTTTGTTTTTATAGTAAGTACAAAAAATTAAAAATTTCAAAAAGCAAAGAATAGCTAATGAAGCTCAGAAAATTTTTTATTGAGTTTATCGAATAAATTCAAATTTCTTTTTTAACTCCAACGATACCAAAGTTGGGACTTATTTTACGAGTGGAGGAACCCCAAACAGCTTATATATGCTTACTCAGCATTCTTGGATTTTTTTCAATATATGTATCTTTAGAGTCTCTTTATTTAATTTATCTTTTTGTTATAATTATTTTCGCTTGAGTACATTAATGTTTGTCAAAAGTTTATTTTAAAAATGTTTAAAAAATAAATATTTACTAAACAAAAAAACTTTAATATTATTATCATTATTTATTTTTAATTTTTACACTTTTGGGCATCGCTCAATATCACCACATATTTCTGCTGGCTGTTTCTGTGCTTTCAAATCAATATAAATTTGATCAATACCATTTCGAATAATATTTAAACAAAGAAAAGTAACCAAATCTCCATTTAAATTTGAAAGTTTGATACATTCATGTTCCAATTCACGCAATAATTGAATTTGAGTGGTTATATTTCCATTAACAAAATTCGGTTGAACTTGAGTCACAACATAAATACAAATATGACATTCATCCTTTGGTTGATTAACAGCAGCATCGAATGGAAAAATTTGATGAAAAAACAACTGCCATTTTGATGGCAGAAGAAAAATTGAAGAGGCAACAAATGGCAAAAATATTATTTGAAAAATAAAAAAACAAATAAATTTATTCATTTTTTTAAACAAACTTTTTTTTGTGTATGGCTGATACTATAATTGCACAGCGTCTAAGATCATGGTCAAATTTATCTTTTTATATTGTTTTTAAAAAAATGATAAGAAAAACGTCACTTTTCTTATTTCCATTCATTTTGATAGGTTTTTTTGGACATTTGAAAGGCTAAATGTATGTAGCAGCATAGATCAGTTTTAATCTTTAAGTCAATTTTTTTATGAGTAATCACACAATAGAAAATTTTAACACGTGAGATTTGAAAAATGAAGAGTGTCTTATGAAAGAGATGATCCTGTTTAATAAGAAGCATGAAATAAACGAAAAGATATCTATGAACATCAAAAAAAAAATGTTGGGATAAGTTTTTTATTTTAAATTCTTGTTGACTATCAATGCCAAACAATTTCAGCAGATTTACCATGTGAGTATTTTGAGCTCAAGAAGACTGCGGAAATGTAAATTATTTAAATGCGTCATATTTGTATTTGCTTGACATATTTTTTCACCTTTTTAATTTGATTCCAAGATATAAAAAAAGTTTTAATGTACTGTAGCCAACTTTTTGAGTAAAGGTTAATTGTTTTTTTGAGACTATTAATTAAAACTAAGAAGCAGCTCTCTCACGCTGTATTGAGTAATTATGTATTTTATTATTTTTAAAAGGCTTTCTTGTGAAAATTGAAATTAAATCTTAGAAGAAAGAAAGCTCTGACGAATAACTCACATTTCCTTTATTTTTGAATTACATTGTTAAATTTTAATAGTTGCCGTTTAAAATTTAATATAAAACTGTAGCTTTTCTTTTAAGTTTTTTAGGAGCTGAAAAATTTTTTTTATTGAAATATAAAAAAATGCTATCTCCTTCGCTTTGGCTTATTTTGGCTGAATATATTATTGCTTTATGTTCACAACTAATAAGTTTAATAATATTTGGAAAAATATTTTTTCAACGATTTTTTTCAACACATCTCAACGCAGCAGCAACGGTGGAAGTTTCGCCAAGTGTAACTTTTTACATAACTTTTCAAACATTTACATCATTTTTTGCGACAATTTATTTAACATATTTAACTCTTGGATGGCGACCATACATCGCTGAATATAATACTTATATCCTTTTTTATACTGGAGCGGCAAATAGCTTTTTAATTTCCATCCTTCCAATTGCCGCATTTTCTCTTGGATTAGATCGATGCTTTTGTGTAATGTTTCCATTTGGATATAAAAAAGATAAATCAATGTATCCTATTTTTATTTCAATTTGTCTTATGATTCCATTATCTATTTTATCTATCTATCGAACAGTTCCAGCATATCCAAAAACTTTGTTAACTTTATGCTATTCTTTTGGATGTTTAACAACTCCAAAAGCCATCGAAGTTTATATGAATACAAGATATTTTACTGGAGG
Organism: Panagrolaimus kolymaensis; assembly: GCA_028622995.1. Lineage (NCBI taxonomy): Eukaryota > Metazoa > Nematoda > Chromadorea > Rhabditida > Panagrolaimidae > Panagrolaimus > Panagrolaimus kolymaensis. Next base: position 2,709 of record JAJQJQ010000159.1, on the reverse strand, counting down.
ACTTTTATTCGTTACAAGTATTTTTTTATTTTTTGCTCTTCAAAGAAAACTTCACCTTCATTTGGGGCAAAATAAAAAAGGAAGGGTTAGTTTGTTAGTTATATTTGATGCTTTATGAATGAGTGATTTTGTTTAGGAGAAAAGTGCAAAGTAAGTGCTTTTAATTAATGACTTTTGACCAAAAATTAAACGTCAGTGATAATTTTAAATTTTCAAAAATAGTAAGAAACGTGACACCATTTTTCAAAAAAAACTTCTTCCTGGAGTTCGACAACGAAAATAAAAGTTTATTTTAGAAATACAGAGGGATTCTTTTCGATGCGTATTTTTTTCATTTTTAAAAAGGCCCGCAAGAAAAAGCAAGATACGTGTCATGGTTAAGGAAAAAAATGCACCTTCACATTTCAAAATTTAAAAAAAAAATTAAATTCTTAGATATTGCTTCCGTATCTTGGCACAAAAAGTTACTATGGACCACAAAAAAATCTAATATTAAATTTATCAAAATTAATTTTAGAAATTTTTGAATTACAGTAACTTTTAGAAATTATTTGTTAGAGCTAAAATAAAAAAAATCTTAGTTTTTGTGCTACGAATGTTATTTTCTCTTCAGTGATTCCATTAAAATTTTTATTTGTTTTGCATTTACTCATTTTTACGTTAAAAAAACTTCCTCCTTATTTTTTTACTTTTTCAGTCAAACAAACTCGTGTTATTAACTTTGGTGACAACTTTTACGCTTGATTTTCTTCCTCATTTAATTAGCTTTGTTTTTTATACGGTAACTTTTTTTTATCTCATTTTTTTTCAAAAATATTAAATATAAAACTTTTTAGATATTAGATATAAATTTAACGCCCATACTGGGACCATATTCAACTGTTATGAGTTCTGTGGAATCAGCACTTTGTGCATTTTATTATCGAAAAGTTTTTCAAAGAAAGCCAATTCCCAAAGGAACCATATTTTCTTCATCACCAAATACAAATCCACAACAAAATGTTTATTAAAACTCTATTTTTTGTTGCTTTTGAAAAATTTGAATAAAACTCATTGAAATTAATAAAATTTGGATTCTTTTAGTAATTGTATGAATTAGTTTCTATATGGTATTTTCAGTTTAGGAGACACATCTTTAAATTCCATTTTTTCATTTTTTTTCTTTGGTTTCATGTAGCCTTCTTTTTTGAAGTGATTAAATAACTTTATTTTCAAAGAACGCAATTTTATTTCAAACAAAGAACACTTTTTCCTTTTCTAATGGTTAAAATAATTGCTAACAAATAAAGCAACATAATTTTAAAAGCATATTGTGAAATTACAATGCTTCCTTGTGCATCGAGTTTAAACTCATAAAGAAATATTCTATGAAGTTTTTTCTCTAACTTTGAATAAAATTTTAAAATCTTTCGTGGTTTTAGCTTCGGTCCATAATCGTTGCTTAATTTCCATACAATTTGCCATTAATATGTATATATTTTTATCAGCCAGGAAAAAATTAAATTAATTTTTTTTTGGGTTTTTAAAATCATTCCTACACTTTTTATTTATATAATATTCTTTAATAATTGCCTTAAAAATAAAAATAAACAAAAATAATTAAAAATTTTATAATACATAAAACGATTTACAAAACGATTCTATAAAATTGCAACTTTGGTTTAAAACATTAAGGGTCAGCTGAAAAAAAATTCTTCTTGTACATAGTGACTACAGTTTTTTTGCCACTTAAACAATCAGTGCTAATTAATCCGAAAATATAGCGGCGCCTTTTTAAATCGTCGGGTAATATTTGAATATATTGCGAATGCAATGATTTTATGTATACACTGCAAAAAAAATATTTATCTTCGATCGAATTCCTGAATACTGATTTGAAGCCACTTTATTTGAATTTATTACTCAAAAACAACGAAAACGCGCCTGAAAATTTTGAAGAAAATTTTAAATCAATCAAAAAAGCTGAAAATTTATTGGAATTTCAAATAGGAGAATGGAATTACCCGAGTTTGAAGAAATTCAATGAAAATGAAAAACATGATCTAAAAGGTGTTCCTACTAACCACACATGGTGGTTTCCTCAAAGAAAAGATTATTGGAACTCCTCTGAAGATGATGATGAAAGTGAAGGAAAAAGTGTAACACAATGTGACGAAGCCTGATTAATGTTTTATTTTTTTTATATACATATATTATTTTTATTTATTTTAATTGAGCCCAAACCCATATTTTCCTTCGCACTTTTGTCTTTTTTGCCACTTTCTTTCATTGCTTACAGGCCTCTTCCACGGGCCGGGTTTTGCCGGCCCGGCCCGGCCTCGGCCCGTCCATGTCAGGCCCGGCCAGGCCTCGGCCCGTCCAAAATGGGCCCGGCCCGAACCGGCCCTGGGCCGGCCCGCGGGCCCTATTTTTTTTGCCTTGGTATCCCCTTTGTTTTTTTTTTATTATGCTGAAAATGTTCGGCCCGGCCCGGCCCGGCCTGCTCTGCAGCGTCTTTGAATATATTCATTAAACTTATAAATCATTATGAAACTATTACTGATGAACATGATGTGGAGTTTGAAGAAAATTACTTTAAAAACTTTACTGAAGAAAAACTCATAGAATTAATTAATGAAGTTGCAATCCTTGATAGTGATTTCTTTTTTGAATCAATCGCTGATTTTGTTTTGCGTCGAATAGCAAATATGGAATGGAATGAAATTAAAG
>JAJQJQ010000158.1:0-42225 GCA_028622995.1 Panagrolaimus kolymaensis | reverse complement strand
CAAGACCCCAAAAATCTGGTCCTACAATGCATGGATATAAGCAAGCTGTCATTAACCATGATAGCATATTTTTTTTTTCTTGACTCCCACTTTTAAAAGCCAAAAATATAATTTTTTTTTGGCGGAAGAGTAAAAATAAAGAATTCAAAAGTTTTATTTTTGTGACCTTTTCAAAATAATCTTTCCATAAATATATTTTTTTCTTTCCGTTGCAGGACAAAGAATAATAAAAAAAGTTAGTGTTTGAGAAACTAAAAAAAATAAAAAATATATAAAAATGAATAGTTTGAATAAAACACGAACCAGCAAGAAAAAAGAAAAGAATAAAAAATAGATACAAGAGAAAATGAAACTAACAAACTAAATTGGGTAAGTAACAAAAAAAAGTAAGTAAGTAAGTAAAAAATAAATTGAGCGTGTATTTGGGCGACGACAAATTTATTTTCAATGTGCAAGCATCCAAGAAATAAAATTAAAGGCAATTTTTTTTTATTTTATTTTTTTTTTTGGAAGGCAAGAAAAAAAAGAGAGAGATAGATTGGTCTCTCTTTTGAGAAAATATGTATGGTTACAACCAGATTAAGAAAAATAAGAAGAAAACCATGAGAAAATGAAATAAGGAGCATGGATGGAAAAAAAGAAAGATTAGTTAGAAAAAAAAGAAGGAGAGAAAAAGGATGGATGGCGAGAACAAATTGGTAATAAAACGAAAAAAATAATGGAGGAGAAAATTGGAGCTTTAGCATAGTGAGTAGCCGAATAACAGGGCCAAAGCCAGGAATAATTATGAAATTCAAATTTTTCGATTTGTATGTTTAGAACATCTTTCTTATTTAGCAAGGGATATCAAAAAGAAGTTATGATAGTTTTATGGAAATAAAATTTAAGAATGTTTTTTTTTTGGTTTATTACAAAATTAAAAAATTGACAAAGATTTTTTTTTGCAAAACAAAAAGTTCCAAAATCTATTACTAAAAAGCGAACAATTTTTTATTTAAGTCATTTAAATAAAATAATCACTAAAATATTTTTATTTTATTACATTTTTTCATTCAACTAAAAATTACATATGTATTATTAAAGACCAGCTAATAAAGCTAGCAGCTACTTTTTTACAGAAAAAAACATATCCTTTTTCAAAAAACGCCAAAAAGAAATTCAATAGTATTATGTCTATTTAATAACATTAACAAAAAAATGGAGACTTTTTCTCAAAACCCTGTCTTTTCATTTCCATTCTTAAATAAAAAAAACTTTGACTCTTTTTGTGAATGGTCCTTTTTTAAACCTAAAAAGCGGCGGCTATAAAACTTTTTTTAGAATTAAAAAGTTTAATATTAATTGATTGGTTTTTATTTATAAAAGTTTATAATCCCAAAAATATTATGGAAAATAAAAAGAAATATGCCGAATATATATTTTTTTGCATCATAAAAGCGAAACACTTTTTTCTTTCTTTTTTTTCGCGCGAAATCTTAAATTTTTAAAAACAACAAAAAAGTAAGAAATAAGCATTTTTGAAAAGCAAAGAAAAAATATATGAGAGCGAGCGTGAGAAAAATGTTAAAAGCTTTTTTTTGAATACTCTGGAACCAATGGGAAAAAAATCCATTCCAAATTTCTCATGAAACTCATAGAAGAAAATAAAAACCTATAATTAATTCATCATTCATATTTTTTAATTGATGGAAATAAATTTCTTGGAAAAATACTTAATAATTTAATAATTTTTCAAAAAGTTTTTTATGCAACGTTTTTCCCATAAAGAAAAAAAGAAAAAAGATTGAATTCTGTAGTAGGTGTGGAAGTAATACAAAATCTTAAAACAAACTAATGTTTTTAAAATTATTAGTTTTAGTTTTGAGACTCCAGTACTAAGTAAAATAGAGACGAAACCGGGAAAAATGTTTTCTATGTTAAAATATTAATTTTTCGAAATCAGGATAAATAAAACGACAGGAAAATGGTCTTGTGATTTAACTTAAAAATTATGCAAACCATGGTTAAAAAAAGAGAAGAAAAAAACTAAACAAAATGTGAGCATCCATAGAAACTAAAATATTCGTCTTCTTTTTTTCTTACACTTGCATATTTTCGTGAAGCTTACATATCGCTTTTTTGTGTTGTTGCAAAAAGTGGATTAATACACGTCAAAAACAAGTGTTTATAGTTTTTTAAAAAAATAAAAAAAGGAAGGATTTTGTTGAAAAGAATTATATTTTTATATTTTTGAGCTTTGAAACATAAAAAAATATGTGCTTCTTTTATTATACAAAATTTTGTTAACGTCGTTTAAATAAAATGAAAAAAAGTAATTGAGTTATTTAGTAAATGAAAAAAAAATGAACCAAAAATATAATAAACAAAAGCTGTTTTGAAGGGGCTTTTCGTCGTCGTAAAATGAACATGCAAATGCCATTTTTTTGTTTGAATAAAGAAAAGAAAAAAACAACTGTACGATTAACGTCAAAGTAAATAAGGAATAAAGAATGGAAATTAAAAAAAGGGGTATAAAAAATTTAAAAATGTCTACGCACTTTTTTTTACCACAAATAAATTTTAAAAAATTTCAGACATCGTTGGGAATACTCCAAGTAAAAAAAAATTCAAATTTTCCTAAATTTTGGTAGCGCATTTATTTGTATCAAGAAGTTTATAGACGGAGATAGATTAGGCAAAAACGTAAAAAAAAAGTATTCCTGTCTATTTTTTTTATTAACTTTCTAACAAGACAAAACAAAAAAACGTAAAACTTTTTTCCAACCTTTAAAAAGTAATGCAAAAATGAAGCTACTAAAAAAAGTAGTAAAAAAATATGAATGTTTGTAACAACAAAGAGAGAAGGTTAAAAACTTCTGCCGTGGCCAACATCTCCGACGCTGCTGTTGATGCCATTGTTGTTGCTAAACAAAATCTAATCATTGCTTTGTGAATTTGAGAAAAGAAGACATTTTCTTTCTTTTTTCTTCCCTGTCTCTTTTTGCCTTTGAGCGACCTTCTCAAAAAGTTAAGACAAAAGAAAAAAAGAACTAAAAGTAAACAAAAGCTGATGATGACAGATAAAAGATACAAAAAAAAAAAGCCGGACAAAGAAAAATAAATATTCAATTTTGGATTTAGTTATTTTTTTTTTGTTTTGTTTATTGGCACTTTCTTCTTTTTTTGACTTATGATTTCTTTTGGAATAAAAAAAAATATAAAAACGGAAGTAAAAACGAAAGAAAAAAAAATCATAATCTTTGAAAAAAAGAAAAGAAGATTCATCTTTCCATTAGCATAATTAAGTAAAGGGAAGAGAAAAAAAGCAGCCGTAAAAGCTGGTGCTGCGCAAATAAGTAAAAGAAAAACGGAAATGAAAGACATAAATAAATCTTTTGAAAAACAGGAAAAATCTTCAAAAATTATATGCAAATTTAGCCAATTATCAAATATTTTTTTAAAGAAATTTTGTATGTAAGCTGTTATTAGACACATATGCATATGTATGTATACCGTAAGTTGGAAGGAAATGGCGAGGATGGAAAAAAAAAAGACAAGCTTGAAAAAAGATTTTGTTTTGAAACTTTAGAAATTTTTTGAGAAAAATCAAAAAACAAGAAAAACGAAGCCAAAAATAGACAGGGATTTGATGATCCAAAGCTTTCAGAAACTAAAGCTTGAAAAACAAAATAAAAATTTTAAAGGTAATTTTTTTTATTTCAATTTTTTGCAAATTAAATTCTATCAACTTTTAAATTTTTTACTCTTCCAAAATTATTTTTTCATGAAATGAAATGTTTCTAAACCCCAAAAGCTCTAGAACCAACCTCCAAATAAATCATTATCAAATGTCCATGGATATTCGGCAGCAACAAATTTAACAACAAAAAACCAATGAAAAAGTAATAAATTATTTTTTTGAGCAGCAAAAAATGATGACATTTTTTTAATGTCTTTCAAGTGAAAAAGCGTTAAACGAAATGTTTTTTTTGGTTTTTGGTGGACAACCAAACGCAAATTTGTGTTAGCAGTAGAATAAATTTTTCATCGAAATCATAAATAATTGTTTCGTTTCTAAAAACAAAAATATTATACGTTTTTGAAACATTTTTAAACGCCGAAATTTTCACGAAACACACGCAAATCAAAAATACATATAATAAATTTATTTTGCAGTTTCTGAAACTACAAAAAAAAATGCAGAAATTAAAAAAAAGCAAATTTTTTTTACACACGCATCGAAAAAAATTTATTTCATTCATTTCTATTTTTTTCTAAAAGTTTTAATTCCGGCATCAAAAAAAGGCTCAAAACTTAAAAATGGAATGAATTGAAAAAAAAACAAGGAGCAATCAACCATTTTTTTCTTTCTATTTTTAAACTTTGTACTAATGTAAAAAAAATGAAAAGTAAGCCGCTGCCTTTAATTAGCGTCATTTAACAAACCTTCCTTGCTTTGAATTGGATAAATTAAATAAAAAATTAGAAAAAAAGTATTTTTGAATTTCATTCAAAAAATAAAGAATGAAAAAGGAAAGCGGAGGTATTTAGAGCCAAAAGCTAAACAGCTAAAAAAAATTTAAAAGAAAAAATTTCACGAGGGTTAAAAATAATAATTCAAAAAAATTTGGGGGAAAAATTAAATAATTTAAATAAATGGGAAGATATGTTTTTTATGGAGGATAAATTTCAAAGGGTTATTAACCAAAAACATATAAAGCATCCATCAAATTAGTTTTATTGTTTTTGTCTTTTTATTAAACCAAAGCATCGAAATAAATATAAAAAAAACATAAAAAATGATTCATAAAAATTTGTATCACTGCTGCTAGTAAATTTAATCTTTTCTAAGAAAAAAAAACAGCTTCAAGGAAGTTCTGGATTCTGCAAAAAAAAAAGTATATGAAAAATAAATAAATAAATAAGAAAGTATGTATGTAATTTTCTCATATTCAGTTTCAGCAAAATTCCCACAGAAAAAAAAACTTTTTCTTATTTTGCTTGTGAGCTCTTTGATAGCGGGTCACGTTAAACCAATAAGAAAAAATAGAATATGTAAAAGTAAATAATAAAAAAAAACTAATAAAAATGCAAATTTGTTTGGAAAAAAAGTAGGATTTTTTTAAATTTTTTACCAGGTTAGCCAATTTCTGAAGTTTAGAATATCACTCTTCTTGGTATTTATATCCGCCGTAAATTTTAATTAAGTTTCTTGAAAAAAATAAAACTTTGATAAAAAAAAACTTTAAACAAATAACAACAACAAAAAAAAGCCCTCCAGCGGCAAAATAAAAAGTAAAACAAAGAAGAAAAACTTTTAAAAAAATGCAAATATTAATTCTTTTCTCCTAAAAAAATGATCTTATTTTTTTTCTTCATTTTTTATCTTTAAAGATAGAAAAAAAAAATTTTTTGTCATTTATTTTTCTTTCCTTTTTTTAAAGACTAAAGTAATCCCATCTTTTTTTTTTCTTATTTTGAGTGATGCTTAAAAATAAAGAAATATAAATATAAAAGGGAAAAGACTTATTTTAAACTTTTTATAAGTCTTTAAAGATGAAGAAGCAGGAGAGAGGGCATCAAAAAAAAATGTAAGAAAAAATACGAATAAGAAAAAAAAGTGAGTGAGGAAGAAAGAAGGATGCATGCATTAAAAGTCGCTTGCTACTTACTTACTTACTACACTTCTTCTTCGTCGTCTTTAAAAAAAGTATTAAAAAAATATTAGTAAAGGAGAGAGGAGCGCCAAATATTTATATATATAATAATCCTTTATTTTTATCTTTCTTCCTCGTCTTTGGTTGTGAAGAAAAAAAAAACCCATTTATGTCTCATAAAAAAAATTTTAAAAATTTATTTTTACTCATTTATTTTTTTTTTGAAAAATCTGTCAGTTAAGAACTGCCAAGAATATAGGGAAGGCAAAGAGTATAATAAAAGTAAATGGAAAAGTATTAGTATGTATTATGACTTTCTTGAGAAATGTCAAACCCATAAGAAAAAAATATAAAATAAAATAAAAAATCAAATGTGACATATTATTATTTTAGTTGGGTTTTATGGCATATTTTTTTTTATTATACATACTTATTCGTAAAATGAAAGGATGAAATCTTAGAAATGAGAGAGAGATTAGAAGCTTTAAAGGACCATATTCATTTGATCTTTTTTTTAAACACGCGGCCAGATATTCCATCATGCCGCAATATTGCAAAGCCTGCAAAGTACAGTAATTTCGACGTAAAATTACTGTACATTACTGTACTTTACGGGCTTTGCAATATTGCGGCATGATGGAATATCTGGCCGCGTGTTTAAAAAAAAGATCAAATGAATATGGCCCTTTAAGTCTAAGAATCATAAAAAAATGCAAAAAAAAAAGTCAGTTTTCAAGTTTCTTTTTTTTATGTGATATAAACTTTCAACTTTCCAAAACATACATGCTTCTTTCTCTTTAAAGTTTAATTCAATTTTATATGTAGTTGACTTGACTGACATTATTTAAAATGGCATCTCATATGCTTTTTTTTGTTTTTGTTTTACATGAAACTAAACAAAAAAAGAAGGTCAAACGTTAACATCAATTTTCAAGCAACTAAAATCCGGCCAATAGTAACTAAAACAGCAAAAATAATAAATTTATTTTAAATATCAAAGAAACCTAGACAACTCTCTCATGGTAAATCGAAAGAAAAAAAATTCCGCCACGGTAATAAATAATAACAAAAAAAGCCATCATTGGAGAAAAATCTCCAAAGCAGCGAAATAAAAAAAGTATTGTTTATAGCCAAAATCACTATCTATATCAAAAAATAAAGATAAAGACATTATTCATTAATAATTACTTTTACTTATTTTTTTCTTTCTTGGAAAAAAAATGAAAAAAAAGAATCAAAGAAAAAACTTTGAGAAGCGGTCAAAAAAATAAAAAAATAATAATAAAACATAATAAATGATGACTCTTTTTTTTTCATAAAAAATATCGCTCTTGGATATTTATTCATCATTGACTCCATCTTTCTCTTCATATTTATTTTTTTGAAGTCACCTTCCACACTTTTTTCTTTTTTTGCCTCTTTTTTTGCTTCCAAAAAATGAAGGAAAAAAAAACATTTCTAAAACACAAAAACAAAAAAAATATATGCAAAATTCAGTGAAGCATATATATATTCAATCGTATATGAATATATTATTTTATTTTTTTTTCATGCTATAGTTTTTTTAAATAACAAAGAGAGTGAAGAAAAAAATAAACTATAATGTTGTGGTAAAAAAAAAAACAAAGAATGTGAAAAAATTATTAGAAAATTTAAAATAAAAAATAGAATGGAAGAAAAAGTTAAAAAATTTTGTCGATTAATTATTTCTCAAATATTTATTAATTTTATTATTAAAAATTCAGAACAATGTTTTTTTGATAAGTTTATTTAATTATCATTTTTTTTAATTATGTCACGAAAACGACGACAACGGCTTCAAGTGAAAAAAAATGAAGAAAAGCACTTCAAAATATTTTTTTCTTATTGAAATTTGACAGGTGAAACTTGGAGCTTAAAAAAGTCTATTATATTTAACTATTTTTTCGAAAAACGTGTAAAAGTCAAAATTAACCTTTGCTTTATTTAGATTAATAAAATTATTTCATTGCTTTTAATCTGAAGCAACAATTTCCACAACTTTTTTTTTTGTTTTGCATTAAAAAAGGTGTGTAAAATATATAACAAAAATAAAGAATAAATATTCGAATGCAAATGCATAAAACATAATAGAAACAAAACATTTTTAAAAATATATAAAAGCGCGGGCGTTTTTCATCATTTATTTAGAGACCGGCAGCTCAAAATTTTTCTTTTATAAAATTACAAAGTTTTGTATGGACCTAGTAATTTATGCTATGAATATTCCGAATATAAAAAAATAAATGGATGAAGACTTAATTAAAACCTCAAAAAGTCGAATTCAAATTTTCTAAAATCAAAAATTTTTCGTTCGTGAGAACACTTTTCGTTTATTCAATGAAAGGGAAAAAATGCAGCAAGCATGCGGCTAGCAACCATTTTCTTTTCTTTTTTGTTTTTTTCAATTGCAAAATCAACTAGATAATTAGTATTTTGGATGCCATTTTTTAAGTGGGCGAAGGTGGAGATTTTTTTTTTACCAAAAAAGTTTAAAATTTAATTTTCTATCGATCCATGCAAAAAAGTCGTTGCAACCCCCCTGCAACTTAATTTTTTGGACTAAAAGGTTGAGCTTTGAGGCTATTCATGAAGGAAAACTTGGTTCAAAAATTAGATATTCGGAATCAGGACATAAAATTACATATTATGGTAAATATGTATAATTTATTTGCCCTTTATTAAAATAATAATAAACAATCTCTTTTTCGTGCATGGAATGACGAAAAAAAAAAGCGGGGAACACTCAAGCAATGCAAGCGACTTGCCGGTCTCTACATTTATTCATTCAAAAAATAAAAATATAAAAAAGCTTATAAAAAATTTTGTCAAAAAAATTGGTTGAAAAAAAATAAAAATAAAGATAAATCAAAGTTGTTTTGGATGTTGCTGAGTCAGAGTCAAAAAAAATAAAAATGAATTACTTTTTTTTGAGTTTAATAAAGCTAATTTTTCACAAGAAAAAAAAGCGTTCATAAAAAAAGCTATAAACTAAAAAAAATAATGCCGAAGCCTTTTTGCTCGCTTGAAGAAATTCTGAAGATGAAAACTTTAAAAAAATTGAAACTGGAAAAAATATTTAAAACTGAAAAACTTAAAAAGCTTGAAACCAAAAAGTTTAGTTGTGTCTTTTTGGTGAAGAAAATAAAAAAGCAATACTGCTTTTTTTTACAAGTTTTTTTTGCAAAAATTTATGTTAAAAAACAAAGAATAAAATTTATTTTAACTGAAAGCAGATGATGAAGAAAAAAAATCACCTGCAAATTTTTTTCCACCCACAAATTTAATTTATTTTAAGAGTATCCTTTTCAATATTCTTTAAGACATCATTTTTTATTTAAAATCATAAAACATAAAACAAAGCAAAAAAAAACTTAAAAATATTTCATCGTTTTTTTTCCTTTTATTCATCTTTTATTTCACACTTCTCTCATTCATTTTAAAATGAAGGCATTTCCTGCTTCTTTTCTCTTTTTTTTTTTAGAGCAAAAAGAAGGCTAAAAATCAGCTTAAAGCTTTAATAAACTTGAAGCAAGTGGGAAATCTTCAAGCAGGCTAGAAAAAAAAAAAAAAAAAAATAGGCAAAAAAAAATAGGAAGGAATAAAAGTGAGAGACATTCAATTCATATTAAAGTACTTTTTTGATGTGCTGCTTGCGCGCGCGTTCACTATTTTTTATTTTTATTTAAAAACAGCAAGAAAAGAGGTCCTCCTTCCTCTTCTTCCGTGCTTCTTTTATTTTTTGTTAGCCTTCTTCTTCTGCCTTTAAATAATAGAAAATAGAGGTTAGTTAGTTTAGTTCGTTGAGGAAGAAAGCTTTTTCTTTTTCGTTATTTTTTTTTGTTTTATTCGCCCTCCTTAAAACTTAAATGAAAAAAACACTTCAAAGCAAAAAATTTGGCAATTAATTTCTCAACAAAAACAATAATATTAAAAAAAGCTGGTTTGAATCGAAAATTAATATGAAAAAAATTGTCCAAACTCCAAAGCTTTAAAAGCTTTGTTGAATTTTAAATCCAAAGAAAAAAATTCGGTTTCAATGGAAAAAAAATTAAAATAGAAGATAATTAAATTTTTTTACTAAACAAGCAATTATTATTACCTGGCAAACATTATTTCGTCTCTTCAAACCAAACAAACCTTTTTAAAAAGATTTATTCTTTTTTCTTTCTTTCTTGCAACATTTTTAAAAATTATGGTCACTCACTCAGGGAAAAATCTTTTCAAAATAAAAATTTTTTTGTTTTGTTTAAAAACTTCCATTTCCTACTTTCACCTTTTAAATTTCAAAATGGAAGAAAATTGCCATTCTAAAAAGGAAAAAAGAAATCCATGGTCAAAAGCTTTGCCGTCGTCGTTGGTGCTTTGTTGTCGACTAATATTTTTGTTCACACCTTTGTTGTTAGTTGTTGGATAATTGGTTTGGCACCTATCTAACAAAAGAAGCAATCTTTTTTCTTTTCTTTTTCAGCAAGAAAATGAATGAAAGAAAAGTGAAAAGATTTTATTTTGAATATGCGAATTTTTGGTTACATGAATTAACACCAAAGAAAGAAAATTATTAAAAGAAAAAATAATGGATGCACCAAAATAAGCAAAGGTATCTCCAACTATGATTCATGCAAAGAAAAACCTTCAATTTTTTTTTAGATTTGTCGTTGAAGGATTCTTTAAAGAAAGAGGATGCTTTCGCACTTTTGGATCTCGTTGAAAAATTTAAGCCTCTGGTCTCACTTTAAATTTTTAAGGAGAAAAATCAATTTGAAAGGTCATGGCAATTGTTTTTTTTGGCGAAGAAAAGCTTCTTTTTTTATTTGATCTTCTCGTAAATTTCTCTTATCATTTGGAACTTCTTTTATTAGTATTATTATTAAAGTATATTTATCTAAAAAATATGAATCGCGCCGAACTTATTACTAACCTAACTTCTCCACCGAATCCAATTTTTGATTCACCTTTGCCACAGAAATTTTCCATTCCACCGACTTTTATTTATTACATCGCAAAATCTTCAAAATCGCTAAATATTTATCAAACTTGCAAATATTTTTATTTCAAATATCCTTTTGTGGCTTTCCATCATTTACATTTTTATGATCGAACAAATCCTTATTGGACTGTTGGATCAATGAGAAATCCTGCTCGAGCTATATATGAATTTTCTTTATCAAGCTTCAAATATAAAATTATGCTTTTCCAATCTCTTGAAATTAGCAGTTCGCGAACGAACAACCTTGCATCTTTATTGTTGTCTCAAAAGATTATGAAATGTAACGTGGCTGATTTGTATCTTCGGCATCAGACTATAACTTTCAATGAATTTTTGATATTCACTTCCTCTAAAAATCTTCAACGCCTCAAACTTGGAAATGTTATTATAACAAATAATGATGGAAATTTAGTTCAATTTGAAACGATACTCGCTAATTTTCCGAAAATCAAAACTTTAAATTAGTAAGTTTTTTTCTTTCAAATTTCCCTCCGTTATCTTAAAAAAAATTTAATTGTGAAAGATTATTTTTTATTTTTTAGCGAACCCTCTAAAATTTCACAAATCAATTCAAAAACATCTCAAATTATCGCTGAATTTCCAATTTTCGAAAAACTTGAATACTTTTTCTTTTATGAAATTCCAGAAACTTTGGAATTAGAAGCATTTTTTGATTTTATGAAAGTAAGAAGATTTATTTTAGTATTTTATAAAAAATAAAAATATTTTAGAAACACACAAAAACAAAATTTTATCTTGGTTTTTGTAAAAATATTTCCGAAGCTTATAATGCTAAAATCAAAAATTTTATTAAAGATCTAAAAAAGGCACCATTTATTAAATCTCCAAAAGTTTATTATCCTGGTGATCGAGAAAGATATAAAATATATGAAACATTTCTCATTTACCAAAAATAATAATTTTTAGCTGTAAAAAGTTATATTGTAAATTTTGTTGTTTGTTTCTTTTCTTCGATTTTGTTTGCGAATAAAATTTTATACTATTTTTCTTTTTTTGACAAATGCGCATCGTTACAATCAACCGCCGAAAGCCGTCATTTTAGCTGCCATTCACCCTTACGATAATGGAAAGACGCACACAATTGCTGCAAAAAGAGATTAATCAATGCATCTTGTTTTTTTAGATTTTTATCTAACCATAATTTAAGTTTGTCCATGACAAACCATTAACCTCATTTTTTTCGTTTGAGAAAGCATAATTATTCTTCTTTTTTTGTTGCCTTTCTTTTTTGCTCATTTTCTCTCTCCATTTTTTTCTTAGAATTTGGATTAATTTTATTTGTATCGTTTTTTTAAACATAAAAATGAATGGGAAAGCGGATCCTAATGAATCTATTATTCCTTTAATCAATGCTCCACCGAACCCAATCTTTGATTCACCATTGCCACAGAAATTTTCCATTCCACCGACTTTTATTTATTACATCGCAAAATCTTCAAAATCGCTAAATATTTATCAAACTTGCAAATATTTTTATTCCAAATATTCTTTTGTGGCTTTCCATCATTTGCATTTTACTGATTATGATTCAATTTGGAGAGTAATATCAATTCATGATCCTTCCTTTAATCGCGTTATTTACAAATTTCATTTACCCGAAATGAAATATAAAATTTGGTTAAATACTGATCTTTGGGTACTCCATTATCATTCAAATTCAAATATTGTTTCATCGTTATGTAAAAAAATTTGGCGATGTGATATAACTTTTTTATGGTTGATGAGACAAATCATTACTTTTAATGATTTTTTGCTTTTAACTTCTTCAAAAAATCTTAAACATATCAAATTTGAAGAAGTTATTGTAAATAATAATGATGGAAGTGTAGTTCAACTTGAAACAATAATTGCAAATCTCCCAAAAATTGAATGGATTGAATAGTAAGTTTATGCTTCAAAAAATTTAATAGTTTTTCAACCCATTCGATTTTTTTTAGTGAAGGTTACCTTAATTCATCAATGAATTTCAACACAGCTAAAGCTATCGCAGAATTTCCACGTTATGAAAATCTTCGCGCTTTATCCATTTGGGATGCTCCGGATGGATTTGATTTGGAATCATTTTCTGTTTTTATGAAAGTTAGTTAATTTTATTTATTTTTTCTATGCAAATTTATTAAGACTATGATCGGTTTTTTAGAAGCATCCAAAAACTTCATTTCAATTTAGATTCCGTAAAGATTTATCACCAAATTATTTAGTGGAAGTATGTAATTTTGCAGAAAAAATGATTAAAACTCGATTTATTCCACCTCCAATCATCGAATTTCGGGAAAGAAATGAAAGATATGAAGATTTATGGATGAGGCATCACCGGTATTTCCAACAACCATAAATTTTTTTTCTTATTTAATCGTTTTGTTACTCTTTTTTGTATAATGTTTATTAAATTTTGATATTATATGTAGTAGCAATGAAATTTAGTAATCTTCAAACATATAAAGGAAATTACTCATCAGAAAACCCAGCTCTTTTACTTTCTATCTTTTTGCTCGGGCTACAACTCCATCAAATTCAGCGCGATTTGAAAATTGATAAAAATAAATTTTTTCATCAACTGAAATTCGCTTTTGTTTTGAGCAACAAGATTCTCGAATGGTTAATTTAGATCGAAATTCAAATTTAATCCAACCATATTTAATTTTTTCTGAAACTATTGGACTTGAATATTCTGTTCGAACGGTGCCATCGGCTTCAGTTGATCGAAGGAGACGTTTGATTGATTCGCTAATAGCATTTGTGATGTCATCCAAATTAATAATTACACCCTCTTTAACATTTCTAAAAATATGTAAAATAATTAGTTTATATTTATTTGTTTTTTAAAGAAAACCTAGTAATTTTGGAGATATCTGAAACGATTTGAACCACATCTCCAGCGCCTTGAATAACTTCATCAAATTTATGCTCGTGAATATTAAGTGGAGGACATTTGTTATTTCGAATGAATAAAGCTCCAGCTTCATCCAATTCTCCTGCTAAATCTCTATTTGAATCAGGATTAGCAAATTCAACCGTGTAATTTTTATCTCCATTGAACTTTCTGCTCTATGGAATGCTCTTCAAAAATTTGGTATTGATCCTGGTACAATTGAAATCATCAAAATGATCTATGCTGGTGGTACATCAAGTATAAATATTGGCTCTTCATCTATCAACATCAATGTCCAAAAAGGTGTAAGACAAGGAGATACGCTCTCGCCTATCCTCTTTGCTCTTACCCTTCAAACTGCTCTTGATCTTGTCAACTGGAATGCTGGAATCAACATCAATGGAAAAAAACTAGGATATCTCACTTTTGCTGATGACATCATGCTATGCTCTCATTCATTGGAAGGTCTCCAATGTTTGCTCAACCAAGTCGCTGGAACTTCTGCTACTGTTGGACTCGAAATCAACGTCGATAAAACAAAGTGGATGACTAATGCGAATACTCCTGATGGAACTTTACTTCTTGATGATCTACAAGTTGAATTGGTAAATGAATTTATATATCTCGGTCAACTGATCTATTGGCCTTCAAAACCAAAACGATTCAACAAAGAAATCTCTCGAAGAATATCTGCCGGATGGAGCTCTTTCTACAAAACGAAGAATTTGCTGATGTCAAGAAGAGTCCCAATGAACTTGAAAAGAAAATATCTTCATCAATGTGTGCTTCCTGCCATATTGTATGGATGTGAAACCTGGGCTTTGACCAAATCTGAAGAAGATCGTCTTGCTGTAGCTCAACGAAGAATGGAAAGAAGAATGCTAAACGTGAAATTAATCGATCAACATCCTCGTGAATGGCTTCGTGAAAGAACTGGTCTCAAAGATTTCGTTCATCAAGCAAGAAAAAGAAAATGGAATTATCTTCGTAAACTCCTGTTGCTTCCTGACAATCGATGGAATCGTTTACTGACTGAATGGAAACCTGCTGCACTGAAAAAAAACAGATCGTTTAGACAAAGTCTAAAAAAGTAGTCAAAAATTTGATGCTGATTGTTGCTGAATCGTATCCCATTTTGTTGTCAAAAATGCTAAAACGCTTTCTGAATTACCCCTTTTTATGGGTTAAAAATTTTTGATACTCAAAAACAAGGATATGATTGAAACTTGACCCCCTTTTCAAAAGTTTGACCACCAAATTGGAAATTTTTACACCAAATTCCAAATTTTACACCAAATTTAAATTTTATCCCGTTTATGAAAATTCAAAATTCAACTCAAGATTTTATTCATAAACAAAACAAGAAACAAACAAAATAACAAAACAAGGAAAAATAAAATAACCACAAATATTTGACAGGTTATTAAAAGTAATGAAAAGGACCATCCATGCTGTGATTCATATCTTCAATATGAACCATTGACAAGTTTCCAGATGTTCCAGCATATGTCATAGCAGTTGTAACACCATCAATTTCATCAAAAAGATCCTTGTACATAATTTTGAAGACTTTGTTATATTTTTGAGGAGAAGAAAGTGGAGTCAATTTTCTTTTGCGAGAACGACCAAAAAGGGAAGGATAATAACTTGGAGATGAAGTAGTAACATCTTCTTTTTGACAGGTTTTGACAAGTTCGGCAGGTAATGGAACTTTCTTCGAAACATCATCCTTAACTTCCATAGCATCATCACGACCAAAGATAGTCATAGCGAGCAACAGATAGAAAAACCAGAGAGCGAGAGAGAGAGAGCGAGTAATTGATTAAGTTTTATACTAAAAGATGAGGAGTATTTAGAAGAGTTGTTCAAACATATCAAAGAGGAGAGATAACTTATAAAGTTGGTTTATAAACCGTCTAGTTTTATCAATGCACATTAATATTATTCGACAAATAATTTATTTATAAATAAGAGACAAATTATAATAAAATCCAATGTAAAAAGATGTGAGAAGACAACATAAAAATTTCAGACTGATTAAAAAACGAAGAATGAATTTCAAAAAACATTGAAATATGTAAATTTCGCGCTTCCACACTAAGTTTCGCGCTAAAACCATGAAAGGCGCAAATTTTGTAAAAAGTAAGCAGGGAGAAGTTTTTTTCATAATTTTACGAAACTTTTTGTTCTATTTTTTTGTTACACATTGTTACGTTTATAATAAAAATTTTATTTTACATGATTACAAAGAAAATAGCATATTACAAAGAAACACGATAGAAAGAAATTGACAGGTATTTTGACAGGTAAAAGAAGAAGAAATTGTCAGATTAAACATCGAAATAAACCCATTCTCCACTTCTTTTGTTTTGATGAAAAGCAACTCGACGATTGACCAGACCATATTCAAAACCCCAAGCGACATTTTCATCGACAGGTAAACGAAGCAATCGAACTTCTTCGCGAATATCTTGGTACTTGCTAGCAGGATTCGGCATTTTTGGAACACACATTCCAAAAGTTCCAGAAGTAACAAAGTTGTGGATCAAGAAGTTGAGACATTTTTTATCATTAAAAGTTCCAAAATGAGGTTCAACACGAACAGAATCAATTTCAAGATTTTCCAAGTTGACAGTTCGACGAACAGCATCGAAAAGGTTGTTGATTCCACGAGCATTTTGGAGCTTATATTCGGTTCCCCAATATTTGATGTTGGTACATTCGACAGTTTGTAAACATTCTGCAAGTCCTTGAATGATATTGTAGCGGAAGATTTCCAAGTTCAAGAAGCGGTTTGTAGCAATATCAGAATGGCAGAAATTTGACAAGTCATTGACATTGATTTGGCAATTGAAAAAATACAAAAGAATATCATTTGGATTGACAAATAAGGCAGTTTGCTTGAGACCGACAAGTGTTCGACGAAGTTCTTGTTCAGTGAGATCATTAAAGTTGATTCGATGTGAAATTCGACGATTGAAAAAGCATGTCAAGTTGGAATGGCTTGTTCAGTGAGATCATTAAAGTTGATTCGATGTGAAATTCGACGATTGAAAAAGCATGTCAAGTTGGAATGGTGAACTTCGGCAGTTAATCCATCAAGACCATATCGAGTTGGACGATCAATAGAGACACCAACATGACGAGAAACATCGCTGTAAATGGAAGTTCTTGTTATATCCATATAACGCAAACACATTGTTTTCGTTGATTCGAACACATCGACAGCTCCAAGTGCACCAGCGTGATAACACCATAAACGAAAATATCTTGCATTTTCTCTGACAAGTTGTTGTAAAACAGGTCCATCAAGTTGAAGAAGACTTTGGAAAAAACTGATAATTCGAAGACGAATTAATCTGCGACGACGCCAAAGATCCATTTCTTCACGATCCATTGTTGTTGCAGCAAAAAAAATATTTGTACGATTAGCAATTTGAGATAGCGTTGCTAAGAAAGTATCAAAACTGATTATTTAGAAAAAGTAAAATGAAAGAACTTTGAATGAAAAAAATGAGCGCGAAAAGTATGTAAATTTCGTTGTAAGATCAGAAATAAATGCTTCACTCATGTAAAACTTTTGTTTGAAATTTTTTAATAATTAGTAAGGCTATCAAATTTTACTATAAACAACTATGGATAACTGGTACTTGTGCCCATCCTGTGATGCTCGTCATCCCAATCTCATTCTTCATTGCAACCATATTAGGAATGTTCATATTTTTAATATTCCTTTTATTGTACAAAAATTCAAATGTAAGCATTGTGCGAATGCAACTGCTTATGTCTACGATAGATATCGCCAGCACATCAAAACTCATCAAATAAATAACTATGACATGGCTGCTGAAAATGATATCAATGACCAAGATCAATTTGACAATGATTATGATATGGAAAATACTCCTGAAATTTCAAAGAATCTATGATATTGTTATGGCATATGAAATTACTGAAGAAATGCTGGAAGAACTGACAACTCTAATCGATGAATACTTGACGCTATTTAAAGAATTGGGTGGACACATGACGCATAAAACTCACAATATGATTCATTATCCATGGATTATTCGGTTGTTTGGACCTCCACGTCACTTTTGGTCAATGCGATTTGAAGGAAAACATCAAATGATGAAAGCATATTCACAAGTAAATAAATGCTCCAAAACTCTTCCGATGACGCTTGCTATGAAACATCAATTCTTCATGTGTGGAGTTTACAGAAGGATGAAAAATGGTTAGGTTTTATTCTTATAAACATCAATATCATAAATATTTTTAGACGATTATGTCGACTCAACATTAGCTGCCATGTACAAAAAGAATTACAAAAGAGATGATTTCGTTGTCGTTGGTAAAAATCTTGATGTTCCTGTTTTTGGAAAAATCTTTTTGCAAACTGATGATGGTACTTGTCATTTGAATGTAATGAAAACTGAAGAATTTGACGAACTACGCCATTGTTATGTTGTATCAGATGCTAATGAAACAATGAGATTGCATCCAAAGTATTTTCTAACTGTTGAAACTATTCGAATTTATCATACCAAATATCTTCGTCTTCCTCATTCAGTGTAAACGTAAGTTTAAAAAATTTTCAGGTCTCACATGGAAAACATGAAAATACGGTAGAAACACAGTATATTTGGCTGCATGTTATTTTCTTTTCATTGCCTTCAGCAGTTTTCTTTGTTTTCTCTTCTTTCAATCCTTTTTCCTTTCTTTTCCCAAATATTTTATATTTGGTGGCAATTTTTATTTTCTAAATACATTACTTTTTTCTAGGTTATTGCTATATGGATACTCCATCTGCTACTCCTGTTAATGGTTCGCGCGCCACTGCTGCAGTTAAATCTGTAGTAGAAATGCGCGTATTTGATGCTAAATTTGGTCAGAGGACCAAAACATGGTTTGTTCGAACCAACTATCAACTCTTGGATGATGTTGCTCGAGATGGTTGTGGAAAGATGAAAGAGGATTATGTCATGGATGACTATATCGCTTATGAACTTGTGCTCAAGAATGGCAAGCAAGAACGAAGACCTGT
The DNA here is from genome assembly GCA_028622995.1 of Panagrolaimus kolymaensis. NCBI lineage: Eukaryota > Metazoa > Nematoda > Chromadorea > Rhabditida > Panagrolaimidae > Panagrolaimus > Panagrolaimus kolymaensis. The sequence continues at coordinate 23,641 of JAJQJQ010000158.1, read as the reverse complement.
CGATGGATTGGACTCACTTATGACGCTTGGACGTAACTACTTGATCATTGATAAGCGACTTGAAGCCGGTAAGTGTTTGTTATCTTTATATTACTGCCTTTAACATTTTCAAACTTAGATCTTTCATCTACCGATTCTTCCGATGAAGCAATTGCCAAATTTGTTGCTGAAGATCCTTCGAACAACTTGCCATCTCCTTCATCTCATGCTGGAAACACCTTCGCTTTCCAAAACATCAAAACTCCAAGTGCTTCACAAGTTCAAAGTTTTGTCGATGGTTCGCCTGCGTTGATCCAAGATGTCTCATATGTGCCAAGTAGTTCAACTCCAACTCGTCGACCTTTTGTTAAAGGTATGAGAAAAACTGACAAAATTCTTGCTTTTTTCTTTGACCATGAAGCTGACATCGTTGCCAAATATGAAAGTTACAAACCAGAAGAACCATTGCTTTTCAAAAATGTGAGTTCTTTTACACTTTTACACACTTTAAAATACTCTTATAGGTCGATGTTTATGAATATATCAAAAAGCGTAGTTCTTCAAAGACAGCAGTTTACATTCTGCGTGAAAGTACTTATCCAACTCATGAAGAACATAGACCAACTCGAAATGAAGCTGCAAAATATGTTCTGACTGGTATTGCAACTGAAATCGTAAGCTCTTTTGATGGACTTGATGGAGAGTAAGTTAATTAGAATTTTTAGTTATTTTACTTTCTTAACTGTTTATAGAGCTCCTCTTACACGAAAAGAAAGGGATCCAATCAATGGTATTTTCAATGCGCTGACTATGACGGATCTATTCGACAACTTGTCAATTTCTAATGGTTGCGGCCTGGTTGATAACAGAATTAAAAGAAAGCGACGATGTTCTTCTACAAATCCACTTCGAAAGAAACCAGCTAAAATCTGCCAAATTGACGAAAATGGGGAAGACCTTTCTACCAGAATTGACAAGGTTTCAGCTGAACTCATGAAGATGGAAATGACTGATCCAAAAATTGTCAAACTTTACAAGATGTCTTCGTAAGTAACTTTCTGTTAACGATTAATAAGTTGATAAAATAATTTTTAGTGCTGATCGTTATGCTTGGATTAAAGGTCTTTTGAAAACCCAAGCAAGATTTGGTGGAATCGTACGTCAACTTCTTGAAAAGTTTCCACATATCAAATCAAATGTCGGACTTGTAAGTTTTTTTTATCCATTTACATAAATAGATTTAGTTGTTTTAGATTTATGACGAATTTTTGATGGTTATGGCGAACCACCGTTTCGAAATGTCAAATATTGCTGTTTGGTTCCGAAATTCAATCCATACAATTTACGAATATGCTGCGACAGAATGTCAAGGGATTGAAATTCCTGATTATCTTGATGATGGCAAGTTTAATGAAGTTGCATATCTACAAATTACTGTTTCATTTTTAGAAATGAAGGAATTTTACGCTGGTCAGTTATTGGGTGAAATCATCTTACAGAAATGTTATCGTTCTAAAGTTGAATATAGTAGATTCTTGTTGGCATGTTTAGTAAGTTTAAAACAATTTTTTCCCATTTATTAAATATTTTTTAGGAAGGAAATAATCCAAAAGAAGGCCTTGATAAGATCGACGCTTTCAATAAGAACAAATCAACTGCTATGACTGGACCTGCCATTATAGCTGTTAGAACTTATCCGAACTTGACTTATTACATCGCAGCTGACAAAATGTTAATGAGAGCAAGTTGAACTTTCTTTTTCTTTAAACTATAGTCTTTTTATAGGTTGAAAATGGAAGACTTGCGGATGCTATTCAAGCTTATATGGAACTTGTCTGGACTTTGGATCTCGAATATGATTCAAAAACTACTGGTCTTACATTTCTCTTCGAAGTTATCATGGGTTACAAGGAACATGCAACTGACTCTCGTGTAAAACTCATCCAAGATTTGAAGAAATTGACAGGCTTGTTTTATCTTTCTTTTGTTTTTTGTAAATATATTCTTTATTCGTTTCAGATATGCTCAATACTCCTGTTGGTTCAAATCAAAATGGTCCAGAAGATGAAATGTCAAGTCAACCTGTCGAAGATGTCGTTCAAAGTTCAAGCTATCAATGGTGATAGTAATTACATGTCAATTTTCTTTTTTGTTGCTTTTTGTTATTTTTGCTTGTTCTTTATTTATTGTTTTTGGTTGATTTATTATTGTTTATAATAAATATGTTACTGTTATTACCATTGTTTATATAGGTGAGAAAAAATGCGAGGTTAAGCGAGGTCCAAATAAATGAATTTAAGCGGGTACTGTATTGCCTGAGGCATGATCGAAAAAGGATACTGTAGTGCTAGAGGCTATAAATCGAGATCTGAACCATCATATTCGACCCCTTTTAAGATCATATTTGACCCTTTTTATTTTCATAATGCACACCCAATTTAGGTACATAATGTGCCCCAAATATGTGTCATTTCCATTTGTCAATAAACTTCCATCCGTCCGCCTCTGTCATCAAAATAGGTACAATATATGCACCTATTTTGTAGTCAATAACGACCCTCTTTTTTTTCAGTGTGGCAAGAGACCTCTTGGACGTCCTCCAACTCGCTGGATTGATGACATTATGAAACATACTCAAGAAAAAAATTTCCAACGTCTCAATGTCATTGCTTTGTCTGATTCGTGGTGTCGTTTGTTAGAATCTTTCGTCCTTCGAGACAGATAAAAGATAATAAATAAATAAATAAATAAATAAATAAATTTTTATCATTTTTAAATGCAAGACATTCAAAGGGATCATAACCAAAAAAATGTTTTAGTACTAATAAAGTAGCTTCGCTAGTAAGAAAATTAACTGTAATGAAAATGGGCGCAAAGGGGTTTGCTAAAATAATAATAATAATAATTTAAGTTTATAAAAAATTAATAAATAAAAAAAAATGTTACTTGGTGCTGCATTCGTTGGCATAAATGATAAAAATTCTTCTTTTGTAATTTGTCGAAGTTCTTGCTTATTTTGTTCTAAAGCAGTTTTGCGATCGGCATCCGAAAAGGGTTTAAAGGACATGATGAATTGAAAAAGAGTAATTTATAAACCAAAAAAAAGAAGGATGGATTAAAGATTATTAAATTTAAGCAAAATAAATTTATCGAGAAAGTATAAAAAAAATTTTACGTTTTAAAATAATTAATAAATCTAGAAAAAAAGGCAACGAAAGAAAAAAAATGTATGCATTTTATTGACAAAAATGTTATAATAAGTGTGTATAAAAAGCAGACGATTAAATGCATGAAGAAAAAAAAGGAAAATATTTTCTTTCTTCGTTTTTTTTTTCTTTCGTGTTAAATTTACCTGTTTCAAAAAAGGCTCGTTAGTTTTTAGAAGCAAGCGTTTATAGTTTTTTTATCTTGTAATAAATATTGAGTTGTTTGCTATCTAACAATCCTTCCTAGTAATTTTGATTGTTATTTACGCACTTGGAAATGTTTCATGGGAAAGTTCAATAAAAATGTAAAAAAATGAAAAATTAGCATATAATGTAAAATGAAAGCTCAAAGTAAGAAGCTTTTCATTGCATAAAAATGAAGTGGTGATGAGCGGTTGTTTGTTTCATGTATTTTAAAATGCAAAAAGGATCCAAATACCAAAAAAAGATCCAAATAATTAAAAGGACCCAAATACCAAAAAGATCCAAATACCCAAAAGGTTCCAAATATACCCAAATGATCCTAAATTTGTATAAAAATAAAAGAAAGTAAATTATGTGCGATTATTGATGTTGCTTTCATTGCATAAAATGAAGCTGTCAAGAGTGGTTGTTTTAGATTTTGAGGTATCCAAATATGTTAAAGGATACAAATATACTAAAAGATCCAAAAATGCTGAAAGAAAGAAAAAATGGGACAAGATCCGAATGTGTTAATTTATCAATTAAATTCAGCGACCTATGGAAAAAATTTGAACAATTTAAATTACTCCAAAATATGCGTGCTGATGCAGAAGAAACTGAATTTGCGGAATATTTGTTAAAAATCGGCGAAGATAAAATTAACGATGAAAATGACAACTTTGAAATTCCTACCGATTTTATTACTGAAAATGATTTAGTTGAAGAAGTATATGGGACTTTAATCAGACAAAATCGTTTTAATGATGTTTCAAATTCAGCTATTCTTTCAGCAAGAAATGCAGATGTTGACGAATTAAATAAAGAAGTAGTTGCAATGTTACCAGCAGAAGGCGAAAAAATATATAGTAGCATCGATTCGGCAATCGAAGGTGAAGCTTTGCAAGAACTTTTAACCCAATAATATCTAAACAGCTTAAATCCTCCATCATTGCCACCTCATGAATTATGTTTGCGAAAAAATACAGTAATTATGCTCATTCGAAACCTCAGTCAAGCTGAAGGATTATGCAACGGAACAAGACTATTAGTTATTGGCTTAATGAACAATACATTGCAATGTAAAATTTTAACTGGTGATAAAAAAGGTCACGTTGTCATGATTCATCGAATCTTGCTATATAACGAAGAAAATTACCCATTTACTTTGGCCCGAAGACAATTCCCTGTTAAAATCGCGTTTGCAATGACTATCAATAAAAGCCAGGGTCAAACATTCGAAATTGTTGGAATTGATTTGCGAAAGGATGTTTTTAACCATGGGCAAATGTATGTTGCATGCTCAAGAGTTAAGCGCTGGTCTGCATTGAAAATATATTTTGGTCAACAGCGAATGAATAATAAAGTTAAAAATTATGTTTACAACGAAATAATTAATTAGGAGATAAAGCGCTGTAAAAACGATGTGGTGGCAAATTTTTAGTTTATAAAATACGTGGCAAATTATTTTTATTAATATTTAACCGATTTCTTAATTGACTAACTCTTCGGAGGATCTATTTTAAACCACCTTTATGGTGGTCCCCTACTGCAGGGTATGCAGCGTTTTGGAGATGGTTGAGAGCTGGAGGAGGAGGAGGTAAGTTTTTTATTTTTATTTTATTTATTTTCTTTTTTTATTTCAGATTTGAGCAAACACCAAGCAGCATCTTTATTCTTACAAAATATTCATTCATTCAACTTTATACGAAACAGCCTTTCTGATCAACAGTAAATTTTTTTCTTCATATTCTATTGTGTTATTTTGTTTGTTTTAGGACATTCTTTTCATTGTTGCTCGCTTATATCAAATACATAATGTGCTTCATCATCTCAAAATTATATTATGATCTCTCAATTCATGAACAGAAATCTAAATTCAAAATTTACTATGCTGACTTATTTACTATCTTAGCTGTAGCAATTCTGGTGAAACTGTTAGTTTATTATTATTATTATTATTATTAAAAATAATGTTTTGCTTTTAGTCTATGTTTTTCGCTATTTTTCAAATAGAATTGCTTCATCTTGAATCCTCCACCAAGTATTGATAAGATCTTTTTCAACACTCAATCAAATCCTCAACTATACAAACTTCAAAACTTTTCTCAAATTCCAACAACCAACTCCAAATTTTATCTCAACTTTGTATTGTAAATTTCTTTTTTTTATTGTATGTAATATGTTAGCAATAAAATTCAAAAAATAAAAATTAGTAATATAATAGACATGGCGGCGCGGAGCGCCGCTTCTTGCCTAGTTTCTTTATAAAAAATAAGGTGTGGCAGTGCTGAAGAGTTGAGTGGTTTTTAACATACAAAGAAAAAAATCAATGTAATAAAAAAAATGGAAGCTTTACAAAGTTCACATTGACATTATTTACAACAACAAAATCAAAAGACATATGTAATTGAGCCAAAGAAAAAAAATAAGAATAGTAAGAAATTTTTAATAATTCATTGCAGTCGTCATTATTTTAAATAAAGCATCATTGTCGTCCACCTGATTAAATATATTTATTTAATAAATAGAATTCAAACTTATTGTAATTTCAATTTTCTATGAATTAAAACTTTTTTTTGTAAAAAATTTTCTCAATATCAAGTGCCTCTCTCTTGATACAATATAGAGGATTAATTATTATGAAAATGATAGCTGCTTCTTTAATTTAATTATCCTTGAGCTGCACTTTGGCTAACCTCTCAAAAAAAAAAAAATCAAACAATAACAAAAAAATTTTTAATTTATTGGCAAAGCGCGCCCATCATTGCATATATATATGAAATTTATTTTTCAAGCTCCATTTTTTTTATCTTCAAATTTACCAGCCAGCTCATTTTTCCATTTATTTATTATTTATTCTCAAAAAATAAATAAAATAATTTATTTTATTATGATGAATCAAAACCAACCCATTATTCCTGTATCGCGAAATCCTATTTTTGGTTCTCATTCACTTCAGAATTTTTCTCTTCCATCAAGTTTTATTCATTACATTGCACTAAATTCAAATTGTCAAAAATTATATCAAACTTGTAAATATTTTTATCCCAAATATCCAATTACTGCTGTCGATCATTTACGATTTTCAAGTTTGTCATCGAAATGGAGAGTAGTCGATCCAGATCATATCAATGAATCCCTTTACGAATTCGATTTATCTGAACTTATTTATAAACTTTGGATTACTGAGAAATTTGATATCTATATCCATAATGGTTTTCAACCAAACGTTGCTTCAGAATTATGTCATCAAAAACTTTTTCGATGTGACCTTTCTGAATTGTTGATCCAAGAACAAATTATTAGTTACAACGAATTTTTGGTTCTCACTGATTCAAAAAAACTCAGCGATGTTAGATTTGAAAAAACCATTATTAAAAACAAAGATGGTAGTTTGGTTTTTCCAGAAATTATATTTGCCAGATGTAAAAATGTTAAAGATTTCATTTAGTAAGTTTTATTGAAAAGTTCGAACTTTTATATATATTCCAATCCATTATTTTTTTTAGTGAATACCCGGATAACTCAGAAATCAGTCAAACCACTGCCAAAGCAATAACAGAACTTCCACAATTTGAAAATCTTAAAACTTTCAATTTTCGAAATATTCCTGAAGGCTTTGATTTTGAGCTTTTTACTGATAAATTTATTAATGTAAGCCGCTTCCTTTTTTCTTCATTCAAAACCCTACAAATTTTTTTGTTTCAGAATCACCCAAAAACAAGGTGTCATCTTTCATTCAGTAAAACCTTATCAGATTCTTACATCGCCAAATTAAATAGACATGTTGAGAAAATTATTAAATCAAATGAAACTCCACCATCACATTTTGATTTTCCTGGACAAAATAAAGGAACATATGAAACTTTATGGATTATGCAAAATGAATATTTTCCAAGTATTTTTGATGATTGATTTATTATATTTATTATTTATATTTTCGTTCAGAATTTTTGATTTTTGTTTATTGAAAAAAAAAACTATTTATTAAATAACGCTTGATTATATTGGTGGGACATTTTAAGTTTAGATAGCAGAAAAAATAATTTGAGCAAATGGCAGCTGTTCCTCTGGATATTTCCATTTTGAAATCTTAAACCTCATCTTCAGCGACGAAAGGTTTATCATTTTTGTTTGCTGCAATTTTGGCAAGAAACTCATACTAAAAACAAACAAAGTTTAAAAAGGTTCTTTAATTCTATTATAAAGCAGCTTACGTTTTCACGATTAAATTCAACACTGGGTTCACTGGGAAGTACTTCTCGGCTAAAAAAAATTAATTTATAAAAAAGAAATATTTGGGTAAAAAATTTACTTTTTAAACAAAACACTTTTAAAAAATATGAAAACAGTTACATATAAGAAAAAGCAAGCAAAATGTTTATTTCACGAAAATATGCTTGAAAAAATTTAAAGAAAGGAGGAAACAAATTTCCATTTGCGAAAATTTGCATAATTTTTTAAGGAAAAATGTTTTTTATATGATAGTTTTTTTAGTCATGCTTCTTCTTATCGTCATTGTTTTTTCATTCTTGTAAAAGTGAACGCTTGAAACATTTCTGTGTTTTTTCTTCTCAAAGCTGTAAGTTTGTTTTCTATTTCGTCCTTTATTAAACTTTGTGTTTACTTACATTATTTTTAGATGGCAACAACTTTTGAGAAACAAAAACATCAACAATTGGATGAAAATGGACTTCCTCAACTTAAGAAACAAAGTGAAGCTGTTGACAAGAAAGTTATGGAAGCCAAAATTTCTGCTTTAGAAGCTGAATCTGAAGAGGATGATAAAATTCTTGATGGTAAAAAGAAGACCAATCGCTTTATGTTCGTTGAAAAGATGAAAAGCATTGTCCGATTACCATTCTCTACCGTAAGCATTTTTGTTTTTTTGCTAATTTAAATTATCAAGTAACTTTTCAGATTTCATCTCTAACAACCAAAAAACTCACTTCATCATCAAAGCCGCCGAAAAAAAATCCAAATGTTATCAAGAAGCTTATTAAACCAAAAAATGGACATTCTTTTCATGCTTATTTAACTTGGGATGATAATGAAAAACCTTTAAGCATTTATTTGAAAAAAGATTTGTGCTTTGGTGATTATGATTTATACATTAACAATGTTTGCCACGATTCAAAGAAAATTGTTCTTGATGGTCTCGTTACTTTCTATGATGCTGATCCATTTAATGGCAATGCTGGATATTATGCTGATGAAGCCAAGGTTTTTTCTAGGTTGCTTAAATATGTTCGTTCTTGCAATATCTCGGATTTGTTTTTGTATAACGAAAAGCTAACCTTGAGAAAATATGAAAAGCTTGCCAAATCTGGAACAATTAAGAACCTTTATTTCATGGATGTTTAGATCAAAGATCAACGTTGTGATGCTTTAATCCAATTGGAAGATATCATGGAAATGCTGCCAAATATTGAAAAAATTCGATAGTAAGTTTTACAATATTTAAAACCTTTTTTACATTTTTTTGTTTTAGTGAAATCGTAAGAAGCTATAAATTTAAAGTATACAGTATTTCAAAGACAACATTCAAAAATCTCATCAAGCTTCCACGTTTCAACGATCTCAAGGTTTTCAAGTTATATAACATCGTTTTTGAAGAATTTGATCCTTATGGTTTCATTGATTTTATGAAGTTGAAGGCGTCAAACAAAAATTACTCCAAAGCTGTCCATTTCCTGAAAAACTCAACATTCAATATTTATAATTATTAATCTTGCCTTAAAATATTGTATTTTTTCTTGTAAACTATGTAATTTCATTGTATTTTATTTCTTCACCTTTTCTCTTTTCTTTTACACAAAAAGCAACAATAAACGACTAAAGAAACATTTTTCAATATTACGAGGCAATGTCTTCGTCGCTGCAACAGCATCGGTGACACTAATAAAAGTCGTTGAAATTTTATTTGGAGCTGTTCCGCCGCTTCCTCCTTGACTTGTTGAAGCTGTTATTCCGCCGAATCGATTTTCATTATTTATTCGAAGTATCTGTTTCATTATCAAAGTATATGTACCAAAAATGGTTAGAAACATTAGGTGAAATACTGTAATCAAACGAGTACTAAAAAAGTAATAATCTTTTTTTGGTGCTTTAGAAAAGCGTTTACGTAAGTTAGTTAAGCAGGTAGAAATATCATTAATATGGTTTCACATAAAATATAACTATTTTTAACATTTTACTTTCTCCAAACAAAAATAAAATAGGTACAATAACGCTGAAGAAGAAGCAAAAAAAAAAGTGAGGAAGAAATTGCTCGCTCACTCTCTTTCGTGGCGAAAGAAATTTTTTTTCATTGCTGCTTGCAAATCTCAAAAAATTAATTTTCATTCAACTTCTTCTTTCTTCTTTTTTACGACGACTAACTTTTGTGTCAAACAACAATCATTCAACGACGACGAAGACGACAACAACCATCATCATTATGTATAAAGAAATTCGTGAACATCGTATGTACATTCCTGATGATGCGGAAGAAGAAGAAATTCAAGATTGTACGAGCAGGCTATCAACATATTTGAAAAATAGACGACTTCATAATCGTTGGGTAAATTTAGTTATTTCATTCATTATTTCATATTTTAACTTTTTCTTCCTTTTTTCAGCAACAATTTGCAAAGAATGAAATCAGAACAACTGCTTCTCAACTTATTATGAAAGCTGATGGAATACATTGTGATGAAGAAACTCGTGCTTCAATGATTGAACATATGGTCACTTATGGAGGTCATGAATATTTGAGAAACGAAGAAGAAGCTAACATTCGTGCTAAATATGGGTATGTTGCTATCTGTGACAACAACCTTTGCTTTATGAGCTTTTCATTTTCAGGTATTCTCTTGCTCAATGGTTAATCAATCGACTTACAACTGGTGTCAAGGATAAAGCTCACTTTAAGCTAATAGCTAAAGAACAGTTTCAACAGCTGAGTGACAAAGATCCTCTTGTAATATGGTTACAAAAGAAACAACATGCTCGTGATGTTCCAAGAATCATTGACCGAATTCAAGATTTTGCAAGCTACATCGCAAGTCAAGTCAAGTTTTCGCTGCTAATTGAACCAGGTCATATACGACCTAACTTTTCTGTAAGCTTTTATACACTTTCGCCTCTATGTTTAATAAACGACTTTGTTATTTTTTAGGTCTTATCTGAACAATTCAATGAACTTGTATCCTTCTTTGATAAGGTTGAACTGAGTCCAGAAGAAACTTCTCAACGATCGTTTGATGCTAATCGTCTCACCAAAGCAAGAAATCAGAAAATGGAATGCATTGATTCTTCTCGTGTTATCTTAAAACCTTTTGAAGCTTTATTGGATTCTAAGCATTGTACCAATCAAAATTATCGTCAAGCTAGTGATATCTTTGGTGATCCTGATATTCCTCTTCATCATCTCCTGGATTCTTAGTAAGTTTTTTTACTACTGCGATTTGGTTAACTGTTTCTTATGGTTGTTATTCTTTTTAGTGGGACAAGTGATTTCATCCATGCTAATTATGTCGCTGGTGGACCTCTTGTGAACAAGTTCATATGTACTCAAGCTCCAATGAAGAATACAATCAATGATTTTTGGCACATGGTGTATCAAGAAAAAGTAGAAAACATATTTATGTTATGTGATGCAGTGGATACTGAATATCTTGGACATATGGGAACTGAAACAACGGATCAATGCCCGATTTATTGGCCGACGTAAGGTTTTATCATTTCTTTTATATGTCATAACTTTATCTTTTTTGTAGGATCAAAGGCAAAAATATCACATATGGAAACTTCATAGTGCAATCTGAAGCAATCGTCGTTGAACAAGATCCACTTTTTACTATTACTCACTTATCTGTTAAACCTGTGTGTGGAGGTCATTCGATTATGGTTCAACATTGGCAATGGAATTGGCGCGATTATCAAGATTATCATTGGCCGCTTCGGCTACTTCAAAGGTATGTGTTGTCACTTTTTTAGTTGTTCTTTATCATGCATTTCTTTTTTTAGGGCACGTGTATCTCATCGTCCAACAATTGTGCATTGCCTTGATGGATGTGGCAGAACTGGAACGCTGGTCTTTATCGAAGTTTTATTGATGCAATTGCTTCGTGGTACTGCAAATTATGAACATCCGCTGTTAACTTCTGCTGTATTTGTTCGCCTTCAACGTCGTTATGCTATGGAGCATTTCATTCAATATTTGTTTGCTTGTCGTGTGGTACTTCATTGGATTCAACCATTCATCACATCAAAATATCATCGATTTTCATTGGGTTACATGTTCAAGGATAGCGGATTTATTGGAAAATTTGAAGATATGGCTCAAAGTTGGATGCAAAAACATTTCCTGCAGTAACATCATTTATTTAACCTTTGTAAATACTTTAAATTTTTTTCTTGTAACTTGTAAAAACTTTTGTTATATTGTTGAAATATGTATGTAATTTATTTTGTGATATGTATGTAGGTAATGCAATAAATGAATCTTTTTATGTTTGGTACTTACTTTCAACTTTTTGTTCCATATCACTATTTTATTGTGCATTTACTACCATTGTTGTGACTTTATTTATGCCTCTCTTATGAGGATGGAACTACCTTCATCCATTTCCCATCATTACCATAGTAAGTCAGTGAACTTTTGGTTTTATAAATTTTGCACAATCAAACCTAACAAGAGGTTAGTAAGTTGGAAAAATAGTCGTCTTTTGTTTTGGTCAAAATTTTTAATATTTTTGGTTCCTTTTTTCATTTTGCTTTCTAATGCGATAATTACCCTTTTTTGCTTGCTTTCAAATAAGGAATTTCTATGAGAGACAAAAAAGAGAGAAAGAAACTAAAACAATAGAATCCAAACAAACAAATAATAAACTCTCTGTCTCTTTCTTTTTCGTTTTGGTGACCAACAAAAAAAAAAGAAGAAGAAGCCATGTCTTAAAAAAGAAAAATGTTTGTTATTATTATTATTTTTTTCCAACAAGTTTATGTAAATTCGTTGTTCCTTTTTTCGTTAAAAACTGCGCGACGACTAAAAATGTGCCAATTTATGTTAGTCAGAAGAAACAGCAACTTTTCCACGCTTTTCTGCGCAATGACAGTAGCGTCTCAAAAAAAGGATGGAAGAAAGAAAAGACATGTTTGATGTATTTCGGCGTTGTTGGCAAAACTTTTTTCATTCATGCGTAAAAAATTTTACATTTATAAAGTGTTTTCATATAAAATTTTGTATGTACCTAATCCTTTAAGCTAACTGCTTACTTATTCAGTCATTCAGTCAGTCATTTAACTTACATATTTTTTTGTTTTGTTATGCTTGCTTAATTTTGGTGATGCAAGTTTTTGTTGTGAGTCAATTGACACACACAAAAAAAAGTAACCTTTTCATTTTAAAAATAAAGAGCTTCTTTTTGGTTTTTTTTCTATTTCTCTTCTCAACGATGTAGTTGTAGTTGTTGTTCTGGAGAAATTAATTTTTTGACATCCATCAAATTGTTTTCCCTCCATCAAAAAAAAAAAATAGCAGCAGACGTGTGTGTGTTGTAGTTGTAAATGTAAATCATTGATAAAAACAACTATTTTTTGTTTGGACTTTATTTTTTTTTAGTTTTTAAAAGGCACAACAAATCATTTTTTTGCTAATAAAAAAAACGAACGACGGAAGCTAAGAAGGCAATAAAAGGGAAACGGGAAATAGGAAGGAATTGCTTTCATTGTTTATTAGCAAAATCTGTCAATCTCTGTTGTTGTTGAATATTTGGATGGAAGTTTTATTTATGACGACGGGAACACTAAAAAAATTTACATTGCAATTTTTTGGAGACTAAAAATAATTTTTATGTGAGAAAAAGATTGCGTTCCTTTTCTTGTGTGTTGATTTTTTTTTGTTGAAAGAAACCATATGTTTTTTTTTGACTTTTCTTTACCGAATGATGTCTCACTTCATTCAACTAACTTAACTTTATCCTCCTATTTTTTTTCTTTTTTTGAAAGTCATAAAACTGTAAGGAATGCATAAATAAAATTTTTAAGGATTGTAAAAATAAAATTTTTTGCATCAATTAGTCACTCATTGCTTACTTTTATTTTTCTTCATCTTTCTTTTCAACAAAAAAAATTACACCACCGAAAAATGTGAAAAGTGTGAAATCGGTTGAACGAACTCCCTTTTTTTATTATTCAGTTCAGTTGCCGACTGCCGATCGCCGCCGCATAAAACAAAAGGAGAAGACGAAAGAAAGAAAAAAATCCATTAAGCTGTTGTTGTTGTTGTTGCAAATCATAGCCATTTTCAAACGAAAGAAAAAGAAAAAATCTATCTCTTCCTCCTTTTTTTAAGCAAGTTGAGGTCCTTGTTGAATGGTGGCTGCTGGTTGAGTTTTTAAATTTACGGATGGCGCGGAAGGAAGGTGGATGGACAATTGTCTTTTTTTCTTTCTTCACGATAATGAAAAAAAGAAGCCATAAGGCACATTGATTGTTGTTAGTTTTTCGTTTGCTTTTTTAAAAGCACGCTAAAACCCTTTTTTTTATTTTTGTTTTATAAATCTTTTAATTAACGTAAATTAAAAAAAAATAATTGATGAATGCTAATTTGATGTGATTTACGTGGCTATACTATATTTTTAATTCTTTTTTTGTTGGGCTTAAAATAGGTTGGATATTTTTTCTTTTCAACCACTTTGGCGTGCGAACTAACAAATTGATACATATACATATAAGCTTATGGGAATTATTTGTGTTTCATTGAAGAATGGATGGAATAAGTTTTTCTGAAAAAATGAAGAAAAAAATAGTAATGGTATCTATCTATCGTCGCATAATTTGATACCCTTAAGAAAAAAAATGTGCAAACGCATTTGTTGTCCTTAGTTTTTGGGTTGTTAGTCGGATGAAGCTTTTGGCATTAGTAAAAAAAAAGGTTACTTTTTTTTCTTCTTTGAGAACAAAATCCACAAGTGTATCTATGTAGATGGATGTCGCAAACGAAGTAAAGGAGTAAAGAAAAAAAAGCGGGTTTTAAATTACATGCGCGAAAGGAAATGGAAAAATAAATTTTAACGTTATTCATTTTTTATAGAAAAAAAAAACTCGGTATTAACAGCAGCAACAAATTAAATTATTGCTGTTAATAAATCGCAAATTATGGTAATAAACTTATTATTATTATCAAGGAGGAGAATATTATTACAATTGTTATTAATTCTGTTAATTTTTAATTATTATAATTTTGCTATTGCTTCTTCTTCAAATGAATGTATTGAAGGAATTTATTTAAAGCAACCATTTCAAAGTTGCAATTGTGCTAAATTAGGAATTCCTGAACACATTGGATTAGAATGCAATGGGCAGCGATGGATTACCGTGCCAAATATTGAGAAAGCTTTTGGGGAAAATGGAAAAAAAGTAAGCATAAATTTAGTCAAAAAAAATCGATTATTCTTAGATTTTTTTTAGATAAAAGTTTCTTCCATAAGCATGCGAGATGGATTCCTAATGTATATAAGTCAAGATGCATTCAGAAATACAAGCAGCGCTCAATCTATTGATCTCAGTAATAATTACATAGAAAATGTGAATGTTAATGCATTTCGAGGATTAGAAAAAAATTTATATCAAATTATTTTAACTGGCAATAGTTTATCTTCCATTCCTCATCATTCTCTAACATATTTAAGCCAACTTCAATATTTATATTTGCAAGAAAATCAAATAACAGAAATTTCACCTCAAACTTTTGCAAGTGGAATTCAATTAAAAAATTTAAAATATTTTTATTTGGATAAAAATAAAATTAGCATATTTGAAAAAGGATCTCTTACAAATTTGCCCCTTCAAGTTTTAACTGCAGCAAACAATAAAATTATGGGAATTGAAAAGCAATCTCTGCCAATAACTTTATGGTTTTTGGATTTAAAACAAAATTTATTACAACAAATTCCTTATTTATCGTTGAGGGAATTAAAGCAATTACAAACTTTGGATTTGGAAAGCAATAATATTACGGCGATCACTGCTCACGAAGAAGTTAAATTTGAAAAGGAAATGACTTTACTTTTAAGCAATAATAAAATTAGTCATCTTCCAAAAGGGGCATTCGATAGTTTTACAAAGTTTGGTAAACTTGATTTGAGTTATAATCAGGTAAGTCAAAGAAGAAAATTATAAAAAATAAAAAAAGTGAAACTTTTTTTTAGATAACTAAAATCGATGAAGAATCTTTTCAATCCATAGCATCGATGAATGAATTGGATTTAAGTTACAATTCCATCGTTCATATTCCTTTAAAAACATTCGAATATCAAGCAAAAAGTTTAAAGAAGCTTAATTTAGAAGAAAATGATTTACATACTTTGCCATCGGCTTTAAGGGTTTTATATTCCCTTCAAATTCTCAATATTAATAGTAATAAACTTGCTGAGTAAGTCCATTATTATTTTTTCATAAAAAGTAAATAACGAAACCCCAAAATTTTTTTAGCATAGATAACAGCGCAATGTTTACTTTTAAACATAATTTAACTGAATTATTATTAGCATGCAATCGATTAACTTCAGTACCTAACGATGTATTGGAAGGAATGAAACAATTACAACATTTGGATTTATCGAAAAATAGAATATCAGATATAAATAAAATTTCATTTGAACATTTACCAAATCTTATAAGACTGAATTTAGCTGGAAATCAATTAGAAAAAGTTATTAATTATCGGGTTTTTGATTCTCTCAAAGCATTGGCATATTTGGATTTAAGCTTTAATAAATTGGATGAATTAGGAAAGACTGCATTTGAAAAATTAAGTGGATTAGAATCTTTATTTTTGCAAGTAAGTTTTTTTAAGCCAAAGAAAAAAGTTTTTCAAATATAAAATCTAAAAAAATAAATTTTAGAATAACATGTTAACAGAATTTCCTCGAAGTGCTCTATCACGATTAGACAAGCTTCGATATTTATTATTAGATCATAATGAAATTAAATTTTTACCTAATTTTGCATTTCAATGGTTAACACATTTGGAACGATTAAGTATTAGCAGAAATAAAATAGAAAAAATTGAAGAAAAAACATTTCGCGCTGGACCCATGCATCTTCGTTCATTGAATCTTGGATTTAATCAAATAAAATTTTTAAGCTCTCGAGCTTTTGATAGTTTACCAAGTTTGGAACAATTATTTTTGAATAATAATCATCTCAAAAAATTGTTGCCGCAAGTAAGAAAATTAAAACAAACAAAAAAAATTTGCTTTATTCAAACAAAATTTTTTTTAGACTTTTACAACTTTAAAAGCATTAAAAACTTTGAGTTTGTCAAAAAACAAAATCGATGAAATCAGTGAATATGCTTTGCTTAATTTGCCACAGCTGGAGCAACTTTCCCTCGCTAAAAATAATTTAAAAGAAATTCCAAATTCTGCTTTCTCAGGTGTACCAATCATGGAAGTATTGGATTTATCAAATAACAAATTTGAAATATTTAACAGCGAATTTTTGGAACATCCAGTAAAGTTGCAAATATTGAATTTAGCTAATAATAAAATTAAAAGGTAATATGCCACGAGTAAAATAAAAAAATCAAACTAAAAAAACTTTTCAGCTTTGAAATAAGCAACCTTCGACGCTCCCTTCAACAACTGAGTCTCAGCCACAACAAATTGCAATATTTAAGCAACGAAGGATTGGCGGCCTTTGAATTCTTGACATTCATAGATTTAAGCCATAATGAAATAATTGAAATTATTGGTGAAGCTTTTCATACAACAAAATCCTTGCAAATTATAAATTTGTCTCATAATAGTTTGCGACGAATTTCTAAAACAACTTTTTCCGAACAAAATCGAATCGAAAGCCTTTCATTAGCAAATAATTATTTAAGCGATCTAACTTATGGTATTTTTGGAAAAAATAATGTCGTGAATTTAATTCTCAAAAATAATAATTTTACTTTTATTCCTTCAAATTCGCTAACTTCAATTCGAGAATCACTAACTTTATTGGATTTAAGCGGGAACAATATCAAATCGTTAACGAGAAAGGATTTAAATGGGTTGCAAAATATTACAAAATTATTTTTAAGTAATAATAAAATTGAAACCATCGATGATGAAACGTTCGCTGATATGCCTTTAATTCAATATCTCGATATTAGCCATAATCCTATAACTGCATGGAGTCCTTCAGCTTTCAAGGTAATAAATAAATATCCAAATGCGTAAATATGCTAGTAATAAGTTTTTTAGGGAATTTCTGAATCATTATTCTCTTTAAATTTAGCTCACACTGGTTTATTTTCCCTTCCAAAAATAACTTCAAGAGGTTTAAAAAATTTGAATATAACTCAAAATAAAATTTATGAAATTCAACCAAATGATGTGGAACTTCTAAAACGAGTGAGAGAATTCGATGCTTCATGGAATAATCTTGGAGATATTAAACCAGAAATATTAAAACAAATGGTGGAATTAAAGTATCTCGATTTAACGGGCAACAAAATTCATTACATCGATGCAGAACAATTACAAAATCTTGATCAATTGGAAGTGTTAAAGTTAGCTAATTTGGAACAATTAATTCAACTTCCACATTCGTATGGATTTGCAAAATTAAGAAATTTAAAAGAATTGGAGGTAAATAAAAATTAAATTTGGGTTCCATAAAAGTCAAGCAATCCAAAGCAAAAAAGATTTTTTTTAGATTTATAATATTCCACAAAATGTTGCAAATTATAATATCTCAAAAATTTTACAAGTTTTGCCGCCTCTAAAAGTCATAGATATTGAAATTAAAGAAGAGGAGCTGAATAACCAACTAAAACTAGCGGATGTCAGATTATTAAGAAAAATAACGATTCGAGGACAAAATCTCAAAAAGGTAATTATTAATCCTTTATATTAAATTTTTATCTACAGTACACTAATATTCAGATAAATATTGGTGCATTTGAAAAATTTCGAGGTTATCGTCTTGATCTCACAATAACTAACACTCAAATCAAAACCATTCCACCTTTGCTATTCAATACTATCACAACCATAAGTTTTCTAAAATTATCGCTGCCCAACAATCAAATACAATCCCTTAATCCATTCACCCATACAAAAGCTCCAATTTTAAATCAACATGGAACAATATTAGATAGTTTAGATTTACAAGGAAATCCAATCATTTGTGATTGCAAGCTTTCATGGTTAAAGAAATGGATAGAATATGGCGCAGAACATTCAACTAATTGGCAAAATGAAATTAGTGAAGCTTTAGATAAAACTGAATGCGATGCAATGCCAGGAATTCAAGATACTTTATTAAGCGTTTATGGAAGCAAGGTTCAAGGAATTACAAGTAAATTTGAGCCAACTATAAATATTGAAGAAAAATGCGGGCATATTTCTAATTCAGGAATAACAACAAAAACTTATTTCACTTTTTTACAGTATTATACATTATTGTTAAATTTTTAATTATTTTAACCGGTTTTTTTAAACTACGGGTAATATTTCATTTGTATGTACATATGTTATAAAAAGTTTAAAAATAAACACACTTTTTGAGTTTTATTGGCCTTATAAAAATGTTGATAAAAACCCAGGTTCAACAAAACAAAAAGATGCTTCTTGATAAAGTAAAAATATTAGTTTAAAAATTTATTGAAATCCAACAAAAAAAAATACAGTAAAATTTTGAATTTTTCCATGTTTCACAAGTTTTGCTAAAATGCGACATTTTGCCAACAAACGCACGCAACCTTGCGAAAAAAAATTTTGTTTCAACAAAAAAACTTTTCAAAGTTAGTCGTCCTTCTTCGACGTTGCTGTCTGTATTTGAAAGTGGATGATCATTTTTTATTCAACGTTAAAACATTGTTAAAATTATTTAACTTTATTTTCTTGAAATGTTAAGCCGTCAATTTGCCCAACTTCTATTAAGGCAACACCAACTACAACCTTCATTTGCTGCATTGAGGCTTCTTTCGGATGCAAAAAAACCACCAACGCCGCCAGAATCAAATAATGAAATAAAGAACGAAAAGACATTTATGGAAGATGACTTGAAAATTGATTTAAAAGATATTAATGAAAAGCTTGAAAAGAATCTCAAAGAAGGTAAATCTGATGAAATGCCAAATATTGATTCAAAGTACATGAGCTTTACTAAAATGAGACAAGTATGTTTTTCTTTAATTTTTGATTATTACTTTATTTGCTTCCATTTTTTAGCGAGCTGAACATGATAGGAGTCATATTTTTACATGGAAATCTGCACTTATTACTCTTGTTGTTGGTGGATCTGCTTTATCATGGTTGATGTATATGAAGAAATCTGTAAGCTTTTTTCATATTCTCTTAACCTTTTTTCATGTAAATTTTTAGCGAGAAGCTGAAATGGAAAAGCAACAAAGATTATGGCTGGTAAAGCTCGTATTGGTGGCGAATGGGAATTACTCAATAGGTAATTTCTTCCCTGATTTCTGACAATGAAAGACTAATCTCATACTGTTTTTAGTGAAGGAAAGGCTGAAGGATCGAAAGAACTCCGCGGAAACTGGCTTCTAATGTATTTTGGATTTACTAATTGTCCTGATATTTGTCCTGATGAAATTGAAAAGATGGTTAGCGTCGTTGAAATTTTGAATGAAGAAAAAGAAAAGGACAGAATTCCTGTTGTTCCTGTGTTTATTTCTGTTGATCCTGCTCGTGATACCATTGAACGGGTAAAAGCATATTGTCATGAGTTCTCTCCTCTCATTCGTGGTTATACTGGAAGCAAAGAACAAGTGGATAAAGTTGCAAAAACTTTCCGTGTTTATCATTCTCAAGGACCTAAAACTGCTGAAGATGATTACATCGTTGATCATACCGTTATAATGTATCTTATTGATCCAGATGGCAATTTTCATGATTATTATGGACAAAATCGTCGTGCTCGAGAAATTGCAAATATCATTAAAACGAAGGTTCTCAAACATGAAGCACAAAATAGAAAAAAGACTAGCTTCTTTTGAGAATATTATAGGATTTCTTTTTGTTTGTTGAGTTTCTTTATGTCATTTATTAATAAATATTAGGTGTTTCTAATTTCACTTTGTATGATTATGAGAATGGTTGGTGACCATCCTTTATCTTTCTCTTGTATGCCTTTAACTTTTCCACATTTATGCTTTTAGCTCTATGGCAACTCCAAAGAAGCAAGAATTTATTATTCATGTACCTAAGAAGGATCCTCTTAAACGGTATTCTATTACCCGATTTAATGCAAACTTGAATATTGACATCAGTCAATGGCCAAACAAGGATATTCATCTTCGCCGAGAAGATAATCGAAAAGTAGTTGAAAATGAAGCAATTGTGCAAGATTTTGGCGCTGGTTCCGAATATGGTAAAGCTGCAAGAGAGGAAGCTCGTCGAAAGAAATATGGTCGACTAGCTCGCAACTATTCAATTGATAAACAACCATGGTTACTTGATATAAAAGAAAGTGAATCTAAAACAAAGAAGTATAAATCGATCGTTGAACGAACTGGTGAACATGCTGATTATTGGATTTTCGTCAAGGTTTGTTACTCGTTTATATGTTCACTTATTAAATGTATACAAAGTGTTGGTTTTTAGCAAGGCAACAAGTTCTTTGCTTATAAAGTGAGTGAATGGTATCAATTTTTGCCACAAGTTCAACATAAAGTCTTGGATATTGAACAAGCTGAAGAACAATTTCAACAACGCAGCCGTGTCATGAATCAATTTGCTTTGAAAGCTCAAATTCAACAACAAGTTAAAGATAATGAAGAAGATGGAGGTAAAACTGCTCGAACATCAAATTTGGTAAGCTTATGTTTCTTTGAAAGTCTGAAATGTTTTTGTTTGATTTAAATCTGTCTGCCCTTTCTTTAACTATTCGATGCCTTCCTTTTTACGATGTTCACTTTTCTTTTTTAAGCTTATCAAAGATAAAGATGTCATCAGCACCGATGAAGAAGATGGAGATAACGATGAAGATGGCGACGAAGATTCAAAGAAGAAAAAGAAAAACAAGAACTCTAATCGAACTCCCAAAAATGATAAACGCGTCCGCGTTAAAGATGGCGATGAAGTTGCTGCTTATGAATCTGATGATGGCGATGATGAAGGTGTCGAATTTGATTACATGTCAGATTCTGGTTCAGATAGCGAGTAAGTTTTTTTATATCAGTTTTATTTACGAATATCGTAAAATTTCTATCTAGTAATATAATACATACAAAATAAGTACACTAGTTATTTGAGCACAGTTAGTTGAGAGAGAGATATTTGTTTCCCGTAGATACGTTAGTTTCTTTTTTGATTAGAGAGTTCACGAGTATGTAAATTAGTTTGATCAGAAAGATGAGAAATATCACCAGCGAGAGTACATTTGAAAGTATATTTTGAACTGATATCCTTTGACCCATTTTTATTTTCACGATTGGTTGGTGAACTTTCGGATGTTGGAGCTACAACAAAATTTGAAATAGCACAATAACCAACATAACGATATTTTCGACCAATTACTGTATGAATTGCAGCTATAGGAGATCCATGAGATATGATGAGAATGTTACCTAAAATTTGCTTTGTTGAGATTGGAAAAAGAGGAAATGAAACAAACCTTGATATTTATCTAAAATAGATTCAATAGTTTGTCGAATACGTAATTCACAAGTAAATTCATCATTTTCTGGAAGGAAATCTTTGAAGAAGTGATCATACTTATCATCGATCTTATCATATTCTTGACTGAAATGTAAATATTAGTTTAATAACACCTTGTGACTTTGTTGACGACTATCAAAACAATCTTAACCCATAATTGGTCTTTCGATTATTTCCTTGATGAAAGCAACATACTACCAACAATGTTAAAAATAACTTACAATAGTTCTTTAGCAGTTAAACATCCAGGTGGAAATTGAGTTACGCATAAAGCTTCACAAAAACCAGGTTCCACAAATAATTTCAATTTTGTATTATTCTTTAATTCTTTGATAATGGCTGTTGCAGTTTGTAAGCATCGAATAAAAGGCGAACAGAAAATATAATCAATGTCTTCTTCTTTTAATCGTTTACCAACTTCTGTTGCTTGTTTATAACCTTTGTCACTAAAAATAGGAAGATTAAAACAAAAATGGTAAACAAGATTAATGAAAAGAATGAACTTACGTAATTGGTGGATCATCCCATGCTCCTCTTGGGGCTTTTTTATACCATTCTGGATCAACTTTATCAATTCTTTCACCATGTCGTACAACCCATAAATTTTTCATCTTTTTAGTCGTTGTTGTCGTCGTCGTCAGTTTTTTTGCGGATTTGAGATTAGTCATGTTTGTGAGTGAGCGAGAAAAAACGGATGGAAATGGAAGTATGCAAATTTTCGCCGTCTATGAGAAAAAAAAATTAAAATGAATAAGTATACAAGTACAAGTGATAAAATAAGGTGAACATTAAAAACACGTTTTGATGATTGATCGTCAAAGAAAACAACAAAAATTATTTTTATTTGAGGAAAATTTTTAAGGAAACAAATAATTTGCCTTGATCAAAGAATGAGATTAAAAAGTGAACGAAATAAGAAAAAATGTGTGCGCATTTGAGACTAGACGAGGAAGGAGATAAAATAAAAGTTTGAGATGGCGATGATGTTTTTAGTAGTAGGAAGATGAGAAGAAAAAAAAGGAACACACGGGGGAAGACTCCAAAGAATTACCAATAGACGAGACACAAGACAAACGCCACCTCCTTTCTCTCTTTTTTTTTTTTTACACACACATGAGAAAATGAAAGCGAGAGACATTTGTAATGGGAAAAGAGAAGAGAGAACAAATAAAGAGAAAAAGAGCAAATGAATAGATTTCCTGGGAATGCCCTTTTTTAAAAACACAGTTTTTGTTTGTTTGTGGTTTATCCTTTTAATTTATTGACTTTTTAAATGGGGTTTGCAAAAATAAGAATTAAATGCTTTTTTTAACGTTGATGAACCAAGTAAATTCGGGAATTGTGGAAGAGCTATGAGCATTAGCGTTTTGTTGTTGGTTTTTTGGACTTTCATTAATTTGTCATTTTTTCAGCCGTGAAACTAAAACCGTCCAAGAAAAAGTCGATGAAGCTCTTGTTGGTGTTGGCGATGAAAAGGGACTTAGAAATTTAATTGATGATCATGATACCGATGAAGACGAAGAGGAAGATGATGAAGATATGAATGAAGAAGGAAAAGCATTAGGTAAGATTTATTACTCGTGGGCATCAAAACATAACTCATTGAAATGC
>JAJQJQ010000157.1:0-42281 GCA_028622995.1 Panagrolaimus kolymaensis | reverse complement strand
TAGAAAACTCAGCGTTATTGGGACGTTCTCAAAGAGTTTTTTGCTAACGAAAGAGAGCGTCAGCAAAATATCCAAAATGAGGCTGCTACTGGTATGAACGCTCCACATGTTGATACATCTGAAGTTAATTCTGGTCCTTTGGCACTTCAGCTCCCTGTTAATTCTGCTCAAGATGCTCCTAAAACCAAGCGGGGAAGTACCAGTCTCCGAGATGACGATTCACAACGTGGTTCAACTTTGAAGATCGTTGTAAAAAATATAAAGAGGATGTGAAGGAATATGGAACCATACTATATGCTAATTCAAAAAAATACCAGAAACAAGCACTACAAGAATATAATTCTGAATTAGCCAAGATGAAAGCTGATTCTGCCCTCAAAAAAGATGAGAAAATTCGAAAATTGAATGATCTTATTTCCGAAGTTGAAAGGGATTCGCAAAAGCAATATGATCATGATCTCCTTCTTCTTGGACAAAAGAAGGATATCAAAATCAAATCAAAAGAGATTGAAGATGCGTCATATTATAAGGAGGAATTAGTTGAAAAGCATGGTAGTAAACTACTCAAAAAATACCCTCCTGCATTCATTGGCATTTTAGAAGAGCCTATTAAAAATCCACCCGTTATTACTCTAAGCCCTATGCCTTCTCCAGCAAAGGCATCATCTTCTAATGGTGTAAAAAGAAAGGGTAAATCACTTAAATATTTTTATATTACGATCTATATTCAACTCATTTTAGTCCCCTCTTCAGCTCCTTCTAAAATTAGCAACAAGAAATCAAAGTTTGAAGATGATGATGTAGTTCTTACATCTGATGAGTCTGTTGAAGGAAATCCAGGTGTAAAACGGTATAGGAATGGTAAAGATAAAATTGAACCAACATTATTGATATGTTTTAAGCATTATCGGTAAGTAGAGGCTGAATTTTCTTCGGACTTATAATAAATTAATATTTTTAGCGAGTATTTGTTAGATACAAAGGTGCTCGATAAAAAACCCTCAAAACATATGGATTATTATCAATGGGTTATGAAGAACCATTATAAAGATCTTGTAATGTATCAACACGAAGATGGAAAAGATGTCATCATTCCACAATGGCATGGTTTCCGAGGGATCAACAACTTCCCAAAATATACTGACGCTTATGCAAAATGGAAAAAAGCAACAGTTAACAGTGATGTCATCCATATTGCCCAAATGTAAATTTCTATCGACTACGTATTATTTTCCGGCCATTTGATTTTTATTTTATTTTATTATTTTATGCAGTTGTTGGGTATTATTTTTTTTTCACGGTATTTTATGAATTTTATCACTTATCTATTTTCTTTTATTCTGCCTTTTTATGTTTTTTCTTGCATTTACTTTTTTATTGAAATAAAAAAATTTATTAAAGTTATGGAAAGAAATTTATACACAAACAAAAATTGTGTAAAAACATAAAAAGAACATTACATATAAAATAAAATTATGAAAGAGAAAAATGCCTAGTAACATTGTGCAAAAATATTATGCAGAAAAGTTGTGTAAAGAAACTGTGCAAATGCTATATAAGAAAAAAAATTTAAACTTTGCGGGGTAATGTTTTGAAGTGGAATTTCTTGGAGCTGCTTCGATCAAATTTAAATATTTGATGTTGATTTCTTCTTCGACAATATTATCTTCATCGGAAGATTCATCAGCTTCATCATCGGAAATTTTTGCCTTTTTATTTTTAATGTTAGGTGAAAGAGGAGAACCATTTCTCTTTAATACGGGTGGCTCGCATGAGACTTTAGCTATGACATCATAACCCTCGGTTTCTTCATCAAAAGGTGCTGTACACATTTCCAATCTTGGAGGTTCGTGGGAAATATTTGCATTCGTTGTAGTTTCTTCTTCTTCTTCTTGATCAAGAACTTCATTGAAGCCTTAATGGAAAAATAATTAGTTTATAAGAAAAAGAGTCAAAAAAAAAGTCCCACTTTCTTCAATGTTTTTTTCATTCAAAAAATTAAAATCTTCTTCCGAAAAATTATCAAGCCAATGAAAAATGAAATCAATTTCGATTATGGGGCCATCGGAAATATTAATAAAAACTTTAAAAAAAGAAGGATATTTTTTTTAGCCTATAAAACAAGCAAGAACTTACAATTGTCAACTTCAGATGCAGTTTCAATAAAAATGAAATCTTCAGGCTTGAGGGATTTGAGCGTTTCATCAATAAAGTGATGCATGATTTCAGGTTGACCATTAAGGCTTTCCAAATTTTCCATCTTTTCTACAAAAAAAGAAGAAGAAAAAAATATGTCGTCGGGTTACAGTAAAAATGAAAAAGACAAAATGACTTTTTATTTTTCGGGTGTATCGCTAACAAAGAAAAAAGAAAGGCACACTTATGAGGTCACATCTGGTTGTTTCGGCATTCAAAAGGAATGCAACAGATAGTGACAAAAAAAGTTTTTGTTGCGATTATCCATGTTTTTAAAAATAAACAAATATGCAGATTTATTTCTTTTGTCTTTCTTTTGCCGCAAAAACTTTGCGTCATTAAAAACAACTTTTTTTTTCTCTGGTGATGCTTATCCGCTCAATGAAGAATCATTTTTGATACCAAGCATTCATCATCATCGGTTGCTGTTGCTTTATTATTTTTTGCTATGGAGCGAAACATTCAAAAATTTCAATGTGGTTTTGACCAGCATTTTGCAAATTTATATATCCGTGAGAAAGAGATGGAAGAACAACACTTTCTTAAATTATATGAATCTACTCAACCAGCACCAAATATTTTTGATTTACCCAACGAAGTACTTTTTAATATTCATGCTCATATTCCCTCATTAGAAAATGCGGTTGCACTTTCTCATTCGTCTAAACGAATGCGCTTTATTTTTTTTGACAACACCCGATATGGCTGGAAGATGATCGATGAGAAAGTAGGTTTTTAAGAAAATCTTAATATTCATAAAATTTTTTATGATTTTTTCTATTTCATTTTCAGAATGCTCATTTTGGGTTATTTTTCAAAGATGATAAAAAAGTATTGGAAACTCATCAAATAATTCTCCCATCCTGTTTAAAGTTCATACGCTGCCCTGAAGAAGTACTTCTTGAAGGTTTGGAAAAAATGCTTACAGATCATCTTTTTTATGAAGAAATAATCTTCGATAAGTGTGATGTAACACCTAAAGTTATTCAAAAAGTTCGTGTAAACTGTCAGAAAAAAATCGAATTTAAAAAATGTGTCATCAGTGCATGTTTTGAAAGCATCCTCGAAAGTTGCCAAAGCGTAAGAGTTTTTAAGTTAGTTTATTTTTCTCTTTCTTTTTTTTTTTGAGGGTAAATGGTTTTTTTAGGCTCAATTCTCCAGGTTTCTATTACGGCCCTCTTTATTATCACTATATCGGGAAACATCTTGGCAGACATAAATTT
The DNA here is from genome assembly GCA_028622995.1 of Panagrolaimus kolymaensis. Lineage (NCBI taxonomy): Eukaryota > Metazoa > Nematoda > Chromadorea > Rhabditida > Panagrolaimidae > Panagrolaimus > Panagrolaimus kolymaensis. The sequence goes on along the minus strand of JAJQJQ010000157.1, from coordinate 38,862 downwards.
TTACGTGAACTTTCACTTACTGAAATTCCTATCAAGGGTGTGACACCCTTTGTCAGAACCTTAAAAGTATGCATTTTTTTTATAATAAAAGAAAAGGCTTCTTTTTTATAAAATATTTATGTAAAACTAATAGAGAATTATGTCATTTCCTACTCGTGTACAAGTTAGTTTTTTACACCGTGCCAGCCGTCAACAAAAAATGGAAGCAGTATATGAGCTTCACATGCTAGCATCAAAGCTTAATTTCCCAATCAATTGCAGTGAAACATAAATCTTACTTTTTTAACATCTTTTATTTTTATTTTTTGTATAACCCCTTCTTTCCCTTTTTCTGCACAATATTTCTTGCATAACTTTTCCTGCATAACTTTTTCTTTTTTATGTTATGCGTGTCTAATTTACTATGCTTTTTTTATGTAGTTTCCCCTAATTCATATTATGCAAAATCACTTTCTTTCTTTTTTTTTTTAAATTGTGTAAGCTTCTTTTTTTCACAAAAAAATCAGTTAGTTTATATGTATTTTTTTTATTTTAATCAAAGCATGTACCCGCAAATAAAAAGTTTTTTTAACATAAAATCAAAATTATTCTAAGTCATCGTCAAGTTCGTTATTTTCATTCTCGAGAGGACGAACATAAATTAGATCAATTAAAAGGCGGTCACGAAAAATTTCATGATGAGTTTCGGACTGTAATAGGTTCAATATTCGCGCAAAAACATCCTCGCCTGTCATTGGAATAAGAAGTGGATTTTGCATGGGGAAAGATTCTGATCCAAGATGTTCACTCCAAATGTTGTAACTATAAAAAAAGTTTTTAAAAATATGAAGAAAAAATGAAAGAAAAAACGATTTACCGAAAGTAGCCATTTGGATTAAGCCCTTTATTTATTTTATTCATTGCTTTTTTCAATGTACGATGAATAAGAAGGGTGAATTCGTCATCTTTAGCTTCATAATCACTAAAAATGATAGGTAAAGTCCGCAATAAACTTCCATCTGTATTTTCTTCTACAATAACAAGTTTGCCAACAGCCGCACTAAATAAAATCAACTGATAAATTAAATTTTTAAGGGCATTTTTAACTTACCGTGTTCGAGACATTTTTTGTCCTTAAAGAAAATAAAAAGGTGACACTCGAAATAACAATGAAAGTCAAGAGGGGGGCTTCATTATTATTCTTCTTTATCGAGAGTCTCGAACACGGCAACTGCTTTTTTTCTCCTTGTAGCTAAAACAATACATCGATAATCTCTGTTTTACATTTTTAAGTTCAGTCAATCTCTTTTGTCGCCACTTATGCAATACTCTTTTTTTGACCCTTTTTTCGGCACCTTTTTTGTTGACTTTTTTTGAAAGCGATCTCCTTTGACCTTTTTTATGGTATCTCAGAGATGTGGATTTATTTATCGCAAACTTACAGCATCAACTCCATTCTTTTCTTTTTTCTTTACATTTTGATCGTGACTTTTTTTGTTGCTCTTTTTTAATTTAAAAACTTTTTTATTTTACAGTTTTGCAATGGATTCCAACTTTGTCAAACCCGATCCTCAACAAGAAGAAAGCGAGGATTTGTTTGCACCCCTTGAGGATCCTGGTGACTTATTCGATTGGTTTATTCCATCACCACCAAAAACAAGCGAGCCATTTCCTGATAATCAGATGGAAGCTCTCTTCGAAAAACTTGAACTCGAAGAAGCTCAAAACATTGATCCTGCAGCGTTTTATGGGTAAGCTTTTCCCTTCTTCTTTTTTTACCCTCTTTCTTATTTTTTATAGATATCCCCCATATCAGAAAAAAACTGTTGATTTTTTGATCCAATTTGAAAAGCAATATGGATGCTCGAAAAAAAGTGCGATTATCTTTCCGTGTAATCACATCACTTCGTTTCACAGCCTTTGGGGTCAACAATTAAATGCAAATTATGAATTTGAATGCATCAAATGTCATACATTCCATTCTTATGAATTGGTTATGCCCCATCATGGGTAAGCTTTTACGCTTTTTTATTAACTCTCTTTTGACATTCTTTTTTTCAGCTACAATACAATGCAACCAAAAACTAATAACTTCATTGATGAATTTGAAGAAGCATATGGGCACTCCAAAAAACCCCACGTTATTTTCCCCTGCGATCATGTTCATGAAAAGAATGTCATTTACGAGTTAGTGTTCAATGAATCGAACGAATTTGAATGTAAATTGTGTAAAACCTGGCACCATGGAGATCTCATCGTTCCAACCAGTCGGCCTTTAACAGCATATTCAACATACCTCTGATATAAATCCCTTGTTGCATCTCCTAAACTTTTTAACATTTTTTCTTTTCTTTTGCTCAATGCTTTTCCATTCTAACGATGCTTTTTTTTGTTACCGTAATAAAAATTTATGTAAGTGAGATCAAAGGTGTTGATTCAGCAAACATATTTTTTTCTCAAACCATTGTGTGTATTTTCATTGCGTCGACGGACAGAACCTGATGGGGAGTCGCGTCCATCCTTTCTCCACACACGCGCGCATGCGCGCATCCTCTTGCTGATTTACAAAAAATTGTTCATTTTCTCTTTGAGTTGCACTAGTTTGTATGCTTAAGCGTTGTATTTCGGGAATTTATCGGAAAATTATCAGGAGAAGGAACATTTTTTGCGCAAAAGTGAGACACTTTTTTTGCACAACTTTTTTACAGCTGTTGCATACTTAACTGTTGTTTTTCGGGAATTTTTTGCGCACTTTTTTCCTCTTTTGTTTGCACAAGTCTTTGCATAATTTTTTATGCATAACAAAAATTATGTCAACTCAAAGGTCACATAGGGATATTTCCCTGATCAGAAAAAAAAGCTATGTAAGAAAAAAGAAGAATCTGTAAATTTTTTAGTTGCTATAAGTATTATGGTTGACGAACAGTCGGATTTTGTTTTTTCGGGGAGTGATTTTAAAATACACATCCCCAGTTGCTGTATTTTTTCTGGCCCCAGTAGCAGCGGAAAAACAACATTGCTAAAATCTTTCATCAAGCAAAGAGAGGGTTTATTTGAGCCAGCGCCTGCAACTGTTTTATATTGCTTTGGGGAATATCATGAATATGTTGATGAGCTAAAACAACTAAAAATACAAACGCATTATGGAGTTCCATCTGATGAGCTTTTGGATTCTATGCCTAAACCTTTATTGCTAATACTTGATGATCTCGTCAATGAGATGGATTCAGAATTTCTTGACATTTTATTCACCAAGAAAAGCCATCATCAGCAAATTTGCGTTCTGCTTCTCACACAAATTTTATTCTTGCCTAAACTTCGAACGCCTAGGATAAATTCTCATTATTTCGTGTTTCTCCGATCACCCGCCTTCAGAAATCAGCTTCGTAATTTCGGCGTACAAATTTTTGCAGGAAAAGTGAACGAGTTTATGAAAGCATACGACGACTCAACTTCGCACAAATACGGCTACTTAATGGTAAACGTCCACACCAAATCGTGTAATACTTTACGTCTTACTACCAATATTCTCCCCGACGAAGACACAATCATATACAAAATATGAGTTTCGATCAAGCCAAACTTCTCAGAAGCATTGAAAAATCAAAATCTATCACCAAGATTATGAAATTAAATTCCGAGGAGCTTATGTTCCTTTCTCAAATCTTTTTATACTTTTTTACTGCTAAAAAACCTGTCCAATCCTTTTATTGTAATCGTCAAAAAACTTGTGCTCCCATCATCAAGAAATTCGGTAGAGCTCGAACTGAAAAAGCTGCTCGAAAAATAGCTAAAGAAGTTCCTCTTAAAGTGTTTCAAAGTGTGTCTCGATGGGCCATTAAAAGCTTTAAAAATTAATTGTGCTTTTTTTATTATGTAAAACTTTTTTTATTTTTGTGCAGAAAAATATGTAATTCTTATGCAAAAATATTGTGTAATACTTTTTTTGTTGTGTAAAACCTTTATGAAATAAATATAAACTTTTTTTATTGCAACATAATTGAAAAGTCGTTAAAACGATAAAATACTTTTAAAGTTCAATTTCAAGGACTTCAATAGGATAGTATTCTTGCTGACCATTTTCAAGCAAAACTCGATAGAGGGGCAAATGTGGATATTTAAGAATGATTCGATACTTGACGAAGAAGTATTGTTGGATGGTGACATTCAAGAAGCCTCCAAGAGCATGAGTTGATCTAGCACTTGTTTGAGTGAATGAGCCACGTGGAAGTTCTCGTGCCTTTAATTTCTTCATTGCGCGAACATTTATTTTAGCATCCCATAGATGCCAATTTAATTTTGTATAAGGAAGTCGATGTCCACCGCGTTCGAGAATGTGATCGATCAATGGAACTCCCATTATTTTTTGCTATAAAAGTAGCTTTTTTAGATCATGCAAAAGCTGATAGCTATACCCGTCTCGCGATATAACAACCTAGTTGAGAAAGAAAAATCAAAATCAGGTCTCAATGAAACAATCAATGCCACGGTTAAAAATCTTGAAAATCAAGAATATCTTCAACGTCAACGTCATTTTGATGTTGCCAATGAACAAATTCCTGAAACACACGATCGTCGCCTTCGTCAAACCGCCATCACCTCATTACCTCCTCCTTCAATTGGATTTCCTAATCGAACATATAATAAAACCCCACTATACAGTCGACCAACCAAACGCGTATATGAAAGAAAACCACAAGTCAAGAAAGCTGCATATAAAGTAGCTAAGAAAATAGTTAGAAAAACTCCCGCCAAAAAAGCAGTTGTTGCAGCAGCTCGGCCCGTTTTTACAGTACCAATCACAAAAAAATGGAAACTTTAATTTTTTTTTTTGCTAAATTTCATTTATAATTTCATTTATAATTTTGACTTCTTCCAATGCTTGGATGCTTTTTCTTTTTTATGTTTAAAAACGATAAAATAAAATTTTTCTTTTTTTAACTTCTTTCTAGTTGCTTCAGACGAATGCGCATCTTTCTTTTTTTCTATTATTCATGTTCGCTACCTTTTTACTTCAATTTTATTATTTATGCGTATTTGTACTTTAATAACCCTTTCTTTATCTTGCGCTAAAAGCATTTTTGAATAGTATTCTGCAACAATTTTTTGGAATGAAAGAAAAAACGTCATGATGCACTTATGCTTGCGACGATTAGAAACTAATGAGAAGATGCAAATTTTTCTATTTCCATAAATGCGCTCATGGCCGCAATTTCAAAAAAAGTAAAACAAAAATAAAATAAGATAAAGATAAAATATTCAAAAAAGGGAGATGAGAAACAAAAAATTTAAAGAATGAATGAAACTCATTGCATGATTTTCCTGTTATTTTTTTAAGTTTGTTTGTTTTTGATGAATGTCATTTACCCCTGAGAGGTAATGTATTTTTTAAAAACAAGATTTTTTTTTTCTTCTTCATGGATATGTGTGCCACAATAGGTCACTCTCATAGACTATGACGGACAGAACCTGATGGGGAGTCGCGTCCATCCTTTCTCCACACACGCGCGCATGCGCGCATCCTCTTGCTGATTTACAAAAAATTGTTCATTTTCTCTTTGAGTTGCACTAGTTTGTATGCTTAAGCGTTGTATTTCGGGAATTTATCGGAAAATTATCGGGAGAAAGAACATTTTTTGCGCAAAAGTGAGACACTTTTTTGCACAACTTTTTTGCAGCTGTTGCATACTTAACTGTTGTTTTTCGGGAATTTTTTGCGCACTTTTTTTCTCTTTTCTTTACACAAGTCTTTGCATAATTTTTTATGCGCGTTCAACTTTAAGACAACATTATGCAGAAAACATAATTTTCAGAGATGGATACTTTATTGAAAAAAATTTACACTGATCCAGAATTCTCCACAGCTGCTTATGGAGGTGTTAATATTTTGTTAAAGGAAGCTAAAAAACATAACCCTGATGTTACGAAAAAAGATGTTGTTAATTTTTTAAATAAATCCATGACCTATACTCTTCATCGCCCCATCAGACATCGATTCAAACGCTTAAAAACTATTAGCTATGGTTACTGGGATACATGCCAAGCTGATTTAGCCGATATGCAAAAACTTTCTAAGGATAACAATGGATACAAGTACATCCTCGTTTTTGTTGAAATCCTTTCTCGTCAGCTATATGTCGAAGTAGTAAAGAATAAAGGAACGCTAGAAATGCAGAGAGCCTTCATGGCCATTTTTAAACGAGCTCCTAAACTTCCACAAATGATATTCACTGATCAAGGAAATGAGTTTGAATCAAATGCTATGGTAAAGTTCTTTGAAAAGCTTAAAATCAAAAAGTTTGCTTCATCCTATACCGAGACCAAGGCAGCTGTAGCTGAAAGAATGATTCGAACATTGCGTGCACGAATTTATCGCTATTTTACTGAAAAAGGCAGTAAAAGATATATAAACGTTTTGCACTCAATTGTCGATGGAATCAACAATACTGTTTGTCGAGTAACTAAAATGAAGCCAATGGATGTCAACGAAGAAAATGCCTTTGAACTTGTGAAAAAGCTTTATGTTCCTGATATTCTTGAGGGTCCAAAAATAAAGCCAAAGTATAATGCAGGTGATACTGTTAGAGTGAGACAAAGAAAAGAAACTTTTCAACGTGGTTACGATATTGCTTGGAGTGATAAAATTTACACTATTGATAAACCCTTACCCACAAAACCCACAGCTTATAAACTAAAAGGCGATAAGAAAAATGAAATCTTAGATGGAAATTATTATAATGAGGAAATGGGTTACTTTGATGCAGAAAATCCTGAAGCCGGGTATCGCATTGATATTTTAAAAACAAGAAAAAGAAGAGGAAAAACTGAATACTTTGTGCATTTTATTGGACATTCTGATGATGATGTATGGATTTCAGAAGCAGATATAATTAATTGACTTTATGCAAAAATATTATGCAAAAAATATTATGCAAGAATGTTATGCAAAAATATTGTACATTTTTTTCTTCTCTAATTTTTTTCTCGAATAAAAAACTTTGTTCTTTTTAACCGAGGTCACATCACATGTCTTTTAAGTCTAGTTTTTTCACAAACCCTTCAGTTGTTACTTTTTTAAGGGTCAAGTACAGTCGTGTTTTTCCTTTGCTCTGCATATCTTTAATGTTTCTTGTTTCCATTGATTTCGAAAAAATTAATTGGAGCAATCTCTTTCAAGGCAATACTTCAAAAGCTCCAGAAAAAGCTGATCCTTGTGAAGTAGATTGTGAACCAGCAAAACCTGAGTTGGAATTAAAAAATAAAGACCCAAGTCTCATTATTCCCGCCTCAGCTGCACCTCTCACAACAACTCCTGAATCAGCTACCACTGATCCAATTGTTATTCGTCCAATTAAAAGAAAATATAAAGATATTTTCACCTAATCATGCAAAAATTAGATCCCACAAGTGCTGAAAAGCTTCCAGTTTCCATTGATTTCTTCAATACTGACCCAACGTTAGTGGCTTTTCAACATTCATCTTCAGTTGAATATATTCCACTCACACCCATTGGTACGTGGCCAATTCATTTTCGAATCAATTCAGGTCAAGCATACATTGATCTCTCAAAATGTCATTTGGCAACAACCTTTAAAATCACAAAGAAAACTGGTGAAACACAAGTTAAAATAGCACCCACTGATAATGTCAGCTTTATCAATGGCTTTGGAGCTACTTTCATTAAAAATATGAAAATTTCCTTTAATGGACGTCAAGTTTATAACTCAAATGACCTCTACTCATACAACGCATATTTACGTCGTCGTTTATGCATTGGAGTAAATCGAAAAGAAGAGGAGCTCGAAGTTGCTGGCTTTTTTGAAGATGGAATGAGTCAAATGGGTGGTGCAGGATTCGAAGCAAGACGAGCATTGTTTGAAGGTGATTCAACTTTCCAAGCAATCTGTAGCTTAGATGCCGATTTTTTTCGACAAAGTAAGGGTTACTTTTTTTACACAATTTTTTTTTTTCTTTGCACAATATTTTTACACAATATTTTTACACAATATTTTTTGCACAATATTTTTACACAATATTTTTATAGATAAGATACTCCTCAACGAGATGGTAGTGGACATAGAGCTGACTCCACATAATAATTTCTTTGCCCTTTTGAACAACACCCAAAATGAGTATCAGTATCATCTGCTTGATTGTAAGCTGTACGCAAAGCAGCATTTATTGATACCGCAACTTGACTACGCCATTCAACAGAAACTTAATGCAAACACCGTTGCTAAATATGGTTTTGATAGAAGTTTGATGAAGAATTTCTTCATTTCTCCAGGTCGCTATGATTTCTCAACAACTTTGTTCTCTGACTATCTCCCCAAAAGACTTTTTGCGGTATTGGTCGATGCAAAGGCTTTTTATGGGCATATTGGGATGTCACCATTTGAATTTGGTACATTCAATCTTGAATCCATTCGCTTAATTACCAATGGCATCCATACTCCTGCATATCCCTATAAGCTAAACTGGCAATCAAAAATTTATGGCCGTGCTTTCAATGATATGGTTAAATCTGTGGATGGAAAATGTGGCATTTCCATGCAAAAATACCTCAAACATTCTTGCATTTATGGATTTGACCTCCAATCTCAACATAGTGAAAAATTTATTGAGATGCAACAAATTGGCGCCACTGCGATCACTTTAAACTTCAGCTCACCTGTTCAAACGAATGGATTGCAGCTTATCGTATACGGCGAATTCAATTCGATCCTCGCGATAGATAAAAGCCGCACGATCACGACAGCCATGGCACTTTGATAGTTTTGCATAGCCAGGATGCAGTCGATTTTTCTTTTTGCTCTCCTATTTCTCTCTCTTCAAATGATCCACGCTAATGTCCCTTCTTCTTCTTCTTCCATTCCTCCTTCCAGTCATCTTGAGCAAACCTCTCCTATCTGCAAGATGGATCAGCCTCCAGCAACTTTCATCGGTCCCAATGCCACTATCACTGAAATCATAATCTTTGTTTCTGGATGGCTTTGTTGGCTATCTTATATGTTTTACCGTATTTTTGCGGGAATTAAAACTAACCCTGTCTTGTAATGTTTTCTTGTTTTTTTTTTTAAAAACTGACTTAACTTTGTTAAGAGACCAATAAATTCTTTTTTTTTTTACATAACTGTGTCTTGATTTTATGCATAATATTTTTACACAACACAATTCATCTTCTTACATAACTTTTGCACAACTCTTTTTTTCTTTCTTTGCATAAGAAATCTTCCTGGTCTTTTTTTGCACAAAAAAATAGTTCGCGATTTTTCTCTAACAGTTGGCAAAAAATAGGTTTTTCTAAAATGTAGCAATTTTAGATTATGCTTTCACTTAAAACTGAACATGTTATGTTTCCTTTTACTATTGATAAATCAAATACAATAACTCTACAGCTTGATTCAAGTTTAAATTTTGTTGGTGAAAATTGGCATTGCGCTTTAAAAACATTTGCCATCGATCAAAATTGGTCGCTGATGAATGAAAAGATTACAATCATTTACACCAATGGTGTAAAATCAACTCTGCCTTTAGCAAATTACACAGTTTCTGATGACCTTGAAAAAGTTTTGGAGAATATATTTTTTAAAGCACGTCCAAAAAGAAACGATGATCTTTTTGATGAAATAACTAATATATCTTCGGATGATGAACTTACTCCTCCACCATCACTTGTTCCAATGTCACCACCAAAGAAAGTTCCTAAAAAAACAGCGCAAGGAGGGAATTCAGGTGAAAGGCGAGTTACTCCTCCACCCTCACTTTTTCCAATGGAGCCTTCACCAAAAAAAGTAAAGGTGGATAAAAAAATAACTTATGATCCAAAAAAAGAAATAGTTATTACGGCACCCGATGATGCTGATGGAAAAATGGGTGTTAAAGAATATGTGATTCACAAATCACTTAAAGATGCATTTATTTTATCTCCAGAATTACCCATAAACGCGAATGATTTTACTGCAACTGGTTTTGCTTCAATTGACTTTTTTCTCAATGAGAAAGGTTTTTATGGAATTTTATTCAATAATGCTTTCGTTAGAGCAATACATCTCTCGCATGGTTTAGCAAAAGCTTATGGATTTTCTTCAGATCCTTGGATCACTAGAACTGAAACAATTGCAGCGAATAAAAGCACAACTGAACCATACTTTTCGCGCATTTGTTTATATTTAAGAAACATCATATGTCCGATATGGTGTGGTCCATCAAAGGAAAGAATGCTTGGTATTATTCCTATCCTTGACGCCAATAAAAATAAACCACTTTTTTTTGCTGTGCCGCAGCCGTCTTATCTAAAACTTGAAGTTACATCTTTTGACAGAATAAAATTGGACATGAAAGATATTTATGGTAACCCGATACTTTTTGAAAAAGCAACGGGTCATTGTGAGATTGAATTTATAAAAAAATGATTGGATCGTCACCAATCTAATTTTTATTCATTGTTTCTTTTTTTCGTTGCTGAAAAATACCGATGATGCCTATTCCTTTTAAACTTTTTGAAGCAAGTTTTTATTTTTATTTTTATTTTTACCCCTTTTTTATATGTACCAAATTAATTTATTTTTTAGACATCAAAATACCCAAACATTCGCCATCCACCCGCACCTCCATTGAAATCTTTTCCAACTCCTCCACTTATTTCGGCTCCCATTCCTCTTGTCACTTTAAATGAAGCTCCTGTAGCTCCACCAACATCTTCCATTCCTGCAGCCATTGTTGTTCATTCTAACGCTGATGCTCCTCTTCCTCCGCCACCACCACAAGCAGAACCTCCTATTTATGATGAGGCACCATTTTATGAAATTCCATTAAATGGACAACCAGCTGATCAAGGTTTGATTTTACCCGTTGCTAATGCTCCAGCTTTTCCTTCCACCGTTATGGTTCATTTCACTCTCCGAAATCAAATTCTTTTTCACGTAATTGCCCTCTCCCTTTTTATTTTCGCTTTAATTTCCTTTATGAACTGGATCGGTAAACATCTTTGAGCCTTCGGTTCATTTATGGCTATTTTTCGTGCACTTTTTTAATCCAAAAATAATTATGCTACTCTTATACAAAAAATAATTATGCTTTTCTTATGTAAAAATATTTATGCAAAGATTTTTTTTTCTGTTATGTATTTCTTATGCTTTGCACAATTTTATTGTTTGCACAATATTTTAAAATTAATTACATTTATTCAAATAAAAATAGCACAACATAAATCATTAAAACTTTACACAAGCTCTGATACGAGGTGATATTTCATTTTTTAAGATAAAGTTGAAGACACGTGCTTTTCTTTGGGAATCTAAAAGAGCTTGGGGTGATGTTTTCCGTGGACCATATAAAAGATAACGGATAACGATATCCACATAAAATTTCTGGAAGAAGATATACGCCATACAAAGATATTGGAGTTCACGGAAGGGTGGAGTTTTTCGAACACGGAAGTCATCTACCCATGGAATAATAGGAATGCTCAAAGAAGGTTTTGAGAATTTCCAGCCGTAGGGGAATATGGAGTTCTCATGGATAATACCCTTCTTACAAATCGTGCGATATATTTTTGTTGTAATTCGACTGAGGAGAGTCATATCAGGTTGAGGAGCAATTTTAAAAACTTCAAGATTAAGATTGGCTTTAGAAGTATCGAATTGCATTGCTTCATGAGTAACATTTTCTTCAACTTCAAAGGTGGTGGTGATGCCTCGATTGCAGAGCTTTGTTGAGAGGTTGCCATCTTTATCTCTCAAAGTGAGAATATATTGCTTCGCCCCAGCACTTGTATATCGTAAAATTGCGTGCTGGGGGAACTCGTCAGTCATCTCTCCAAGCAGCTCACCGGGAGTTAAAGGATTCTTTCCCCAAGGATGAGAATAAATTATGCTGTCTAAAAAATGTTATGTAAAAGTATTGTGTAAAAGTTGTGCAAAAGATAAGTTGTGCAATGCTCACCAGTATCTGTGTAAAGCAATTTTGATCCAGGGCTTGAATTGACATATTTCATAAATTTATACAAATGTATTTTTGCCTCGGCCGTGGTCCATATACTTAAAACTATGTTGACATTTTTCGCAGAGGTGAAGTTTTCATCACGTCGATACCTCACCATTCTTGTGCCATTGGAATTGAGGTGATAAGAAGAAAGATCCATGATTGTGGGATCTCGAGCAAGTTTGAAGAGTTCATCGGATTTCACGATTTTCTTTTCTTCATGAACTGCCATCGAGAAACGACCCCACAAAGAATTCAAAAATAATTTTGCGATGAATCTTTTTCCTGGATTAAAAATACATTCACCCAAGGAAATTCCATAGATATCGCGATAAAGATTTTGGAAGTTTTCACGAACTTCGGTATCATTTTCATAGTTTTCAGGAGGATGGGAAGCTTCAACCTATAGAAAAGTTGTGTAAAAGTATTATACAAAGAAATTGTGCAAAGAATATTGTGCAAAAATTATGCAAAAAGCTTGCCTTGATTTTTAAGAACATTCTTACATAATCTTTAAAGATATGATCACAACCTTCTTCGTATTCAAGAACATGATAAACTTCAAGAACTTTGTATCCATTATGCATAGCATATGAAATTTCTTTTGAGGTGCAAGAAGTTACGAAGGCTCTTTCACCCGCGCTATGAACGCAAGAGATTTTGCCTTCATTTTTCTTGTAATGTTTCTGAGGGCATTTTCCGCACAAAGGGAAGATGAGCTGATTGTTGGATTTCATAGGTATGATGGGCATATCCAAATTTACAGGAGGTAATATTTTGCATTTAATGACGGCAAGATCGGGGACATCTTCAGGTCTTTCCCATGCTTTAACCTTTGTTACGATCTTTGGATGCTTGACAGGATAGCGAGTTACGAAGTTTATGTAAGGGTATAATCTAGGATAAAAAGATAATCATTTCACTGTTAAGAAAGATAACAGAAAAGAACTCACGAGCATATGTCGAAGTATTTTATTTCCTTTTCATTTTCAACATGATATTCCTCGAAATGAAGAGGACCAGTTCGACCACCAGTTAAAGTCTAAAAAAATGAATAAGTTTTTAAACACAATATTTTGCATAACTTTTATGCATAACTTTTTATTCATAATACTTACTTTGCGCAGGTTTATAGGAGAAGTGTCGGGGTAATTGGTGATAAATTCATGCATTTTTTTATCATTCTGCATCTGCTTCCGAATCTGGCATTCGCGTATTACTTTGAGATTATTATAATGCTCTGGTACAAGTTCCATTAATTCACGAATACGTCTATGTTTATCGCAAGTGTCTTTATATAAATCTTTTGCTGACTTATTATCAAGAAGGATCTGCTCTCGATTTTGATAACAATCAGGACAACCGTGACTATAAACAGAAAAGTTTTATTTTCCAGTACAAAAGCATTCAAACTTACTATAAACAACCATCGATTTCAAAAACATCATGAGTTTTACAATCAAACCCATCAACTCGCAGTTGCTTGCCAATAATATGTTCACCAATATTATCACGATGCTGAATATATTTGTATTCACCCATGTGCTTTAACCATTCCATATACCCGATAGCTATTTTTGATTGATTGGTTTGATCCTGGTACCCGGTCTCCGGAATCAAAGCGATTTGCTTTTCCTTCATGAACATCAAGCGGAAAACATAAAGGCATAAACTGGCAATGGTTGTTCCATGTTGAAGAATATCATAATATTCCCTTCTTGCACCTTTTGGAAGCTTGCTTGGATCTGCAGCAGCTTCATCCACTTTTTCTGTCACCAGTTCATTCAGCATGCGTCGAAAATGAACAAAACCACTGTATAATACAAAAACATCCTGCTGACAATATTTTAAAAGTTCATCAGGAAGTCTGAACTTGAGGCCTTGTTCCTTCATTCTTTCACATTCAGCATTATATTTGACATCGAATGCAGCCCTTGCTTTTCTTGGCATGGAATAATATCCATAAAAATCACGATCAGGCAAACTATCAAGGACATCATCATAGAATCGCTCTTGGTTGAAGAAATGAGGAAAGCTATAAGATATTTCTTTAGTTAAGAATAAAATATTTATGCATAAGAAACTTACTCGAATTTGTGTACGCTTTCAGGAAGTCCGAATGTTTTCTGGAATGCTTTCAAAGCAACGGGGATGATCCTGTAAGTATCCTTGAAAGAAATGCGACTTTCAATTTCACCACCAGTAGAAATTGAGGCTTCGATGATGGAGTTGCCTTTCATGATGAGAGTATCCGTCACATAGCCGGCGTCAGTAAAACTTTTCAAAATTAAATGAGTATCAAAGCGAGCGCCATTGTGTGAATAGCAAACAACTCCAGAAAAGCCCTGCATTCGTGAAAGTTTCTTCAAATATTCACGGAAGGCAGGCATAACATCTTGCGCATATTCCATTTTTGATGAGCCTTGAAGGATTGAAGACCAGCTTTTAATTCCACGGGGACAATGAGAGCATTCTGTTGCATCAATATCATCGATACAATGAGAGCAGCATATCATTGCGCAAAGTAAATTTGCGACGTGAATGTAGTCCTTCTTTTTCATAGGACCGCTCATATCGATAACCAACTGATTCATAAGTTCAGCGACATCTTCATCATCTGAGGCGTCCAAAATCCCATCTTCATCAGTGGCAGGATGATGAGTGGGCAAATGAACAGTAGGAACATGTTCAACTAAAAAATATTGTGCATAAATATTATGCAAAGAATATTGTGCAAAAGTTGTGCAAAACTTACTCAAGTCATCAGGATTGTGATGCAGGTTTGTGACATAAGTTATGCCATCACGAGGATCAGATTGTTCATCTTCAACAAGGTTTCCTAAGAAAAAGGGGGATATGTATTTAAGAGTTATGTAAAAAGTTATGCAAAACTTACTTTTTCTTGAAAAAAGTTTCAAAAGTTTTTGCTTGGTTTCAACGTCGAAGACGACGTAGATTTTGGGGCGATAATCCTTCTGCTTATCAATCTTTGCCTGCTGGATATAACAATAATTCAATCCTTTCCGCTTTTCGTTCTTGGGATGTCGTTGATGGCAAGAACGACATAGTTGAGTGCCACAAATATGCTCGCCATCAGAGGTTTTGTAAGCACCACCACAAATCCCACATTTCTTTCGTTGATGACATGCATGAGCCAAATGATGGAGATAGCAAGAATCGCTTCGGAAATCAAGATTGCATGTGTGACATTTACGCCATTGACCACTGGCGAACTCTTGAACACAAGGGTAGCCTTCACCCATACCAAAACAGTCACGGCATCTCCCCAAACATCTGCTCGTATGAGATGACCTGTTGCCATAACTTTTTCGGCAAAAATGACAATACATCCGATCTTTAGCACAATACACGTTTTGCCTTGATGAAGTCCCATAGGTATCATCATTGAAATAAATGACGATTAGGTTGAAAGCTCCTTCTTCAATGCTTGATGTAAAAACAGGATGAGGGTCGTTTTGACGATAAAGACGGGCAACGACTTTCTTCCCTTCATGCTTTTCAAGTTGCTCACACAACATTACCAGTTGCTCTTCGGGTTCAAGAAGAGTGTCATCAATTTTGGTGATCATATCAGTAAGATCAGTGATGAAATGGGGTTGAACGGAAGACGGTAAATTTTGAATCGGGGTTCCAGTAAACAATGCATAAAGTTCCTTGATCATCTTATTCTACAAAAAAGATAATTAAATAACTTTTATGTAAAAAAATCAAAATTAAAAATATTACCTCAGATTTAATATCCCTTGCCTTATGGCATTGATCACCATTAGTCCGTTGGTGGAAAAAGGAGCGATAGCCGTTAACAAGAACGGTAAGCTCAGGATATTTAGCCTTCTTGTATTGGTGAATGGTCCGTCGGGGGATTTTGATTTCACGATCCATTTTCAAATCAGAAAGCGATAAGCAAAAGTAAATCAATAAAGATTCAGTGGCAAAGTTGAGAAAATAAAATTCCTGAAAATAATCAAAATTTAATTTCTTTTTTATTCAAATATTTTTTCGTAGCATAAAAAAGATAGAATGAATGACTCTCTTCTCATTTTTTCTTATCCTCGTTTGACACTCAACATTTCACCTTTTTAGAAAATACTTCATCTTCACTCTACCTCTCCCTCTCTTTCTCAACAGGAGGTCAAAAAATCATCACCAATTTTTTATTGCTACAACAATATTTTTGCAACAAATGTATCTCTTTCTTTCCATATTACGTAATCGAAAAAGCGGTGAGATAAAAAAGGATTAAGATTTAAAAAATATAAATATTATGTCGGAAACTTCTTTGACTTTTATTGTCCTCGCGAACAACAGAGGTGTTTATGTTTTTCTTAATCCGTCGGCAACTTCTTTGTCTTTTTTATGAACAACAGAGGTGCAAAGTTCGAACATATAATGAAGGCGCAAACTTTATTGATGTTTTTCTTGCGCAACAGACGTGTTACAGTATTTTACGGAGTCAATATCGACTCTCGAACTTAAAAAAAATGAAAGTCATCATTCTTGACTTTTTGATTTTTTGTTGCTGATCGCTTTTAATTAATTGCTGCTGAAAAAATGGCTTCAAACTGGAAATTAATTGCCTCGAAATATGTTATTTCATATTCGCTGTGCCAATGCTGCAGGGAATTAGCGTTCCAAACCAAAGATGAAACCATCGTTGACGCAAATGATGGAGGTGTGGATATTTCCCTTCATCTTTGTAAAGATTGCAAAGAGAGAAATATGAAAGCTGCTTATGCCCTCGGTCAGTTTTTAAATTTAGGAATATATAGAACTTTACTAAATTATGTTTGCTTTTTTCTAGATACGAGAATTCCATTGACTGGAAAAACCCCATATGGTTTCAATTCAGCCAAGAAAACTTTCAATAAATACACTTCCACGAGCGATGATCAATCACTTCGAATGCCTCCGCCAATGGCAACATCAACACCAAACAATAAACGTGCTGCATATCCTCCTACCATCACTAATGCCCCTAACAAGAAAAGAAGATTTGTTGTTGTTGATGATGAATTCCCTGATGATGAATGCTATGATCAAGTTTCACCCGTTTATCAAGAATCTTGCTCATCCAATATGGAGAACAAGTATCCGAAAACCTCATTGCTGCATGACATTCAACAACACCTCCAACAGCAACAACGCAAGCATAAGTCATTTTAATTTATTTTCTCTCCTTCCAAAACTTTCTTTTTTTTGTTTCATTTGCTTGCAAAAAGCTTTTCTTTCTTTTCCATCCATCAAAAAAAAAATTACTCTGCTAACCTTTTTTAATTTCTGCTTTACTTTTAAATTTATTGATTGAACTCTTCTTTTTATTGATTTGCTTGTGCTTCTTTTTTTATACATGCAATTGATTGATCATAAACATATTTATTCTTACACAACTTTTTTATTTTTTGCATAACATTATTACACAACTTTTTGCATAACTTTTATGCATAACAATAGATTTGATTTTGCACAAAAAAAAAGTCCGAACTGCAAATACAGTAATCGAACTGCAAATACAGTAATCGAACTGCAAATTAAGCCACGCCCCCTTTTCCCCTTCTCTTATTGGTGGATTGAAAGCCACGCCCCCTTTTCCCCCTTCTCTTATTGGTGGATTGAAAGCTCCGCCCCTTTTTTTGCACAAAAAAAGACCGAACTGCAAATTAGGCCACGCCCACAATGGCGTATTCACCTCCCTCATACTACTCCTGAATTTATGGATAAATTCGCAGTCAATAAAGCCATTGCTGTTGTTGACAAAGCTAAAGTAAATGCAGAAGTATGGACTTCTCAAGTATTTCATGGTGAATGGAATAATGATAAAGGAACGGCAGGCGGATGTAAATATTATATAGGTGGGTGATTATTTCTTGAATTCTAAAATTATTAAAATATTAAAAAAGCCCATAAAGCTTTGAGAATATTTACTGATTTATCCAAAAGTAAATATTTCGCTTTCAGAAACATTTGCCGATAATCCTCAATATTTCTTTTCAATCTCCTCCTCCGCTGATGGAACTGCTGAAGAAAATAATACCAAATGTACAGTTATCATTGCTTTATTGCAAAAGTATCGAAGAGAACTTAGAATTGAAGGGCTTGAACGAGTTCACATCGGTTTCGCCATTTACAAGCTAAGCCATCCTCAAGCTTGCAAACGCCAACGTGGTTCATTTTTTGAACATCGTAATCCCATTGCTGAAATTTGTCATCTTTATTCTATTCGTGAAGTAAGCCTGCCTAACTTTTTTTATGTAACATGAATATCAATTAATAATCCTCTAAAATTTCAGGTTACTGCTCGCTTTCGCTTACCCACAGGAAATTACATACTTGTCCCTTCAACATATGAACCAGAAGAAGAAGCGGAATATTTACTTCGAATTTTTTCAAATTCAAAATTTAAAGCAACTCAAAAACTTTAATAAATTAAATTTTCTGTTGCTCTACTTGCATTTATATTGTATAATTTTTTCTCGTTGGTGTCGTCAATTTGAATCATTTTTAATTTTTTATATTTGTTCCTTTTTTGACCATGTTTTCTTCATTTTCTTGGGCCAACGAGCCAGCCATGTCTAATCCTTCGCAATATTTATGAGTTACGCTTGCATTTATATTGAGCTCTCTTTTATTATTATCAAGAAATATTCTTTCTGCGTTTTTATTATTTAAAAAAATATTTAGTTTCATATATTTTTTTATATCCTTTTTGTGTGACTGTGTTTCGCTTGTGTTTAATTTGTCAGTATATATATAAATGATTTCTTATCCATGTTTCTTCACTTCTCAAACAAAAAATAGATGACACAAAAATTACGCTTTTATTGAATTTTTTTTATTCACTCGCTTAACGTCTTTAACTTTTTTAAAGAATTGAGTTTAAAAAATTTGTCTTTGTTTTTTTTTGTTGGTTAATTGTCTCTAACTGACAATAAAACTTTGTTTTTCCTGTTTTTATATAACAATGATTTTGTTCATGAAGTTTTACCTTTAAAAATGGAAAACAAAAGAATTATTTATTTTGATCGTAAAAATACTCATCCACAGAATTTTCCATTTTCAAAAAAATTAATTAATTATATTCGTGAAAATGCGAGTGCTTCGTTGATGCAAAAACTATTTCGAGTTTGCAAGTATTTTCATAAAAAATTTCCATATTTTATTTGTGATTCAGTTTATTTTTCTTCTGATCAACAACGATTTGAATCTGTGCAATTTGATGATTGTTTTGAGGCGGATTATGATAATCCTCATCGACATCCAAAAAATCATATTTGGGTGACGAAAAGTATATATGTTAATTCAAATTTTATTTTTAAATCCAGAGTAGTTTCAAAAATTTATATTTGTGATGTTCGAGAATTACATATTTCCAATGCAAATAATATAACAATAAAAGATTTTCAATATTTAACGAAAAATGAAACAATGGAAAAGCTATTTTATAATTCTCAAAGGTCATATCATTTAGAAATAGCCCTTGAAGATTTATTTATTTGTGTTCCAAATGCCTTTGATATTACGTGAGGGATATCTTCCAAAAAAAGCATTAAAAAAGTTATAAATATTCAATAAAATTTTTTAGAATAAAATCCTGTAAAATTACTCCGAAAACAATGGAAAAAATTCTTTCAATTCCATGGAAGAAAAAAATCCAAAATTTATGTCTTGAAAATTTCACTCATTTTGTTGACGAAAATTTGCTAAAGGAAATCTTAAAAGTTAGTTTTTATTAACTAAAAATTTAAATTTTTATCTAAACTTTTTTTTATAGGACCACGTTTCGCCTGATGCAACTGTTACCATAAAATTGGAGAACAAAAAATCCAAAATTGGTAATCCAACAAATCTTAAAAGAAGTTTTAATGAAGACGACTATTTTGAATCAGCAGCAAAAAAAGCAAAACTTGAGAATCAGCCAATCAACAAATCAAAAATATTTTTCAACAAAAATAACAACAATAAAACAACTCAAAAATTTTCTTTTTGTTCAACAGTAATTAATTATCTCATCCAAAAAGCCAATGCAAAAGTTATGAAAAAATTATATAAAACATGCAAATATTTTTATTCCAAACAGCCTTATTTATTGATAGATAATATAACTATGAAAAATGGAAATACTTTTATATCCTTTGATGGCGGTTCTAAAATTAAAATTGGTAGAAATAATGAAATTTCCCAAATTAATAAATTATCAAATATTTGGTTAACTAAAAAGATGAAATTTATTTCTAGTGATCATAATCTTTTCGAAAGTATTATATCCAAAATAGCTCGATGTGATGCAAATAAAATTGATTTAAGATGCGGTGAAATAACTATTTCATATAAAAATTTAGAAAAATTAATAAAATCTAAAAAAGTTTTATATTTTAACTTTGAAATTTGTGGGTTAGATTCTTCAATAACAAATTTTGAAAGCCGCCAGCCTATCCCACTTGAAGATTTATTAATTCATCTTACAAATAATGCAACAGATATAAAGTAAGTATATAAAAAAAATTTTATAAAAATAAAATTTAAAAAAAAGGAAATTTTTTCTAGCATCGAACCTTGTCATATCACACCTGAAACAATGACAAAATTAATTTCATTTCCATGGAAAAATCAAATTCAAAGATTATGTTTAGAAGAAATTGATGCTAAAATTGATGCAAATTTATTTTATGAATTTATTAAAGTTTGTTTTTGTTAAACTTTTTTCTTTCGAAAATGAAGTTTAATTTTTTTATTTGTTGTTACAGAAAGCTATGGCGCCGAGAGCTTTTATTAGCATAAAATTTGATGGATTAAATGAAAATAGTTTTCATACTTTCAAAACTACCTTGAATAATCAACTTGAATCATGGAGACCTCGAAGAGAAATATCATCGATTTATTTGTCGCCTAATTGGCTTTGAAAGATATGTTTTATAGCATTTTTATTTCATTGAACTTAAAAATAAAGATACATGATTCAATTTTGAATAATAATTTTTTCGGGATCGATTTTATACAATAATTTTTTAGGTGTTTTTTATGGTTTTAAGAAAACTAGTTAAAAGTCATAATTATTATGCAAAAGTTATGAATGATTTAATCATAGCCTTTTTTACGTTTCTTTTTTTGCGAATAGTCATATTTATAAAAATGAAAAATGGATATCCGCCTATTCAGTGTATTCATCCTCTAATTACTATTTTTCTTTCACTTGTAAAAAACTTGGTTTTTTCATTTTGTTCGTTGCTCAATTCTAATTGTGGGTTACCAATCACAATAATAAAAAAAAATCAGAAAATGTTGTTTAGTTAAAAAGAGAAAAAAAAAGCAAATATTAAAAATTAAAAATTATCCGTTCGATACTTTTGATGAAGATGACCTCCATTTTTTCGTGTCACTTCACTTTTCGGGTTTTGCTTTATTTTTAATTGTACTTTTCCAATTATTAGTTTTCCATTTAATTTTCCTAAACTTTCAATGCGCGGCAATAATACATATTTTTAAAAAGAATGTTGTAATTGAAAAAGAAAGCAAACATAATTTTTGTATCAAATCAAAATCATTTTTATCCTTCCTCCTCGAAACATGTAAACATATATTTTTTTTGTTAAAACAATATAAAAAAAGAAAAGCGGGTCATAAATGTGGTCAAACAATGACAATAAAAAAACATTTTTTTCTTAAAACATTCTTTATTTAAACAAAAAATATTTACCAAAGAAAAAAATAGGAATAAAGCTTTTTCAACATTCTTTTTTTTGTTGATTTTTGTTGAATATGCCTCATTGAACTTTGTAAACTTGTAACAACGCCGCCCTTCATATTTTTCTTTTTTTTTACAAAACGAAAAGAATGTCAAAAAATGGAAGACTCAAAAAGAAAAAAAAGAAAACGATGATGGCGGCAAAAAAATAAGGATGGATCTTTAAACAAAAAAGAAAAAATTTCTTCTTCGTTTTTTTAAAAAAAAATGATGGAAGTTTCTTTTTTTAGAGAAGATAGATGGATCTAATATTGTACAATGCCTGAATTCTTCTTCTTCTTCTTCTGGTCAGCGGCGAAGAAAGAGAGCCGGTCTTGATTTTCTTTTCTTTTTTGTATTTAATTTTTTCTGAATAAAAAATGAGGCGACGGAAAGTCTTTTATTTTTTTGTTTGTGTTTTTTTCTTTTAAATTAAAACTTTCTTTCTTAGTTTCTAAAATTTCCGGAAAAAATAAAAATGAACACTTTTTGATAAATGGAGAAAAAAAAGCTGACGACTATGTACCCACAAAAGAAATTACTTTTTTGTTTTTTGTATCGAAACAAAAAATTTTTTCATTGTCTTCCAAAACCAAAAAAATATATGTATGGGAAAAATAGAAAAATAGCGTTTAAAATTTGTTTATGGTCAATTGACTTTTAAATGAATATCCATTATTTTTCCATTTTTTGTAACAACCATTTTATCCACCATCGCCGCTATCCATCCATTCTATTGTTTCCTTCATTTTTCACCTTTAATCGTTCGTTCCTTCGTTTTTTCTTCAATTTTCTCATATTTTGTATATTTTTTTAGTCATCCATCCATCCAAGCCCAAAAAAATCTTAACTATTAATGATGGATTCAGATTCAATATGTTCTTCTTCTTCAAATTTAAAATATAAAGAAAAATTACTTGAAGCTCAAAAACTTAGAAAATATGTACTTTTTGGTGTTATGATTGCAGCTATGACTACCATAATGTCTTCCATTGCTATACCATTATTATATAATCATGTACAATATTTACAAAGTATAATGCAGCATGAAATTGATTTTTGTAAACAGAGAACCACAAATTTTTTTAAAGAAGTTTCTAAAACTCAGGTTAGTGATTTTGTGATTAGGAAAACTCTCAAACTTTTCTTTGCTTCAATTTTTCAGCCTTTTTTTGTTTAATAAAAGTCCAAAGCAAAAGTTGTTTTAAAAAAAGATTTTAAGTTTTATCAATTTTTATTAGTATCAAACTTTGATTTTAAGGTTATTGGTACAACTGCATTTGAAAGATCCAAACGCCAAAGTAATCAATGTTGTGGTTGTGGAATGTCACCACATGGCCTTCCTGGAGAACCTGGAGAAGATGGTCTTCCTGGAGTTGATGGACCTTCGGGTGAACCAGGTAATGATGCTCCAGATGCACCTCCGCCACAACAAGCACCAAAGGGAGTAAGTTTTTATTCGCTTTTTTGTTCCTAAAAAAAATATATGGAAAATTTTAGAATTGGTGTTTCGAATGCGAACAAGCTAAATCTGGCCCACCTGGAAGAAGAGGAAGAAAGGGAAGAGCAGGAATGCCAGGAGCTAAAGGTCCACCAGCAATTGGTGGAAGAAGAGGACGACCAGGGCCTCCAGGAGTTGTAGGACCTCCAGGTGAACCTGGATTACCAGGAAGAAGAGGATCTCCTGGAATTTATGGTCAAGTTCGAGATTATCCTGGTCTTGAAGGTCCACCAGGCCCACCTGGAATTGATGGGGCTCCAGGACTTACAGGCTTGCCAGGATTAGATGGTTTACCAGGACCGGATGGAGAAATAGGTGATGTTGGAGATCCGGGAATTACTGGGCTTAAAGGAAATCCAGGCATGTTTGGTAAACAAGGCCTTGCTGGAGCTCGAGGAGTTGCAGGTGGTTGTGATTGTAAGTTTTTTTGGTTTACAAAAGTGAAAAAAAAGCAGATAGTTATTATTGTATTATTTTTAGGTCCTCCACCTCGAACAGCTCCAGGATATTAAGTATTCAAATCTTTCAATAATTTGCAATATTGAAACTCAATCTTTCAAAAACATTATTTTTTGTATTTTATTACCCATCTTTGAAGTTAATAAAAGACCTCGGTTTCAAGTTTTTCTATATACAAAGATCTTTCCATATTTTTTGCATTGACAATTAGCTCACAGAAGCAAAGAATGAAAGTTTCAATAAATAAGGTATAAAGAAAGTAACAAAATTTATTAAATTCAAAAACAACAAAAATGAAATTGGTATAACAAAGAAGAAAGAAGAAAAATCACAAAATTCACTAGAAGTAACAAAAAATTAACAACAACACAATATTTAGGAAGTGTAGAAAAATTTATTCAGTATAAAATACAAAGAGCGATTATAATTTATTACTAATAAGGCATTGATTCGATATTTATTATTTCATAGTTTTTGTTATCAATAAAAGTGCCATCTGAATTAATGATTCGCGTGTTACGATATTTAATGTCTTTTATTTCTTTCGATGAAATGAGGAATTCTAATTCTTTCAATGATAAATCTTGATCCGCAATATAAATATATTTTGCATTGCATTGGTAAATTTTTGGAATAAATTTTGAAAGAAATTTTCGATCACGTCTATTTTCATCAGAAATTTGTAAAGAATTTACGATGTACAAATTTTTGAGTGATTCTACAATTTTTTTAAAACTAGGATCATTGAAACCCAAATAAAGTGATTGTTGAAGATAATGTGATTTTCCACCCATTCCAATAACCAATCGATAACATAAAGGCGTGGGTTGTTTATGAAAAAAATATTTACAGCTTTTGAACAATTTATGGAGGATTAAAGGAGAAGATTTTGTAATTAAATAATTTATCAATGACGATAGATGAATTGGAAAGGTTTGTTTTGTGGGATTCTTAAAACAACCATGGATGGGAGAGGCTTCATTTTCATTTGATTCGATTGGCATATTTAATGTTTCTTTTCTAAATTAAGAAGAAGAAAAATGCAAAAAGTAAAAAAATGGTTAAAAAAATGTCTGATTTTCTTTTTTTTATCACAACTTTGCCAAATTTGAGACAAATGCGCCATAAAAATTTTTTTAGAAATATTTTTAACCTTTTTTTTGTGGTTTAACGAATGCCAGATTTTTTTAATTTTCCCGAAGTAAAAGCTCAAAGTTAATCGCAAGCAAAATAACAAAATTTGACTTCTAAAAAAGCGTTTGCATCAAATTAAAAAAAAATTAATCCAAAATAATCCTAGTCGGCATATTATTTACTTTTCGCATTCTACTTTTTTCGCATCAAAATTTCCATTTTCTTTCAATTTTTGAATTTCCAACTAAACCAATGAACACATTTATTAAGCTTTGATGCAAGAAATTAATGAATCTCGTTTTGAATTATGGATTGAATTGGAGATATGGATTTTTTGTTCCAAATATTTTTCTTATATTTTATAAGAATTAATGCCAAGAGGATTTTGGATTCCCCCCGTTGGATGAACCTCAACTGTGATCGATTAATTATTTATGAAGCATTGAAACAATTTAATCGAATTTAAAACTTATTGAATTAGAAAAAAAATTGAAAAAGAAAAGTGCCTTATTTTTATGATTTTTTATGTATTTTTACATCCATTTTCAATGATATTTTTCCAAACGCATCCTTTGGTGACGATTTGGAAGCAACCAAAAATTAAACTTAATAGCAAAAAATGTTTTGATAAAGGAAAAAAAATTCCAAAATCATAAGTAATGAAACTTATAAAAAACTTTGTTTATCACAAGTGATAAATCACATAAAAAGCTACAAAATCGGGAACATATTTGTTTAGTGAAAGATAAGGCTCAAATCGAGTTATGTGGTTTTGAAAATCAAAATACCTATGTTAATGAAAGTATGAAATCTAGAAATATCATATCTCTTTAATTGAGGCATCGAAATAAAAATATCATACATTTTTATGGCTAAAAAAATAAATAAAAAATACTTGGAAAATAAAAAAAAATAAATGCAATTCAAAAATTTTGATTTCCAACTAAACCAATGAACACATGTATTAAGCTTTGATGCAAGAAATTAATGAATCTCGTTTTGAATTATGGATTGAATTGGAGATATGGATTTTTTGTTCCAAATATTTTTCTTATATTTTATAAGAAATAATGCCAAGAGGATTTTGGATTCCCCCCGTTGGATGAACCTCAACTGTAATCCATAAATTTTATAAACACTTGCTTCAAGCTTTGATGCAAGAAATTAATGAATCTCGTTTTGAATTAGGGATTGAATTGGAGATATGGATTTTTTGTTCCAAATATTTTTCTTATATTTTATAAGAATTAATGCCAAGAGGATTTTGGATTCCCCCCATTGGATGAACCTCAACTGTAATCCATAAATTTTATAAACACTTGCTTCAAGCTTTGATGCAAGAAATTAATGAATCTCGTTTTGAACTATGGATTGAATTGGAGATATGGATTTTTTGTTCCAAATATTTTTCTTATATTTTATAAGTATTAATGCCAAGAGGATTTTGGATTCCCCCCATTGGATGAACCTCAACTGTAATCCATAAATTTTATAAACACTTGCTTCAAGCTTTGATGCAAGAAATTAATGAATCTCGTTTTGAATTAGGGATTGAATTGGAGATATGGATTTTTTGTTCCAAATATTTATCTTATATTTTATAAGTATTAATGCCAAGAGGATTTTGGATTCCCCCCATTGGATGAACCTCAACTGTAATCCATAAATTTTATAAACACTTGCTTCAAGCTTTGATGCAAGAAATTAATGAATCTCGTTTTGAATTATGGATTGAATTGGAGATATGGATTTTTTGTTCCAAATATTTTTCTTATATTTTATAAGTATTAATGCCAAGAGGATTTTGGATTCCCCCCATTGGATGAACCTCAACTGTAATCCATAAATTTTATAAACACTTGCTTCAAGCTTTGATGCAAGAAATTAATGAATCTCGTTTTGAATTATGGATTGAATTGGAGATATGGATTTTTTGTTCCAAATATTTTTCTTATATTTTATAAGAAATAATGCCAAGAGGATTTTGGATTCCCCCCGTTGGATGAACCTCAACTGTAATCCATAAATTTTATAAACACTTGCTTCAAGCTTTGATGCAAGAAATTAATGAATCTCGTTTTGAATTAGGGATTGAATTGGAGATATGGATTTTTTGTTCCAAATATTTTTCTTATATTTTATAAGAATTAATGCCAAGAGGATTTTGGATTCCCCCCATTGGATGAACCTCAACTGTAATCCATAAATTTTATAAACACTTGCTTCAAGCTTTGATGCAAGAAATTAATGAATCTCGTTTTGAATTAGGGATTGAATTGGAGATATGGATTTTTTGTTCCAAATATTTTTCTTATATTTTATAAGAATTAATGCCAAGAGGATTTTGGATTCCCCCCATTGGATGAACCTCAACTGTAATCCATAAATTTTATAAACACTTGCTTCAAGCTTTGATGCAAGAAATTAATGAATCTCGTTTTGAACTATGGATTGAATTGGAGATATGGATTTTTTGTTCCAAATATTTTTCTTATATTTTATAAGTATTAATGCCAAGAGGATTTTGGATTCCCCCCATTGGATGAACCTCAACTGTAATCCATAAATTTTATAAACACTTGCTTCAAGCTTTGATGCAAGAAATTAATGAATCTCGTTTTGAATTAGGGATTGAATTGGAGATATGGATTTTTTGTTCCAAATATTTATCTTATATTTTATAAGTATTAATGCCAAGAGGATTTTGGATTCCCCCCATTGGATGAACCTCAACTGTAATCCATAAATTTTATAAACACTTGCTTCAAGCTTTGATGCAAGAAATTAATGAATCTCGTTTTGAATTATGGATTGAATTGGAGATATGGATTTTTTGTTCCAAATATTTTTCTTATATTTTATAAGTATTAATGCCAAGAGGATTTTGGATTCCCCCCATTGGATGAACCTCAACTGTAATCCATAAATTTTATAAACACTTGCTTCAAGCTTTGATGCAAGAAATTAATGAATCTCGTTTTGAATTAGGGATTGAATTGGAGATATGGATTTTTTGTTCCAAATATTTTTCTTATATTTTATAAGAATTAATGCCAAGAGGATTTTGGATTCCCCCCATTGGATGAACCTCAACTGTAATCCATAAATTTTATAAACACTTGCTTCAAGCTTTGATGCAAGAAATTAATGAATCTCGTTTTGAATTATGGATTGAATTGGAGATATGGATTTTTTGTTCCAAATATTTTTCTTATATTTTATAAGTATTAATGCCAAGAGGATTTTGGATTCCCCCCGCTGGATGAACCTCAACTGTAATCCATAATTTTTTATAAACACTTGCTTCAAGCTTTGATGCAAGAAATTAATGAATCTCGTTTTGAATTAGGGATTGAATTGGAGATATGGATTTTTTGTTCCAAATATTTTTCTTATATTTTATAAGAATTAATGCCAAGAGGATTTTGGATTCCCCCCGCTGGATGAACCTCAACTGTAATCCATAATTTTTTATAAACACTTGCTTCAAGCTTTGATGCAAGAAATTAATGAATCTCGTTTTGAATTAGGGATTGAATTGGAGATATGGATTTTTTGTTCCAAATATTTTTCTTATATTTTATAAGAATTAATGCCAAGAGGATTTTGGATTCCCCCCGCTGGATGAACCTCAACTGTAATCCATAATTTTTTATAAACACTTGCTTCAAGCTTTGATGCAAGAAATTAATGAATCTCGTTTTGAATTATGGATTGAATTGGAGATATGGATTTTTTGTTCCAAATATTTTTCTTATATTTTATAAGAATTAATGCCAAGAGGATTTTGGATTCCCCCCGCTGGATGAACCTCAACTGTAATCCATAATTTTTTATAAACACTTGCTTCAAGCTTTGATGCAAGAAATTAATGAATCTCGTTTTGAATTAGGGATTGAATTGGAGATATGGATTTTTTGTTCCAAATATTTTTCTTATATTTTATAAGAATTAATGCCAAGAGGATTTTGGATTCCCCCCGCTGGATGAACCTCAACTGTAATCCATAATTTTTTATAAACACTTGCTTCAAGCTTTGATGCAAGAAATTAATGAATCTCGTTTTGAATTAGGGATTGAATTCGAGATATGGATTTTTTATTCCAAATATTTTTCTTATATTTTATAAGAATTAATGCCAAGAGGATTTTGGATTCCCCCCGCTGGATGAACCTCAACTGTAATCCATAATTTTTTATAAACACTTGCTTCAAGCTTTGATGCAAGAAATTAATGAATCTCGTTTTGAATTAGGGATTGAATTGGAGATATGGATTTTTTGTTCCAAATATTTTTCTTATATTTTATAAGAATTAATGCCAAGAGGATTTTGGATTCCCCCCGCTGGATGAACCTCAACTGTAATCCATAATTTTTTATAAACACTTGCTTCAAGCTTTGATGCAAGAAATTAATGAATCTCGTTTTGAATTATGGATTGAATTGGAGATATGGATTTTTTGTTCCAAATATTTTTCTTATATTTTATAAGAATTAATGCCAAGAGGATTTTGGATTCCCCCCGCTGGATGAACCTCAACTGTAATCCATAATTTTTTATAAACACTTGCTTCAAGCTTTGATGCAAGAAATTAATGAATCTCGTTTTGAATTAGGGATTGAATTCGAGATATGGATTTTTTATTCCAAATATTTTTCTTATATTTTATAAGAATTAATGCCAAGAGGATTTTGGATTCCCCCCGCTGGATGAACCTCATCTGTAATCCATAATTTTTTATAAACACTTGCTTCAAGCTTTGATGCAAGAAATTAATGAATCTCGTTTTGAATTAGGGATTGAATTGGAGATATGGATTTTTTGTTCCAAATATTTTTCTTATATTTTATAAGAATTAATGCCAAGAGGATTTTGGATTCCCCCCGCTGGATGAACCTCATCTGTAATCCATAATTTTTTATAAACACTTGCTTCAAGCTTTGATGCAAGAAATTAATGAATCTCGTTTTGAATTAGGGATTGAATTGGAGATATGGATTTTTTGTTCCAAATATTTTTCTTATATTTTATAAGAAATAATGCCAAGAGGATTTTGGATTCCCCCCGCTGGATGAACCTCATCTGTAATCCATAATTTTTTATAAACACTTGCTTCAAGCTTTGATGCAAGAAATTAATGAATCTCGTTTTGAATTAGGGATTGAATTGGAGATATGGATTTTTTGTTCCAAATATTTTTCTTATATTTTATAAGAAATAATGCCAAGAGGATTTTGGATTCCCCCCGCTGGATGAACCTCAACTGTAATCCATAATTTTTTATAAACACTTGCTTCAAGCTTTGATGCAAGAAATTAATGAATCTCGTTTTGAATTAGGGAATGAATTGGAGATATGGATTTTTTGTTCCAAATATTTTTCTTATATTTTATAAGAAATAATGCCAAGAGGATTTTGGATTCCCCCCGCTGGATGAACCTCAACTGTAATCCATAATTTTTTATAAACACTTGCTTCAAGCTTTGATGCAAGAAATTAATGAATCTCGTTTTGAATTAGGGATTGAATTCGAGATATGGATTTTTTATTCCAAATATTTTTCTTATATTTTATAAGAATTAATGCCAAGAGGATTTTGGATTCCCCCCGCTGGATGAACCTCATCTGTAATCCATAATTTTTTATAAACACTTGCTTCAAGCTTTGATGCAAGAAATTAATGAATCTCGTTTTGAATTAGGGATTGAATTGGAGATATGGATTTTTTGTTCCAAATATTTTTCTTATATTTTATAAGAATTAATGCCAAGAGGATTTTGGATTCCCCCCGCTGGATGAACCTCATCTGTAATCCATAATTTTTTATAAACACTTGCTTCAAGCTTTGATGCAAGAAATTAATGAATCTCGTTTTGAATTAGGGATTGAATTGGAGATATGGATTTTTTGTTCCAAATATTTTTCTTATATTTTATAAGAAATAATGCCAAGAGGATTTTGGATTCCCCCCGCTGGATGAACCTCATCTGTAATCCATAATTTTTTATAAACACTTGCTTCAAGCTTTGATGCAAGAAATTAATGAATCTCGTTTTGAATTAGGGATTGAATTGGAGATATGGATTTTTTGTTCCAAATATTTTTCTTATATTTTATAAGAATTAATGCCAAGAGGATTTTGGATTCCCCCCGCTGGATGAACCTCATCTGTAATCCATAATTTTTTATAAACACTTGCTTCAAGCTTTGATGCAAGAAATTAATGAATCTCGTTTTGAATTATGGATTGAATTGGAGATATGGATTTTTTGTTCCAAATATTTTTCTTATATTTTATAAGAAATAATGCCAAGAGGATTTTGGATTCCCCCCGCTGGATGAACCTCATCTGTAATCCATAATTTTTTATAAACACTTGCTTCAAGCTTTGATGCAAGAAATTAATGAATCTCGTTTTGAATTATGGATTGAATTGGAGATATGGATTTTTTGTTCCAAATATTTTTCTTATATTTTATAAGAATTAATGCCAAGAGGATTTTGGATTCCCCCCGCTGGATGAACCTCAACTGTAATCCATAATTTTTTATAAACACTTGCTTCAAGCTTTGATGCAAGAAATTAATGAATCTCGTTTTGAATTATGGATTGAATTGGAGATATGGATTTTTTGTTCCAAATATTTTTCTTATATTTTATAAGAAATAATGCCAAGAGGATTTTGGATTCCCCTCGCTGGATGAACCTCAACTGTAATCCATAAATTTTATAAACACTTGCTTCAAGCTTTGATGCAAGAAATTAATGAATCTCGTTTTGAATTATGGATTGAATTGGAGATATGGATTTTTTGTTCCAAATATTTTTCTTATATTTTATAAGAATTAATGCCAAGAGGATTTTGGATTCCCCCCGCTGGATGAACCTCAACTGTAATCCATAATTTTTTATAAACACTTGCTTCAAGCTTTGATGCAAGAAATTAATGAATCTCGTTTTGAATTAGGGATTGAATTGGAGATATGGATTTTTTGTTCCAAATATTTTTCTTATATTTTATAAGAATTAATGCCAAGAGGATTTTGGATTCCCCCCGCTGGATGAACCTCAACTGTAATCCATAATTTTTTATAAACACTTGCTTCAAGCTTTGATGCAAGAAATTAATGATTCTTGTTTTGAATTATGGATTGAATTGGAGATATGGATTTTTTGTTCCAAATATTTTTCTTATATTTTATAAGAATTAATGCCAAGAGGATTTTGGATTCCCCCCGCTGGATGAACCTCAACTGTAATCCATAATTTTTTATAAACACTTGCTTCAAGCTTTGATGCAAGAAATTAATGAATCTCGTTTTGAATTAGGGATTGAATTGGAGATATGGATTTTTTGTTCCAAATATTTTTCTTATATTTTATAAGAATTAATGCCAAGAGGATTTTGGATTCCCCCCGCTGGATGAACCTCAACTGTAATCCATAATTTTTTATAAACACTTGCTTCAAGCTTTGATGCAAGAAATTAATGAATCTCGTTTTGAATTAGGGATTGAATTGGAGATATGGATTTTTTGTTCCAAATATTTTTCTTATATTTTATAAGAATTAATGCCAAGAGGATTTTGGATTCCCCCCGCTGGATGAACCTCAACTGTAATCCATAATTTTTTATAAACACTTGCTTCAAGCTTTGATGCAAGAAATTAATGAATCTCGTTTTGAATTAGGGATTGAATTGGAGATATGGATTTTTTGTTCCAAATATTTTTCTTATATTTTATAAGAATTAATGCCAAGAGGATTTTGGATTCCCCCCGCTGGATGAACCTCAACTGTAATCCATAATTTTTTATAAACACTTGCTTCAAGCTTTGATGCAAGAAATTAATGAATCTCGTTTTGAATTAGGGATTGAATTGGAGATATGGATTTTTTGTTCCAAATATTTTTCTTATATTTTATAAGAATTAATGCCAAGAGGATTTTGGATTCCCCCCGCTGGATGAACCTCAACTGTAATCCATAATTTTTTATAAACACTTGCTTCAAGCTTTGATGCAAGAAATTAATGAATCTCGTTTTGAATTAGGGATTGAATTGGAGATATGGATTTTTTGTTCCAAATATTTTTCTTATATTTTATAAGAATTAATGCCAAGAGGATTTTGGATTCCCCCCGCTGGATGAACCTCAACTGTAATCCATAATTTTTTATAAACACTTGCTTCAAGCTTTGATGCAAGAAATTAATGAATCTCGTTTTGAATTAGGGATTGAATTGGAGATATGGATTTTTTGTTCCAAATATTTTTCTTATATTTTATAAGAATTAATGCCAAGAGGATTTTGGATTCCCCCCGCTGGATGAACCTCAACTGTAATCCATAATTTTTTATAAACACTTGCTTCAAGCTTTGATGCAAGAAATTAATGAATCTCGTTTTGAATTAGGGATTGAATTGGAGATATGGATTTTTTGTTCCAAATATTTTTCTTATATTTTATAAGAATTAATGCCAAGAGGATTTTGGATTCCCCCCTCTGGATGAACCTCAACTGTAATCCATAATTTTTTATAAACACTTGCTTCAAGCTTTGATGCAAGAAATTAATGAATCTCGTTTTGAATTAGGGATTGAATTGGAGATATGGATTTTTTGTTCCAAATATTTTTCTTATATTTTATAAGAAATAATGCCAAGAGGATTTTGGATTCCCCCCGCTGGATGAACCTCAACTGTAATCCATAATTTTTTATAAACACTTGCTTCAAGCTTTGATGCAAGAAATTAATGAATCTCGTTTTGAATTAGGGATTGAATTGGAGATATGGATTTTTTGTTCCAAATATTTTTCTTATATTTTATAAGAATTAATGCCAAGAGGATTTTGGATTCCCCCCGCTGGATGAACCTCAACTGTAATCCATAATTTTTTATAAACACTTGCTTCAAGCTTTGATGCAAGAAATTAATGAATCTCGTTTTGAATTAGGGATTGAATTGGAGATATGGATTTTTTGTTCCAAATATTTTTCTTATATTTTATAAGAATTAATGCCAAGAGGATTTTGGATTCCCCCCGCTGGATGAACCTCAACTGTAATCCATAATTTTTTATAAACACTTGCTTCAAGCTTTGATGCAAGAAATTAATGAATCTCGTTTTGAATTAGGGATTGAATTGGAGATATGGATTTTTTGTTCCAAATATTTTTCTTATATTTTATAAGAATTAATGCCAAGAGGATTTTGGATTCCCCCCGCTGGATGAACCTCAACTGTAATCCATAATTTTTTATAAACACTTGCTTCAAGCTTTGATGCAAGAAATTAATGAATCTCGTTTTGAATTAGGGATTGAATTGGAGATATGGATTTTTTGTTCCAAATATTTTTCTTATATTTTATAAGAATTAATGCCAAGAGGATTTTGGATTCCCCCCGCTGGATGAACCTCAACTGTAATCCATAATTTTTTATAAACACTTGCTTCAAGCTTTGATGCAAGAAATTAATGAATCTCGTTTTGAATTAGGGATTGAATTGGAGATATGGATTTTTTGTTCCAAATATTTTTCTTATATTTTATAAGAATTAATGCCAAGAGGATTTTGGATTCCCCCCTCTGGATGAACCTCAACTGTAATCCATAATTTTTTATAAACACTTGCTTCAAGCTTTGATGCAAGAAATTAATGAATCTCGTTTTGAATTAGGGATTGAATTGGAGATATGGATTTTTTGTTCCAAATATTTTTCTTATATTTTATAAGAAATAATGCCAAGAGGATTTTGGATTCCCCCCGCTGGATGAACCTCAACTGTAATCCATAATTTTTTATAAACACTTGCTTCAAGCTTTGATGCAAGAAATTAATGAATCTCGTTTTGAATTAGGGATTGAATTGGAGATATGGATTTTTTGTTCCAAATATTTTTCTTATATTTTATAAGAATTAATGCCAAGAGGATTTTGGATTCCCCCCGCTGGATGAACCTCAACTGTAATCCATAAATTTTATAAACACTTGCTTCAAGCTTTGATGCAAGAAATTAATGAATCTCGTTTTGAATTAGGGATTGAATTGGAGATATGGATTTTTTGTTCCAAATATTTTTCTTATATTTTATAAGAATTAATGCCAAGAGGATTTTGGATTCCCCCCGCTGGATGAACCTCAACTGTAATCCATAATTTTTTATAAACACTTGCTTCAAGCTTTGATGCAAGAAATTAATGAATCTCGTTTTGAATTATGGATTGAATTGGAGATATGGATTTTTTGTTCCAAATATTTTTCTTATATTTTATAAGAATTAATGCCAAGAGGATTTTGGATTCCCCCCGCTGGATGAACCTCAACTGTAATCCATAATTTTTTATAAACACTTGCTTCAAGCTTTGATGCAAGAAATTAATGAATCTCGTTTTGAATTAGGGATTGAATTGGAGATATGGATTTTTTGTTCCAAATATTTTTCTTATATTTTATAAGAATTAATGCCAAGAGGATTTTGGATTCCCCCCGCTGGATGAACCTCAACTGTAATCCATAAATTTTATAAACACTTGCTTCAAGCTTTGATGCAAGAAATTAATGAATCTCGTTTTGAATTAGGGATTGAATTGGAGATATGGATTTTTTGTTCCAAATATTTTTCTTATATTTTATAAGAATTAATGCCAAGAGGATTTTGAATTCCCCCCGCTGGATGAACCTCAACTGTAATCCATAAATTTTATAAACACTTGCTTCAAGCTTTGATGCAAGAAATTAATGAATCTCGTTTTGAATTAGGGATTGAATTGGAGATATGGATTTTTTGTTCCAAATATTTTTCTTATATTTTATAAGAATTAATGCCAAGAGGATTTTGGATTCCCCCCGCTGGATGAACCTCAACTGTAATCCATAAATTTTATAAACACTTGCTTCAAGCTTTGATGCAAGAAATTAATGAATCTCGTTTTGAATTAGGGATTGAATTGGAGATATGGATTTTTTGTTCCAAATATTTTTCTTATATTTTATAAGAATTAATGCCAAGAGGATTTTGGATTCCCCCCGCTGGATGAACCTCAACTGTAATCCATAATTTTTTATAAACACTTGCTTCAAGCTTTGATGCAAGAAATTAATGAATCTCGTTTTGAATTAGGGATTGAATTGGAGATATGGATTTTTTGTTCCAAATATTTTTCTTATATTTTATAAGAATTAATGCCAAGAGGATTTTGGATTCCCCCCGCTGGATGAACCTCAACTGTAATCCATAAATTTTATAAACACTTGCTTCAAGCTTTGATGCAAGAAATTAATGAATCTCGTTTTGAATTAGGGATTGAATTGGAGATATGGATTTTTTGTTCCAAATATTTTTCTTATATTTTATAAGAATTAATGCCAAGAGGATTTTGAATTCCCCCCGCTGGATGAACCTCAACTGTAATCCATAAAATTTATAAACACTTGCTTCAAGCTTTGATGCAAGAAATTAATGAATCTCGTTTTGAATTAGGGATTGAATTGGAGATATGGATTTTTTGTTCCAAATATTTTTCTTATATTTTATAAGAATTAATGCCAAGAGGATTTTGGATTCCCCCCGCTGGATGAACCTCAACTGTAATCCATAAATTTTATAAACACTTGCTTCAAGCTTTGATGCAAGAAATTAATGAATCTCGTTTTGAATTAGGGATTGAATTGGAGATATGGATTTTTTGTTCCAAATATTTTTCTTATATTTTATAAGAATTAATGCCAAGAGGATTTTGGATTCCCCCCGCTGGATGAACCTCAACTGTAATCCATAATTTTTTATAAACACTTGCTTCAAGCTTTGATGCAAGAAATTAATGAATCTCGTTTTGAATTAGGGATTGAATTGGAGATATGGATTTTTTGTTCCAAATATTTTTCTTATATTTTATAAGAATTAATGCCAAGAGGATTTTGGATTCCCCCCGCTGGATGAACCTCAACTGTAATCCATAAATTTTATAAACACTTGCTTCAAGCTTTGATGCAAGAAATTAATGAATCTCGTTTTGAATTAGGGATTGAATTGGAGATATGGATTTTTTGTTCCAAATATTTTTCTTATATTTTATAAGAATTAATGCCAAGAGGATTTTGAATTCCCCCCGCTGGATGAACCTCAACTGTAATCCATAAAATTTATAAACACTTGCTTCAAGCTTTGATGCAAGAAATTAATGAATCTCGTTTTGAATTAGGGATTGAATTGGAGATATGGATTTTTTGTTCCAAATATTTTTCTTATATTTTATAAGAATTAATGCCAAGAGGATTTTGGATTCCCCCCGCTGGATGAACCTCAACTGTAATCCATAAATTTTATAAACACTTGCTTCAAGCTTTGATGCAAGAAATTAATGAATCTCGTTTTGAATTAGGGATTGAATTGGAGATATGGATTTTTTGTTCCAAATATTTTTCTTATATTTTATAAGAAATAATGCCAAGAGGATTTTGGATTCCCCCCGCTGGATGAACCTCAACTGTAATCCATAATTTTTTATAAACACTTGCTTCAAGCTTTGATGCAAGAAATTAATGAATCTCGTTTTGAATTAGGGATTGAATTGGAGATATGGATTTTTTGTTCCAAATATTTTTCTTATATTTTATAAGAATTAATGCCAAGAGGATTTTGGATTCCCCCCGCTGGATGAACCTCAACTGTAATCCATAAATTTTATAAACACTTGCTTCAAGCTTTGATGCAAGAAATTAATGAATCTCGTTTTGAATTAGGGATTGAATTGGAGATATGGATTTTTTGTTCCAAATATTTTTCTTATATTTTATAAGAATTAATGCCAAGAGGATTTTGGATTCCCCCCGCTGGATGAACCTCAACTGTAATCCATAAATTTTATAAACACTTGCTTCAAGCTTTGATGCAAGAAATTAATGAATCTCGTTTTGAATTAGGGATTGAATTGGAGATATGGATTTTTTGTTCCAAATATTTTTCTTATATTTTATAAGAATTAATGCCAAGAGGATTTTGGATTCCCCCCGCTGGATGAACCTCAACTGTAATCCATAATTTTTTATAAACACTTGCTTCAAGCTTTGATGCAAGAAATTAATGAATCTCGTTTTGAATTAGGGATTGAATTGGAGATATGGATTTTTTGTTCCAAATATTTTTCTTATATTTTATAAGAAATAATGCCAAGAGGATTTTGGATTCCCCCCGCTGGATGAACCTCAACTGTAATCCATAATTTTTTATAAACACTTGCTTCAAGCTTTGATGCAAGAAATTAATGAATCTCGTTTTGAATTATGGATTGAATTGGAGATATGGATTTTTTGTTCCAAATATTTTTCTTATATTTTATAAGAATTAATGCCAAGAGGATTTTGGATTCCCCCCGCTGGATGAACCTCAACTGTAATCCATAATTTTTTATAAACACTTGCTTCAAGCTTTGATGCAAGAAATTAATGAATCTCGTTTTGAATTAGGGATTGAATTGGAGATATGGATTTTTTGTTCCAAATATTTTTCTTATATTTTATAAGAATTAATGCCAAGAGGATTTTGGATTCCCCCCGCTGGATGAACCTCAACTGTAATCCATAATTTTTTATAAACACTTGCTTCATGCTTTGATGCAAGAAATTAATGAATCTCGTTTTGAATTAGGGATTGAATTGGAGATATGGATTTTTTGTTCCAAATATTTTTCTTATATTTTATAAGAATTAATGCCAAGAGGATTTTGGATTCCCCCCGCTGGATGAACCTCAACTGTAATCCATAAATTTTATAAACACTTGCTTCAAGCTTTGATGCAAGAAATTAATGAATCTCGTTTTGAATTATGGATTGAATTGGAGATATGGATTTTTTGTTCCAAATATTTTTCTTATATTTTATAAGAATTAATGCCAAGAGGATTTTGGATTCCCCCCGCTGGATGAACCTCAACTGTAATCCATAATTTTTTATAAACACTTGCTTCAAGCTTTGATGCAAGAAATTAATGAATCTCGTTTTGAATTAGGGATTGAAATGGAGATATGGATTTTTTGTTCCAAATAATTTTCTTATATTT
>JAJQJQ010000156.1:0-42322 GCA_028622995.1 Panagrolaimus kolymaensis | reverse complement strand
TAACTGCCATCCACGGCAAGGCCTTTCAATTGAGATAAAAAAAAAATTTTGAACACAAGCTTCAAGATGAAAAAACATTAAAAAATGTTGATCATTTCGATATGATCCTGTGGACGGTGGGAGCTAAGATTCATTGGAATCGCTCTAAAAACATTAATAAAAATTATTGAAAATAAAAGTTTTTACAAAATCAAAATTTTTTATTTATCCATGGCTCTGATGAACACGGGCATCAACAACATAAATGTGTTGAGAAACGAAATCAACTTTGAATTAAGGCTTGAATTGGAGATATGAATTTTTTTATCCAAATAATTATTATTAAATATATTAAAATTATCCCCAACGGGATTTTTAATCGCATGCACGGGAAGTACCTCAATCGATGAATTTTTTATTTTTTGAACACTTGCTTCAAGTCTTGAAGTACCTTAATCGAATTTAAAAACTTTTTGAATAAGAAAAAAAATTGCAGAGGAAAAAGTGCTTTATTAATATCATTTTTTATGCTATTTTACATCCATTTTCAATAATATTTTTCAAAACGGATCCTATGGTGACGATTTGGAAGCCTTCAAAAATTTTAAAAACATCAGCATCAAGCATTGAGTAAGCTTAAACAAATTTAAAACGATATGAATTAGAAAAAAAATTCCACATGAAAAGTGCCTTATTTTTCTCATTAATTATGCATTTTTACATACGTTTTAAATCATATTTTTAAAAATAAATCCTATGGTGCCGATTTGGAAGTAATTTATAGTTGTTACGTTCACCTCGAAGTGATCGTTTACATAGATAGAGGAGGAGGTCCATAAATAAATTATGGATGTTGGTTGAAGGTCATAATTGGTATGCGGTTCAAAACCGAATAATTTTTAAAAATCATATAATAAATATTTGGATAAAAATATCCATATGATGCTTTATTGAACACCGTAACTCAAAATGTGATTCAGCAAATTTTTTAATGTTATTCATTTATTTAAAACCCAAATATCTTGTTGATGAGCTCAATGATTAAAAAAAAAAGTGGAGTTCGAATATTTAGTAAAATACATAAACTACAAGATTTTTAAAACAGAAAAATTAATTTTGGATTTTTTTGATTTTTGCCATGGCATTAACCTTAAAAAAAGATTTCTTTAAATGAAAAACATTAAATTTAAATATTCCTTACTTCATTGAATAGGTAGTTGGGAAGAAAATGGATTAAAAAACATGAGAAAAAATATATAATAAATGATTTAGGTAAACCACTATTTTATTTTCTTTCAAAATTGTCCAAAAAAATGGAAAATTTAGTTCAAAATTCAACAAAAAGTTCACTTTCATATAGTCCAAAAAAGTTGTTATTATAATATCGGGTTTCGTAGCGCAGTGGAATTTTTGCAAGACGTTGCAGAATTTCGCTGGGTTCGAATCCCGGTGCACAACCACAACAACAACCTCACCCACAACAACAACCTCAACAACAACAACAACCTCAACAACAACAACAACCTCACCCACAACAACAACCTCACCCACAACAACAACCTCAACAACAACAACAACCTCACCCACAACAACAACAACAACACAAAATTTTTGATTTTTTTGGCTTATTTAAATTTCTAGTTAATCATACTAGAAATAATTCTACAAATTCTTTTTAATGTTTTAACATATTTGATGCATGTTTTCACTACAAAAAAAAAAACCAAAAACAGTCTGTTGAGTGTTGAAAGATTTTATAGAAGTTTTAATTATGAAACAAATATTTTTTGACCCTTCAGCGGATCTTATTTTTTCTTGTTTTTATTTATTTTTCTTCAAATAAATTCATGCAAATACAAGACATTTCAGAAATGGCAGCAAAAAAAATAAATAAAACTATTTCCTGACATACCAAACACTTGTATCAACAAGCATAGAGGGAGAGATTAGTGAATCTCGTTTTGAATTACGGTCTGAATTGGACATATGAATTTTTTGATCCAAATATTTTTCATTTATTATTTAAAAAATATGCTGTATTACTGTTTTAACTGCCATCCACGGCAAGGCCTTTCAATTGAGATAAAAAAAAAATTTTGAACACAAGCTTCAAGATGAAAAAACATTAAAAAATGTTGATCATTTCGATATGATCCTGTGGACGGTGGGAGCTAAGATTCATTGGAATCGCTCTAAAAACATTAATAAAAATTATTGAAAATAAAAGTTTTTACAAAATCAAAATTTTTTATTTATCCATGGCTCTGATGAACACGGGCATCAACAACATAAATGTGTTGAGAAACGAAATCAACTTTGAATTAAGGCTTGAATTGGAGATATGAATTTTTTTATCCAAATAATTATTATTAAATATATTAAAATTATCCCCAACGGGATTTTTAATCGCATGCACGGGAAGTACCTCAATCGATGAATTTTTTATTTTTTGAACACTTGCTTCAAGTCTTGAAGTACCTTAATCGAATTTAAAACTTTTTGAATAAGAAAAAAAATTGCAGAGGAAAAGTGCTTTATTAATATCATTTTTTATGCTATTTTACATCCATTTTCAATAATATTTTTCAAAACGGATCCTATGGTGACGATTTGGAAGCCTTCAAAAATTTTAAAAACATCAGCATCAAGCATTGAGTAAGCTTAAACAAATTTAAAACGATATGAATTAGAAAAAAAATTCCACATGAAAAGTGCCTTATTTTTCTCATTAATTATGCATTTTTACATACGTTTTAAATCATATTTTTAAAAATAAATCCTATGGTGCCGATTTGGAAGTAATTTATAGTTGTTACGTTCACCTCGAAGTGATCGTTTACATAGATAGAGGAGGAGGTCCATAAATAAATTATGGATGTTGGTTGAAGGTCATAATTGGTATGCGGTTCAAAACCGAATAATTTTTAAAAATCATATAATAAATATTTGGATAAAAATATCCATATGATGCTTTATTGAACACCGTAACTCAAAATGTGATTCAGCAAATTTTTTAATGTTATTCATTTATTTAAAACCCAAATATCTTGTTGATGAGCTCAATGATTAAAAAAAAAAGTGGAGTTCGAATATTTAGTAAAATACATAAACTACAAGATTTTTAAAACAGAAAAATTAATTTTGGATTTTTTTGATTTTTGCCATGGCATTAACCTTAAAAAAAGATTTCTTTAAATGAAAAACATTAAATTTAAATATTCCTTACTTCATTGAATAGGTAGTTGGGAAGAAAATGGATTAAAAAACATGAGAAAAAATATATAATAAATGATTTAGGTAAACCACTATTTTATTTTCTTTCAAAATTGTCCAAAAAAATGGAAAATTTAGTTCAAAATTCAACAAAAAGTTCACTTTCATATAGTCCAAAAAAGTTGTTATTATAATATCGGGTTTCGTAGCGCAGTGGAATTTTTGCAAGACGTTGCAGAATTTTCGCTGGGTTCGAATCCCGGTGCACAACCACAACAACAACCTCACCCACAACAACAACCTCAACAACAACAACAACCTCACCCACAACAACAACAACACAAAATTTTTGATTTTTTTGGCTTATTTAAATTTCTAGTTAATCATACTAGAAATAATTCTACAAATTCTTTTTAATGTTTTAACATATTTGATGCATGTTTTCACTACAAAAAAAAACCAAAAACAGTCTGTTGAGTGTTGAAAGATTTTATAGAAGTTTTAATTATGAAACAAATATTTTTTGACCCTTCAGCGGATCTTATTTTTTCTTGTTTTTATTTATTTTTCTTCAAATAAATTCATGCAAATACAAGACATTTCAGAAATGGCAGCAAAAAAAATAAATAAAACTATTTCCTGACATACCAAACACTTGTATCAACAAGCATAGAGGGAGAGATTAGTGAATCTCGTTTTGAATTACGGTCTGAATTGGACATATGAATTTTTTGATCCAAATATTTTTCATTTATTATTTAAAAAATATGCTGTATTACTGTTTTAACTGCCATCCACGGCAAGGCCTTTCAATTGAGATAAAAAAAAAATTTTGAACACAAGCTTCAAGATGAAAAAACATTAAAAAATGTTGATCATTTCGATATGATCCTGTGGACGGTGGGAGCTAAGATTCATTGGAATCGCTCTAAAAACATTAATAAAAATTATTGAAAATAAAAGTTTTTACAAAATCAAAATTTTTTATTTATCCATGGCTCTGATGAACACGGGCATCAACAACATAAATGTGTTGAGAAACGAAATCAACTTTGAATTAAGGCTTGAATTGGAGATATGAATTTTTTTATCCAAATAATTATTATTAAATATATTAAAATTATCCCCAACGGGATTTTTAATCGCATGCACGGGAAGTACCTCAATCGATGAATTTT
This sequence comes from Panagrolaimus kolymaensis, assembly GCA_028622995.1. NCBI lineage: Eukaryota > Metazoa > Nematoda > Chromadorea > Rhabditida > Panagrolaimidae > Panagrolaimus > Panagrolaimus kolymaensis. The sequence continues at coordinate 37,952 of JAJQJQ010000156.1, read as the reverse complement.
TTATTTTTTGAACACTTGCTTCAAGTCTTGAAGTACCTTAATCGAATTTAAAACTTTTTGAATAAGAAAAAAAATTGCAGAGGAAAAGTGCTTTATTAATATCATTTTTTATGCTATTTTACATCCATTTTCAATAATATTTTTCAAAACGGATCCTATGGTGACGATTTGGAAGCCTTCAAAAATTTTAAAAACATCAGCATCAAGCATTGAGTAAGCTTAAACAAATTTAAAACGATATGAATTAGAAAAAAAATTCCACATGAAAAGTGCCTTATTTTTCTCATTAATTATGCATTTTTACATACGTTTTAAATCATATTTTTAAAAATAAATCCTATGGTGCCGATTTGGAAGTAATTTATAGTTGTTACGTTCACCTCGAAGTGATCGTTTACATAGATAGAGGAGGAGGTCCATAAATAAATTATGGATGTTGGTTGAAGGTCATAATTGGTATGCGGTTCAAAACCGAATAATTTTTAAAAATCATATAATAAATATTTGGATAAAAATATCCATATGATGCTTTATTGAACACCGTAACTCAAAATGTGATTCAGCAAATTTTTTAATGTTATTCATTTATTTAAAACCCAAATATCTTGTTGATGAGCTCAATGATTAAAAAAAAAAGTGGAGTTCGAATATTTAGTAAAATACATAAACTACAAGATTTTTAAAACAGAAAAATTAATTTTGGATTTTTTTGATTTTTGCCATGGCATTAACCTTAAAAAAAGATTTCTTTAAATGAAAAACATTAAATTTAAATATTCCTTACTTCATTGAATAGGTAGTTGGGAAGAAAATGGATTAAAAAACATGAGAAAAAATATATAATAAATGATTTAGGTAAACCACTATTTTATTTTCTTTCAAAATTGTCCAAAAAAATGGAAAATTTAGTTCAAAATTCAACAAAAAGTTCACTTTCATATAGTCCAAAAAAGTTGTTATTATAATATCGGGTTTCGTAGCGCAGTGGAATTTTTGCAAGACGTTGCAGAATTTTCGCTGGGTTCGAATCCCGGTGCACAACCACAACAACAACCTCACCCACAACAACAACCTCAACAACAACAACAACCTCACCCACAACAACAACAACACAAAATTTTTGATTTTTTTGGCTTATTTAAATTTCTAGTTAATCATACTAGAAATAATTCTACAAATTCTTTTTAATGTTTTAACATATTTGATGCATGTTTTCACTACAAAAAAAAACCAAAAACAGTCTGTTGAGTGTTGAAAGATTTTATAGAAGTTTTAATTATGAAACAAATATTTTTTGACCCTTCAGCGGATCTTATTTTTTCTTGTTTTTATTTATTTTTCTTCAAATAAATTCATGCAAATACAAGACATTTCAGAAATGGCAGCAAAAAAAATAAATAAAACTATTTCCTGACATACCAAACACTTGTATCAACAAGCATAGAGGGAGAGATTAGTGAATCTCGTTTTGAATTACGGTCTGAATTGGACATATGAATTTTTTGATCCAAATATTTTTCATTTATTATTTAAAAAATATGCTGTATTACTGTTTTAACTGCCATCCACGGCAAGGCCTTTCAATTGAGATAAAAAAAAAATTTTGAACACAAGCTTCAAGATGAAAAAACATTAAAAAATGTTGATCATTTCGATATGATCCTGTGGACGGTGGGAGCTAAGATTCATTGGAATCGCTCTAAAAACATTAATAAAAATTATTGAAAATAAAAGTTTTTACAAAATCAAAATTTTTTATTTATCCATGGCTCTGATGAACACGGGCATCAACAACATAAATGTGTTGAGAAACGAAATCAACTTTGAATTAAGGCTTGAATTGGAGATATGAATTTTTTTATCCAAATAATTATTATTAAATATATTAAAATTATCCCCAACGGGATTTTTAATCGCATGCACGGGAAGTACCTCAATCGATGAATTTTTTATTTTTTGAACACTTGCTTCAAGTCTTGAAGTACCTTAATCGAATTTAAAACTTTTTGAATAAGAAAAAAAATTGCAGAGGAAAAGTGCTTTATTAATATCATTTTTTATGCTATTTTACATCCATTTTCAATAATATTTTTCAAAACGGATCCTATGGTGACGATTTGGAAGCCTTCAAAAATTTTAAAAACATCAGCATCAAGCATTGAGTAAGCTTAAACAAATTTAAAACGATATGAATTAGAAAAAAAATTCCACATGAAAAGTGCCTTATTTTTCTCATTAATTATGCATTTTTACATACGTTTTAAATCATATTTTTAAAAATAAATCCTATGGTGCCGATTTGGAAGTAATTTATAGTTGTTACGTTCACCTCGAAGTGATCGTTTACATAGATAGAGGAGGAGGTCCATAAATAAATTATGGATGTTGGTTGAAGGTCATAATTGGTATGCGGTTCAAAACCGAATAATTTTTAAAAATCATATAATAAATATTTGGATAAAAATATCCATATGATGCTTTATTGAACACCGTAACTCAAAATGTGATTCAGCAAATTTTTTAATGTTATTCATTTATTTAAAACCCAAATATCTTGTTGATGAGCTCAATGATTAAAAAAAAAAGTGGAGTTCGAATATTTAGTAAAATACATAAACTACAAGATTTTTAAAACAGAAAAATTAATTTTGGATTTTTTTGATTTTTGCCATGGCATTAACCTTAAAAAAAGATTTCTTTAAATGAAAAACATTAAATTTAAATATTCCTTACTTCATTGAATAGGTAGTTGGGAAGAAAATGGATTAAAAAACATGAGAAAAAATATATAATAAATGATTTAGGTAAACCACTATTTTATTTTCTTTCAAAATTGTCCAAAAAAATGGAAAATTTAGTTCAAAATTCAACAAAAAGTTCACTTTCATATAGTCCAAAAAAGTTGTTATTATAATATCGGGTTTCGTAGCGCAGTGGAATTTTTGCAAGACGTTGCAGAATTTTCGCTGGGTTCGAATCCCGGTGCACAACCACAACAACAACCTCACCCACAACAACAACCTCAACAACAACAACAACCTCACCCACAACAACAACAACAACACAAAATTTTTGATTTTTTTGGCTTATTTAAATTTCTAGTTAATCATACTAGAAATAATTCTACAAATTCTTTTTAATGTTTTAACATATTTGATGCATGTTTTCACTACAAAAAAAAACCAAAAACAGTCTGTTGAGTGTTGAAAGATTTTATAGAAGTTTTAATTATGAAACAAATATTTTTTGACCCTTCAGCGGATCTTATTTTTTCTTGTTTTTATTTATTTTTCTTCAAATAAATTCATGCAAATACAAGACATTTCAGAAATGGCAGCAAAAAAAATAAATAAAACTATTTCCTGACATACCAAACACTTGTATCAACAAGCATAGAGGGAGAGATTAGTGAATCTCGTTTTGAATTACGGTCTGAATTGGACATATGAATTTTTTGATCCAAATATTTTTCATTTATTATTTAAAAAATATGCTGTATTACTGTTTTAACTGCCATCCACGGCAAGGCCTTTCAATTGAGATAAAAAAAAAATTTTGAACACAAGCTTCAAGATGAAAAAACATTAAAAAATGTTGATCATTTCGATATGATCCTGTGGACGGTGGGAGCTAAGATTCATTGGAATCGCTCTAAAAACATTAATAAAAATTATTGAAAATAAAAGTTTTTACAAAATCAAAATTTTTTATTTATCCATGGCTCTGATGAACACGGGCATCAACAACATAAATGTGTTGAGAAACGAAATCAACTTTGAATTAAGGCTTGAATTGGAGATATGAATTTTTTTATCCAAATAATTATTATTAAATATATTAAAATTATCCCCAACGGGATTTTTAATCGCATGCACGGGAAGTACCTCAATCGATGAATTTTTTATTTTTTGAACACTTGCTTCAAGTCTTGAAGTACCTTAATCGAATTTAAAACTTTTTGAATAAGAAAAAAAATTGCAGAGGAAAAGTGCTTTATTAATATCATTTTTTATGCTATTTTACATCCATTTTCAATAATATTTTTCAAAACGGATCCTATGGTGACGATTTGGAAGCCTTCAAAAATTTTAAAAACATCAGCATCAAGCATTGAGTAAGCTTAAACAAATTTAAAACGATATGAATTAGAAAAAAAATTCCACATGAAAAGTGCCTTATTTTTCTCATTAATTATGCATTTTTACATACGTTTTAAATCATATTTTTAAAAATAAATCCTATGGTGCCGATTTGGAAGTAATTTATAGTTGTTACGTTCACCTCGAAGTGATCGTTTACATAGATAGAGGAGGAGGTCCATAAATAAATTATGGATGTTGGTTGAAGGTCATAATTGGTATGCGGTTCAAAACCGAATAATTTTTAAAAATCATATAATAAATATTTGGATAAAAATATCCATATGATGCTTTATTGAACACCGTAACTCAAAATGTGATTCAGCAAATTTTTTAATGTTATTCATTTATTTAAAACCCAAATATCTTGTTGATGAGCTCAATGATTAAAAAAAAAAGTGGAGTTCGAATATTTAGTAAAATACATAAACTACAAGATTTTTAAAACAGAAAAATTAATTTTGGATTTTTTTGATTTTTGCCATGGCATTAACCTTAAAAAAAGATTTCTTTAAATGAAAAACATTAAATTTAAATATTCCTTACTTCATTGAATAGGTAGTTGGGAAGAAAATGGATTAAAAAACATGAGAAAAAATATATAATAAATGATTTAGGTAAACCACTATTTTATTTTCTTTCAAAATTGTCCAAAAAAATGGAAAATTTAGTTCAAAATTCAACAAAAAGTTCACTTTCATATAGTCCAAAAAAGTTGTTATTATAATATCGGGTTTCGTAGCGCAGTGGAATTTTTGCAAGACGTTGCAGAATTTTCGCTGGGTTCGAATCCCGGTGCACAACCACAACAACAACCTCACCCACAACAACAACCTCAACAACAACAACAACCTCACCCACAACAACAACAACAACACAAAATTTTTGATTTTTTTGGCTTATTTAAATTTCTAGTTAATCATACTAGAAATAATTCTACAAATTCTTTTTAATGTTTTAACATATTTGATGCATGTTTTCACTACAAAAAAAAACCAAAAACAGTCTGTTGAGTGTTGAAAGATTTTATAGAAGTTTTAATTATGAAACAAATATTTTTTGACCCTTCAGCGGATCTTATTTTTTCTTGTTTTTATTTATTTTTCTTCAAATAAATTCATGCAAATACAAGACATTTCAGAAATGGCAGCAAAAAAAATAAATAAAACTATTTCCTGACATACCAAACACTTGTATCAACAAGCATAGAGGGAGAGATTAGTGAATCTCGTTTTGAATTACGGTCTGAATTGGACATATGAATTTTTTGATCCAAATATTTTTCATTTATTATTTAAAAAATATGCTGTATTACTGTTTTAACTGCCATCCACGGCAAGGCCTTTCAATTGAGATAAAAAAAAAATTTTGAACACAAGCTTCAAGATGAAAAAACATTAAAAAATGTTGATCATTTCGATATGATCCTGTGGACGGTGGGAGCTAAGATTCATTGGAATCGCTCTAAAAACATTAATAAAAATTATTGAAAATAAAAGTTTTTACAAAATCAAAATTTTTTATTTATCCATGGCTCTGATGAACACGGGCATCAACAACATAAATGTGTTGAGAAACGAAATCAACTTTGAATTAAGGCTTGAATTGGAGATATGAATTTTTTTATCCAAATAATTATTATTAAATATATTAAAATTATCCCCAACGGGATTTTTAATCGCATGCACGGGAAGTACCTCAATCGATGAATTTTTTATTTTTTGAACACTTGCTTCAAGTCTTGAAGTACCTTAATCGAATTTAAAACTTTTTGAATAAGAAAAAAAATTGCAGAGGAAAAGTGCTTTATTAATATCATTTTTTATGCTATTTTACATCCATTTTCAATAATATTTTTCAAAACGGATCCTATGGTGACGATTTGGAAGCCTTCAAAAATTTTAAAAACATCAGCATCAAGCATTGAGTAAGCTTAAACAAATTTAAAACGATATGAATTAGAAAAAAAATTCCACATGAAAAGTGCCTTATTTTTCTCATTAATTATGCATTTTTACATACGTTTTAAATCATATTTTTAAAAATAAATCCTATGGTGCCGATTTGGAAGTAATTTATAGTTGTTACGTTCACCTCGAAGTGATCGTTTACATAGATAGAGGAGGAGGTCCATAAATAAATTATGGATGTTGGTTGAAGGTCATAATTGGTATGCGGTTCAAAACCGAATAATTTTTAAAAATCATATAATAAATATTTGGATAAAAATATCCATATGATGCTTTATTGAACACCGTAACTCAAAATGTGATTCAGCAAATTTTTTAATGTTATTCATTTATTTAAAACCCAAATATCTTGTTGATGAGCTCAATGATTAAAAAAAAAAGTGGAGTTCGAATATTTAGTAAAATACATAAACTACAAGATTTTTAAAACAGAAAAATTAATTTTGGATTTTTTTGATTTTTGCCATGGCATTAACCTTAAAAAAAGATTTCTTTAAATGAAAAACATTAAATTTAAATATTCCTTACTTCATTGAATAGGTAGTTGGGAAGAAAATGGATTAAAAAACATGAGAAAAAATATATAATAAATGATTTAGGTAAACCACTATTTTATTTTCTTTCAAAATTGTCCAAAAAAATGGAAAATTTAGTTCAAAATTCAACAAAAAGTTCACTTTCATATAGTCCAAAAAAGTTGTTATTATAATATCGGGTTTCGTAGCGCAGTGGAATTTTTGCAAGACGTTGCAGAATTTTCGCTGGGTTCGAATCCCGGTGCACAACCACAACAACAACCTCACCCACAACAACAACCTCAACAACAACAACAACCTCAACAACAACAACAACCTCACCCACAACAACAACCTCACCCACAACAACAACCTCAACAACAACAACAACCTCACCCACAACAACAACAACAACACAAAATTTTTGATTTTTTTGGCTTATTTAAATTTCTAGTTAATCATACTAGAAATAATTCTACAAATTCTTTTTAATGTTTTAACATATTTGATGCATGTTTTCACTACAAAAAAAAACCAAAAACAGTCTGTTGAGTGTTGAAAGATTTTATAGAAGTTTTAATTATGAAACAAATATTTTTTGACCCTTCAGCGGATCTTATTTTTTCTTGTTTTTATTTATTTTTCTTCAAATAAATTCATGCAAATACAAGACATTTCAGAAATGGCAGCAAAAAAAATAAATAAAACTATTTCCTGACATACCAAACACTTGTATCAACAAGCATAGAGGGAGAGATTAGTGAATCTCGTTTTGAATTACGGTCTGAATTGGACATATGAATTTTTTGATCCAAATATTTTTCATTTATTATTTAAAAAATATGCTGTATTACTGTTTTAACTGCCATCCACGGCAAGGCCTTTCAATTGAGATAAAAAAAAAATTTTGAACACAAGCTTCAAGATGAAAAAACATTAAAAAATGTTGATCATTTCGATATGATCCTGTGGACGGTGGGAGCTAAGATTCATTGGAATCGCTCTAAAAACATTAATAAAAATTATTGAAAATAAAAGTTTTTACAAAATCAAAATTTTTTATTTATCCATGGCTCTGATGAACACGGGCATCAACAACATAAATGTGTTGAGAAACGAAATCAACTTTGAATTAAGGCTTGAATTGGAGATATGAATTTTTTTATCCAAATAATTATTATTAAATATATTAAAATTATCCCCAACGGGATTTTTAATCGCATGCACGGGAAGTACCTCAATCGATGAATTTTTTATTTTTTGAACACTTGCTTCAAGTCTTGAAGTACCTTAATCGAATTTAAAACTTTTTGAATAAGAAAAAAAATTGCAGAGGAAAAGTGCTTTATTAATATCATTTTTTATGCTATTTTACATCCATTTTCAATAATATTTTTCAAAACGGATCCTATGGTGACGATTTGGAAGCCTTCAAAAATTTTAAAAACATCAGCATCAAGCATTGAGTAAGCTTAAACAAATTTAAAACGATATGAATTAGAAAAAAAATTCCACATGAAAAGTGCCTTATTTTTCTCATTAATTATGCATTTTTACATACGTTTTAAATCATATTTTTAAAAATAAATCCTATGGTGCCGATTTGGAAGTAATTTATAGTTGTTACGTTCACCTCGAAGTGATCGTTTACATAGATAGAGGAGGAGGTCCATAAATAAATTATGGATGTTGGTTGAAGGTCATAATTGGTATGCGGTTCAAAACCGAATAATTTTTAAAAATCATATAATAAATATTTGGATAAAAATATCCATATGATGCTTTATTGAACACCGTAACTCAAAATGTGATTCAGCAAATTTTTTAATGTTATTCATTTATTTAAAACCCAAATATCTTGTTGATGAGCTCAATGATTAAAAAAAAAAGTGGAGTTCGAATATTTAGTAAAATACATAAACTACAAGATTTTTAAAACAGAAAAATTAATTTTGGATTTTTTTGATTTTTGCCATGGCATTAACCTTAAAAAAAGATTTCTTTAAATGAAAAACATTAAATTTAAATATTCCTTACTTCATTGAATAGGTAGTTGGGAAGAAAATGGATTAAAAAACATGAGAAAAAATATATAATAAATGATTTAGGTAAACCACTATTTTATTTTCTTTCAAAATTGTCCAAAAAAATGGAAAATTTAGTTCAAAATTCAACAAAAAGTTCACTTTCATATAGTCCAAAAAAGTTGTTATTATAATATCGGGTTTCGTAGCGCAGTGGAATTTTTGCAAGACGTTGCAGAATTTTCGCTGGGTTCGAATCCCGGTGCACAACCACAACAACAACCTCACCCACAACAACAACCTCAACAACAACAACAACCTCAACAACAACAACAACCTCACCCACAACAACAACCTCACCCACAACAACAACCTCAACAACAACAACAACCTCACCCACAACAACAACAACAACACAAAATTTTTGATTTTTTTGGCTTATTTAAATTTCTAGTTAATCATACTAGAAATAATTCTACAAATTCTTTTTAATGTTTTAACATATTTGATGCATGTTTTCACTACAAAAAAAAACCAAAAACAGTCTGTTGAGTGTTGAAAGATTTTATAGAAGTTTTAATTATGAAACAAATATTTTTTGACCCTTCAGCGGATCTTATTTTTTCTTGTTTTTATTTATTTTTCTTCAAATAAATTCATGCAAATACAAGACATTTCAGAAATGGCAGCAAAAAAAATAAATAAAACTATTTCCTGACATACCAAACACTTGTATCAACAAGCATAGAGGGAGAGATTAGTGAATCTCGTTTTGAATTACGGTCTGAATTGGACATATGAATTTTTTGATCCAAATATTTTTCATTTATTATTTAAAAAATATGCTGTATTACTGTTTTAACTGCCATCCACGGCAAGGCCTTTCAATTGAGATAAAAAAAAAATTTTGAACACAAGCTTCAAGATGAAAAAACATTAAAAAATGTTGATCATTTCGATATGATCCTGTGGACGGTGGGAGCTAAGATTCATTGGAATCGCTCTAAAAACATTAATAAAAATTATTGAAAATAAAAGTTTTTACAAAATCAAAATTTTTTATTTATCCATGGCTCTGATGAACACGGGCATCAACAACATAAATGTGTTGAGAAACGAAATCAACTTTGAATTAAGGCTTGAATTGGAGATATGAATTTTTTTATCCAAATAATTATTATTAAATATATTAAAATTATCCCCAACGGGATTTTTAATCGCATGCACGGGAAGTACCTCAATCGATGAATTTTTTATTTTTTGAACACTTGCTTCAAGTCTTGAAGTACCTTAATCGAATTTAAAACTTTTTGAATAAGAAAAAAAATTGCAGAGGAAAAGTGCTTTATTAATATCATTTTTTATGCTATTTTACATCCATTTTCAATAATATTTTTCAAAACGGATCCTATGGTGACGATTTGGAAGCCTTCAAAAATTTTAAAAACATCAGCATCAAGCATTGAGTAAGCTTAAACAAATTTAAAACGATATGAATTAGAAAAAAAATTCCACATGAAAAGTGCCTTATTTTTCTCATTAATTATGCATTTTTACATACGTTTTAAATCATATTTTTAAAAATAAATCCTATGGTGCCGATTTGGAAGTAATTTATAGTTGTTACGTTCACCTCGAAGTGATCGTTTACATAGATAGAGGAGGAGGTCCATAAATAAATTATGGATGTTGGTTGAAGGTCATAATTGGTATGCGGTTCAAAACCGAATAATTTTTAAAAATCATATAATAAATATTTGGATAAAAATATCCATATGATGCTTTATTGAACACCGTAACTCAAAATGTGATTCAGCAAATTTTTTAATGTTATTCATTTATTTAAAACCCAAATATCTTGTTGATGAGCTCAATGATTAAAAAAAAAAGTGGAGTTCGAATATTTAGTAAAATACATAAACTACAAGATTTTTAAAACAGAAAAATTAATTTTGGATTTTTTTGATTTTTGCCATGGCATTAACCTTAAAAAAAGATTTCTTTAAATGAAAAACATTAAATTTAAATATTCCTTACTTCATTGAATAGGTAGTTGGGAAGAAAATGGATTAAAAAACATGAGAAAAAATATATAATAAATGATTTAGGTAAACCACTATTTTATTTTCTTTCAAAATTGTCCAAAAAAATGGAAAATTTAGTTCAAAATTCAACAAAAAGTTCACTTTCATATAGTCCAAAAAAGTTGTTATTATAATATCGGGTTTCGTAGCGCAGTGGAATTTTTGCAAGACGTTGCAGAATTTTCGCTGGGTTCGAATCCCGGTGCACAACCACAACAACAACCTCACCCACAACAACAACCTCAACAACAACAACAACCTCAACAACAACAACAACCTCACCCACAACAACAACCTCACCCACAACAACAACCTCAACAACAACAACAACCTCACCCACAACAACAACAACAACACAAAATTTTTGATTTTTTTGGCTTATTTAAATTTCTAGTTAATCATACTAGAAATAATTCTACAAATTCTTTTTAATGTTTTAACATATTTGATGCATGTTTTCACTACAAAAAAAAACCAAAAACAGTCTGTTGAGTGTTGAAAGATTTTATAGAAGTTTTAATTATGAAACAAATATTTTTTGACCCTTCAGCGGATCTTATTTTTTCTTGTTTTTATTTATTTTTCTTCAAATAAATTCATGCAAATACAAGACATTTCAGAAATGGCAGCAAAAAAAATAAATAAAACTATTTCCTGACATACCAAACACTTGTATCAACAAGCATAGAGGGAGAGATTAGTGAATCTCGTTTTGAATTACGGTCTGAATTGGACATATGAATTTTTTGATCCAAATATTTTTCATTTATTATTTAAAAAATATGCTGTATTACTGTTTTAACTGCCATCCACGGCAAGGCCTTTCAATTGAGATAAAAAAAAAATTTTGAACACAAGCTTCAAGATGAAAAAACATTAAAAAATGTTGATCATTTCGATATGATCCTGTGGACGGTGGGAGCTAAGATTCATTGGAATCGCTCTAAAAACATTAATAAAAATTATTGAAAATAAAAGTTTTTACAAAATCAAAATTTTTTATTTATCCATGGCTCTGATGAACACGGGCATCAACAACATAAATGTGTTGAGAAACGAAATCAACTTTGAATTAAGGCTTGAATTGGAGATATGAATTTTTTTATCCAAATAATTATTATTAAATATATTAAAATTATCCCCAACGGGATTTTTAATCGCATGCACGGGAAGTACCTCAATCGATGAATTTTTTATTTTTTGAACACTTGCTTCAAGTCTTGAAGAACCTTAATCGAATTTAAAACTTTTTGAATAAGAAAAAAAATTGCAGAGGAAAAGTGCTTTATTAATATCATTTTTTATGCTATTTTACATCCATTTTCAATAATATTTTTCAAAACGGATCCTATGGTGACGATTTGGAAGCCTTCAAAAATTTTAAAAACATCAGCATCAAGCATTGAGTAAGCTTAAACAAATTTAAAACGATATGAATTAGAAAAAAAATTCCACATGAAAAGTGCCTTATTTTTCTCATTAATTATGCATTTTTACATACGTTTTAAATCATATTTTTAAAAATAAATCCTATGGTGCCGATTTGGAAGTAATTTATAGTTGTTACGTTCACCTCGAAGTGATCGTTTACATAGATAGAGGAGGAGGTCCATAAATAAATTATGGATGTTGGTTGAAGGTCATAATTGGTATGCGGTTCAAAACCGAATAATTTTTAAAAATCATATAATAAATATTTGGATAAAAATATCCATATGATGCTTTATTGAACACCGTAACTCAAAATGTGATTCAGCAAATTTTTTAATGTTATTCATTTATTTAAAACCCAAATATCTTGTTGATGAGCTCAATGATTAAAAAAAAAAGTGGAGTTCGAATATTTAGTAAAATACATAAACTACAAGATTTTTAAAACAGAAAAATTAATTTTGGATTTTTTTGATTTTTGCCATGGCATTAACCTTAAAAAAAGATTTCTTTAAATGAAAAACATTAAATTTAAATATTCCTTACTTCATTGAATAGGTAGTTGGGAAGAAAATGGATTAAAAAACATGAGAAAAAATATATAATAAATGATTTAGGTAAACCACTATTTTATTTTCTTTCAAAATTGTCCAAAAAAATGGAAAATTTAGTTCAAAATTCAACAAAAAGTTCACTTTCATATAGTCCAAAAAAGTTGTTATTATAATATCGGGTTTCGTAGCGCAGTGGAATTTTTGCAAGACGTTGCAGAATTTTCGCTGGGTTCGAATCCCGGTGCACAACCACAACAACAACCTCACCCACAACAACAACCTCAACAACAACAACAACCTCAACAACAACAACAACCTCACCCACAACAACAACCTCACCCACAACAACAACCTCAACAACAACAACAACCTCACCCACAACAACAACAACAACACAAAATTTTTGATTTTTTTGGCTTATTTAAATTTCTAGTTAATCATACTAGAAATAATTCTACAAATTCTTTTTAATGTTTTAACATATTTGATGCATGTTTTCACTACAAAAAAAAACCAAAAACAGTCTGTTGAGTGTTGAAAGATTTTATAGAAGTTTTAATTATGAAACAAATATTTTTTGACCCTTCAGCGGATCTTATTTTTTCTTGTTTTTATTTATTTTTCTTCAAATAAATTCATGCAAATACAAGACATTTCAGAAATGGCAGCAAAAAAAATAAATAAAACTATTTCCTGACATACCAAACACTTGTATCAACAAGCATAGAGGGAGAGATTAGTGAATCTCGTTTTGAATTACGGTCTGAATTGGACATATGAATTTTTTGATCCAAATATTTTTCATTTATTATTTAAAAAATATGCTGTATTACTGTTTTAACTGCCATCCACGGCAAGGCCTTTCAATTGAGATAAAAAAAAAATTTTGAACACAAGCTTCAAGATGAAAAAACATTAAAAAATGTTGATCATTTCGATATGATCCTGTGGACGGTGGGAGCTAAGATTCATTGGAATCGCTCTAAAAACATTAATAAAAATTATTGAAAATAAAAGTTTTTACAAAATCAAAATTTTTTATTTATCCATGGCTCTGATGAACACGGGCATCAACAACATAAATGTGTTGAGAAACGAAATCAACTTTGAATTAAGGCTTGAATTGGAGATATGAATTTTTTTATCCAAATAATTATTATTAAATATATTAAAATTATCCCCAACGGGATTTTTAATCGCATGCACGGGAAGTACCTCAATCGATGAATTTTTTATTTTTTGAACACTTGCTTCAAGTCTTGAAGTACCTTAATCGAATTTAAAACTTTTTGAATAAGAAAAAAAATTGCAGAGGAAAAGTGCTTTATTAATATCATTTTTTATGCTATTTTACATCCATTTTCAATAATATTTTTCAAAACGGATCCTATGGTGACGATTTGGAAGCCTTCAAAAATTTTAAAAACATCAGCATCAAGCATTGAGTAAGCTTAAACAAATTTAAAACGATATGAATTAGAAAAAAAATTCCACATGAAAAGTGCCTTATTTTTCTCATTAATTATGCATTTTTACATACGTTTTAAATCATATTTTTAAAAATAAATCCTATGGTGCCGATTTGGAAGTAATTTATAGTTGTTACGTTCACCTCGAAGTGATCGTTTACATAGATAGAGGAGGAGGTCCATAAATAAATTATGGATGTTGGTTGAAGGTCATAATTGGTATGCGGTTCAAAACCGAATAATTTTTAAAAATCATATAATAAATATTTGGATAAAAATATCCATATGATGCTTTATTGAACACCGTAACTCAAAATGTGATTCAGCAAATTTTTTAATGTTATTCATTTATTTAAAACCCAAATATCTTGTTGATGAGCTCAATGATTAAAAAAAAAAGTGGAGTTCGAATATTTAGTAAAATACATAAACTACAAGATTTTTAAAACAGAAAAATTAATTTTGGATTTTTTTGATTTTTGCCATGGCATTAACCTTAAAAAAAGATTTCTTTAAATGAAAAACATTAAATTTAAATATTCCTTACTTCATTGAATAGGTAGTTGGGAAGAAAATGGATTAAAAAACATGAGAAAAAATATATAATAAATGATTTAGGTAAACCACTATTTTATTTTCTTTCAAAATTGTCCAAAAAAATGGAAAATTTAGTTCAAAATTCAACAAAAAGTTCACTTTCATATAGTCCAAAAAAGTTGTTATTATAATATCGGGTTTCGTAGCGCAGTGGAATTTTTGCAAGACGTTGCAGAATTTTCGCTGGGTTCGAATCCCGGTGCACAACCACAACAACAACCTCACCCACAACAACAACCTCAACAACAACAACAACCTCAACAACAACAACAACCTCACCCACAACAACAACCTCACCCACAACAACAACCTCAACAACAACAACAACCTCACCCACAACAACAACAACAACACAAAATTTTTGATTTTTTTGGCTTATTTAAATTTCTAGTTAATCATACTAGAAATAATTCTACAAATTCTTTTTAATGTTTTAACATATTTGATGCATGTTTTCACTACAAAAAAAAACCAAAAACAGTCTGTTGAGTGTTGAAAGATTTTATAGAAGTTTTAATTATGAAACAAATATTTTTTGACCCTTCAGCGGATCTTATTTTTTCTTGTTTTTATTTATTTTTCTTCAAATAAATTCATGCAAATACAAGACATTTCAGAAATGGCAGCAAAAAAAATAAATAAAACTATTTCCTGACATACCAAACACTTGTATCAACAAGCATAGAGGGAGAGATTAGTGAATCTCGTTTTGAATTACGGTCTGAATTGGACATATGAATTTTTTGATCCAAATATTTTTCATTTATTATTTAAAAAATATGCTGTATTACTGTTTTAACTGCCATCCACGGCAAGGCCTTTCAATTGAGATAAAAAAAAAATTTTGAACACAAGCTTCAAGATGAAAAAACATTAAAAAATGTTGATCATTTCGATATGATCCTGTGGACGGTGGGAGCTAAGATTCATTGGAATCGCTCTAAAAACATTAATAAAAATTATTGAAAATAAAAGTTTTTACAAAATCAAAATTTTTTATTTATCCATGGCTCTGATGAACACGGGCATCAACAACATAAATGTGTTGAGAAACGAAATCAACTTTGAATTAAGGCTTGAATTGGAGATATGAATTTTTTTATCCAAATAATTATTATTAAATATATTAAAATTATCCCCAACGGGATTTTTAATCGCATGCACGGGAAGTACCTCAATCGATGAATTTTTTATTTTTTGAACACTTGCTTCAAGTCTTGAAGAACCTTAATCGAATTTAAAACTTTTTGAATAAGAAAAAAAATTGCAGAGGAAAAGTGCTTTATTAATATCATTTTTTATGCTATTTTACATCCATTTTCAATAATATTTTTCAAAACGGATCCTATGGTGACGATTTGGAAGCCTTCAAAAATTTTAAAAACATCAGCATCAAGCATTGAGTAAGCTTAAACAAATTTAAAACGATATGAATTAGAAAAAAAATTCCACATGAAAAGTGCCTTATTTTTCTCATTAATTATGCATTTTTACATACGTTTTAAATCATATTTTTAAAAATAAATCCTATGGTGCCGATTTGGAAGTAATTTATAGTTGTTACGTTCACCTCGAAGTGATCGTTTACATAGATAGAGGAGGAGGTCCATAAATAAATTATGGATGTTGGTTGAAGGTCATAATTGGTATGCGGTTCAAAACCGAATAATTTTTAAAAATCATATAATAAATATTTGGATAAAAATATCCATATGATGCTTTATTGAACACCGTAACTCAAAATGTGATTCAGCAAATTTTTTAATGTTATTCATTTATTTAAAACCCAAATATCTTGTTGATGAGCTCAATGATTAAAAAAAAAAGTGGAGTTCGAATATTTAGTAAAATACATAAACTACAAGATTTTTAAAACAGAAAAATTAATTTTGGATTTTTTTGATTTTTGCCATGGCATTAACCTTAAAAAAAGATTTCTTTAAATGAAAAACATTAAATTTAAATATTCCTTACTTCATTGAATAGGTAGTTGGGAAGAAAATGGATTAAAAAACATGAGAAAAAATATATAATAAATGATTTAGGTAAACCACTATTTTATTTTCTTTCAAAATTGTCCAAAAAAATGGAAAATTTAGTTCAAAATTCAACAAAAAGTTCACTTTCATATAGTCCAAAAAAGTTGTTATTATAATATCGGGTTTCGTAGCGCAGTGGAATTTTTGCAAGACGTTGCAGAATTTTCGCTGGGTTCGAATCCCGGTGCACAACCACAACAACAACCTCACCCACAACAACAACCTCAACAACAACAACAACCTCACCCACAACAACAACAACAACAACAACACAAAATTTTTGATTTTTTTGGCTTATTTAAATTTCTAGTTAATCAAACTAGAAATAATTCTACAAATTCTTTTTAATGTTTTAACATATTTGATGCATGTTTTCACTACAAAAAAAAACCAAAAACAGTCTGTTGAGTGTTGAAAGATTTTATAGAAGTTTTAATTATGAAACAAATATTTTTTGACCCTTCAGCGGATCTTATTTTTTCTTGTTTTTATTTATTTTTCTTCAAATAAATTCATGCAAATACAAGACATTTCAGAAATGGCAGCAAAAAAAATAAATAAAACTATTTCCTGACATACCAAACACTTGTATCAACAAGCATAGAGGGAGAGATTAGTGAATCTCGTTTTGAATTACGGTCTGAATTGGACATATGAATTTTTTGATCCAAATATTTTTCATTTATTATTTAAAAAATATGCTGTATTACTGTTTTAACTGCCATCCACGGCAAGGCCTTTCAATTGAGATAAAAAAAAAATTTTGAACACAAGCTTCAAGATGAAAAAACATTAAAAAATGTTGATCATTTCGATATGATCCTGTGGACGGTGGGAGCTAAGATTCATTGGAATCGCTCTAAAAACATTAATAAAAATTATTGAAAATAAAAGTTTTTACAAAATCAAAATTTTTTATTTATCCATGGCTCTGATGAACACGGGCATCAACAACATAAATGTGTTGAGAAACGAAATCAACTTTGAATTAAGGCTTGAATTGGAGATATGAATTTTTTTATCCAAATAATTATTATTAAATATATTAAAATTATCCCCAACGGGATTTTTAATCGCATGCACGGGAAGTACCTCAATCGATGAATTTTTTATTTTTTGAACACTTGCTTCAAGTCTTGAAGTACCTTAATCGAATTTAAAACTTTTTGAATAAGAAAAAAAATTGCAGAGGAAAAGTGCTTTATTAATATCATTTTTTATGCTATTTTACATCCATTTTCAATAATATTTTTCAAAACGGATCCTATGGTGACGATTTGGAAGCCTTCAAAAATTTTAAAAACATCAGCATCAAGCATTGAGTAAGCTTAAACAAATTTAAAACGATATGAATTAGAAAAAAAATTCCACATGAAAAGTGCCTTATTTTTCTCATTAATTATGCATTTTTACATACGTTTTAAATCATATTTTTAAAAATAAATCCTATGGTGCCGATTTGGAAGTAATTTATAGTTGTTACGTTCACCTCGAAGTGATCGTTTACATAGATAGAGGAGGAGGTCCATAAATAAATTATGGATGTTGGTTGAAGGTCATAATTGGTATGCGGTTCAAAACCGAATAATTTTTAAAAATCATATAATAAATATTTGGATAAAAATATCCATATGATGCTTTATTGAACACCGTAACTCAAAATGTGATTCAGCAAATTTTTTAATGTTATTCATTTATTTAAAACCCAAATATCTTGTTGATGAGCTCAATGATTAAAAAAAAAAGTGGAGTTCGAATATTTAGTAAAATACATAAACTACAAGATTTTTAAAACAGAAAAATTAATTTTGGATTTTTTTGATTTTTGCCATGGCATTAACCTTAAAAAAAGATTTCTTTAAATGAAAAACATTAAATTTAAATATTCCTTACTTCATTGAATAGGTAGTTGGGAAGAAAATGGATTAAAAAACATGAGAAAAAATATATAATAAATGATTTAGGTAAACCACTATTTTATTTTCTTTCAAAATTGTCCAAAAAAATGGAAAATTTAGTTCAAAATTCAACAAAAAGTTCACTTTCATATAGTCCAAAAAAGTTGTTATTATAATATCGGGTTTCGTAGCGCAGTGGAATTTTTGCAAGACGTTGCAGAATTTTCGCTGGGTTCGAATCCCGGTGCACAACCACAACAACAACCTCACCCACAACAACAACCTCAACAACAACAACAACCTCAACAACAACAACAACCTCACCCACAACAACAACCTCACCCACAACAACAACCTCAACAACAACAACAACCTCACCCACAACAACAACAACAACACAAAATTTTTGATTTTTTTGGCTTATTTAAATTTCTAGTTAATCAAACTAGAAATAATTCTACAAATTCTTTTTAATGTTTTAACATATTTGATGCATGTTTTCACTACAAAAAAAAACCAAAAACAGTCTGTTGAGTGTTGAAAGATTTTATAGAAGTTTTAATTATGAAACAAATATTTTTTGACCCTTCAGCGGATCTTATTTTTTCTTGTTTTTATTTATTTTTCTTCAAATAAATTCATGCAAATACAAGACATTTCAGAAATGGCAGCAAAAAAAATAAATAAAACTATTTCCTGACATACCAAACACTTGTATCAACAAGCATAGAGGGAGAGATTAGTGAATCTCGTTTTGAATTACGGTCTGAATTGGACATATGAATTTTTTGATCCAAATATTTTTCATTTATTATTTAAAAAATATGCTGTATTACTGTTTTAACTGCCATCCACGGCAAGGCCTTTCAATTGAGATAAAAAAAAAATTTTGAACACAAGCTTCAAGATGAAAAAACATTAAAAAATGTTGATCATTTCGATATGATCCTGTGGACGGTGGGAGCTAAGATTCATTGGAATCGCTCTAAAAACATTAATAAAAATTATTGAAAATAAAAGTTTTTACAAAATCAAAATTTTTTATTTATCCATGGCTCTGATGAACACGGGCATCAACAACATAAATGTGTTGAGAAACGAAATCAACTTTGAATTAAGGCTTGAATTGGAGATATGAATTTTTTTATCCAAATAATTATTATTAAATATATTAAAATTATCCCCAACGGGATTTTTAATCGCATGCACGGGAAGTACCTCAATCGATGAATTTTTTATTTTTTGAACACTTGCTTCAAGTCTTGAAGTACCTTAATCGAATTTAAAACTTTTTGAATAAGAAAAAAAATTGCAGAGGAAAAGTGCTTTATTAATATCATTTTTTATGCTATTTTACATCCATTTTCAATAATATTTTTCAAAACGGATCCTATGGTGACGATTTGGAAGCCTTCAAAAATTTTAAAAACATCAGCATCAAGCATTGAGTAAGCTTAAACAAATTTAAAACGATATGAATTAGAAAAAAAATTCCACATGAAAAGTGCCTTATTTTTCTCATTAATTATGCATTTTTACATACGTTTTAAATCATATTTTTAAAAATAAATCCTATGGTGCCGATTTGGAAGTAATTTATAGTTGTTACGTTCACCTCGAAGTGATCGTTTACATAGATAGAGGAGGAGGTCCATAAATAAATTATGGATGTTGGTTGAAGGTCATAATTGGTATGCGGTTCAAAACCGAATAATTTTTAAAAATCATATAATAAATATTTGGATAAAAATATCCATATGATGCTTTATTGAACACCGTAACTCAAAATGTGATTCAGCAAATTTTTTAATGTTATTCATTTATTTAAAACCCAAATATCTTGTTGATGAGCTCAATGATTAAAAAAAAAAGTGGAGTTCGAATATTTAGTAAAATACATAAACTACAAGATTTTTAAAACAGAAAAATTAATTTTGGATTTTTTTGATTTTTGCCATGGCATTAACCTTAAAAAAAGATTTCTTTAAATGAAAAACATTAAATTTAAATATTCCTTACTTCATTGAATAGGTAGTTGGGAAGAAAATGGATTAAAAAACATGAGAAAAAATATATAATAAATGATTTAGGTAAACCACTATTTTATTTTCTTTCAAAATTGTCCAAAAAAATGGAAAATTTAGTTCAAAATTCAACAAAAAGTTCACTTTCATATAGTCCAAAAAAGTTGTTATTATAATATCGGGTTTCGTAGCGCAGTGGAATTTTTGCAAGACGTTGCAGAATTTTCGCTGGGTTCGAATCCCGGTGCACAACCACAACAACAACCTCACCCACAACAACAACCTCAACAACAACAACAACCTCACCCACAACAACAACAACAACAACAACACAAAATTTTTGATTTTTTTGGCTTATTTAAATTTCTAGTTAATCAAACTAGAAATAATTCTACAAATTCTTTTTAATGTTTTAACATATTTGATGCATGTTTTCACTACAAAAAAAAACCAAAAACAGTCTGTTGAGTGTTGAAAGATTTTATAGAAGTTTTAATTATGAAACAAATATTTTTTGACCCTTCAGCGGATCTTATTTTTTCTTGTTTTTATTTATTTTTCTTCAAATAAATTCATGCAAATACAAGACATTTCAGAAATGGCAGCAAAAAAAATAAATAAAACTATTTCCTGACATACCAAACACTTGTATCAACAAGCATAGAGGGAGAGATTAGTGAATCTCGTTTTGAATTACGGTCTGAATTGGACATATGAATTTTTTGATCCAAATATTTTTCATTTATTATTTAAAAAATATGCTGTATTACTGTTTTAACTGCCATCCACGGCAAGGCCTTTCAATTGAGATAAAAAAAAAATTTTGAACACAAGCTTCAAGATGAAAAAACATTAAAAAATGTTGATCATTTCGATATGATCCTGTGGACGGTGGGAGCTAAGATTCATTGGAATCGCTCTAAAAACATTAATAAAAATTATTGAAAATAAAAGTTTTTACAAAATCAAAATTTTTTATTTATCCATGGCTCTGATGAACACGGGCATCAACAACATAAATGTGTTGAGAAACGAAATCAACTTTGAATTAAGGCTTGAATTGGAGATATGAATTTTTTTATCCAAATAATTATTATTAAATATATTAAAATTATCCCCAACGGGATTTTTAATCGCATGCACGGGAAGTACCTCAATCGATGAATTTTTTATTTTTTGAACACTTGCTTCAAGTCTTGAAGTACCTTAATCGAATTTAAAACTTTTTGAATAAGAAAAAAAATTGCAGAGGAAAAGTGCTTTATTAATATCATTTTTTATGCTATTTTACATCCATTTTCAATAATATTTTTCAAAACGGATCCTATGGTGACGATTTGGAAGCCTTCAAAAATTTTAAAAACATCAGCATCAAGCATTGAGTAAGCTTAAACAAATTTAAAACGATATGAATTAGAAAAAAAATTCCACATGAAAAGTGCCTTATTTTTCTCATTAATTATGCATTTTTACATACGTTTTAAATCATATTTTTAAAAATAAATCCTATGGTGCCGATTTGGAAGTAATTTATAGTTGTTACGTTCACCTCGAAGTGATCGTTTACATAGATAGAGGAGGAGGTCCATAAATAAATTATGGATGTTGGTTGAAGGTCATAATTGGTATGCGGTTCAAAACCGAATAATTTTTAAAAATCATATAATAAATATTTGGATAAAAATATCCATATGATGCTTTATTGAACACCGTAACTCAAAATGTGATTCAGCAAATTTTTTAATGTTATTCATTTATTTAAAACCCAAATATCTTGTTGATGAGCTCAATGATTAAAAAAAAAAGTGGAGTTCGAATATTTAGTAAAATACATAAACTACAAGATTTTTAAAACAGAAAAATTAATTTTGGATTTTTTTGATTTTTGCCATGGCATTAACCTTAAAAAAAGATTTCTTTAAATGAAAAACATTAAATTTAAATATTCCTTACTTCATTGAATAGGTAGTTGGGAAGAAAATGGATTAAAAAACATGAGAAAAAATATATAATAAATGATTTAGGTAAACCACTATTTTATTTTCTTTCAAAATTGTCCAAAAAAATGGAAAATTTAGTTCAAAATTCAACAAAAAGTTCACTTTCATATAGTCCAAAAAAGTTGTTATTATAATATCGGGTTTCGTAGCGCAGTGGAATTTTTGCAAGACGTTGCAGAATTTTCGCTGGGTTCGAATCCCGGTGCACAACCACAACAACAACCTCACCCACAACAACAACCTCAACAACAACAACAACCTCAACAACAACAACAACCTCACCCACAACAACAACCTCACCCACAACAACAACCTCAACAACAACAACAACCTCACCCACAACAACAACAACAACACAAAATTTTTGATTTTTTTGGCTTATTTAAATTTCTAGTTAATCAAACTAGAAATAATTCTACAAATTCTTTTTAATGTTTTAACATATTTGATGCATGTTTTCACTACAAAAAAAAACCAAAAACAGTCTGTTGAGTGTTGAAAGATTTTATAGAAGTTTTAATTATGAAACAAATATTTTTTGACCCTTCAGCGGATCTTATTTTTTCTTGTTTTTATTTATTTTTCTTCAAATAAATTCATGCAAATACAAGACATTTCAGAAATGGCAGCAAAAAAAATAAATAAAACTATTTCCTGACATACCAAACACTTGTATCAACAAGCATAGAGGGAGAGATTAGTGAATCTCGTTTTGAATTACGGTCTGAATTGGACATATGAATTTTTTGATCCAAATATTTTTCATTTATTATTTAAAAAATATGCTGTATTACTGTTTTAACTGCCATCCACGGCAAGGCCTTTCAATTGAGATAAAAAAAAAATTTTGAACACAAGCTTCAAGATGAAAAAACATTAAAAAATGTTGATCATTTCGATATGATCCTGTGGACGGTGGGAGCTAAGATTCATTGGAATCGCTCTAAAAACATTAATAAAAATTATTGAAAATAAAAGTTTTTACAAAATCAAAATTTTTTATTTATCCATGGCTCTGATGAACACGGGCATCAACAACATAAATGTGTTGAGAAACGAAATCAACTTTGAATTAAGGCTTGAATTGGAGATATGAATTTTTTTATCCAAATAATTATTATTAAATATATTAAAATTATCCCCAACGGGATTTTTAATCGCATGCACGGGAAGTACCTCAATCGATGAATTTTTTATTTTTTGAACACTTGCTTCAAGTCTTGAAGTACCTTAATCGAATTTAAAACTTTTTGAATAAGAAAAAAAATTGCAGAGGAAAAGTGCTTTATTAATATCATTTTTTATGCTATTTTACATCCATTTTCAATAATATTTTTCAAAACGGATCCTATGGTGACGATTTGGAAGCCTTCAAAAATTTTAAAAACATCAGCATCAAGCATTGAGTAAGCTTAAACAAATTTAAAACGATATGAATTAGAAAAAAAATTCCACATGAAAAGTGCCTTATTTTTCTCATTAATTATGCATTTTTACATACGTTTTAAATCATATTTTTAAAAATAAATCCTATGGTGCCGATTTGGAAGTAATTTATAGTTGTTACGTTCACCTCGAAGTGATCGTTTACATAGATAGAGGAGGAGGTCCATAAATAAATTATGGATGTTGGTTGAAGGTCATAATTGGTATGCGGTTCAAAACCGAATAATTTTTAAAAATCATATAATAAATATTTGGATAAAAATATCCATATGATGCTTTATTGAACACCGTAACTCAAAATGTGATTCAGCAAATTTTTAATGTTATTCATTTATTTAAAACCCAAATATCTTGTTGATGAGCTCAATGATTAAAAAAAAAGTGGAGTTCGAATATTTAGTAAAATACATAAACTACAAGATTTTTAAAACAGAAAAATTAATTTTGGATTTTTTTGATTTTTGCCATGGCATTAACCTTAAAAAAAGATTTCTTTAAATGAAAAACATTAAATTTAAATATTCCTTACTTCATTGAATAGGTAGTTGGGAAGAAAATGGATTAAAAAACATGAGAAAAAATATATAATAAATGATTTAGGTAAACCACTATTTATTTTCTTTCAAAATTGTCCAAAAAAATGGAAAATTTAGTTCAAAATTCAACAAAAAGTTCACTTTCATATAGTCCAAAAAAGTTGTTATTATAATATCGGGTTTCGTAGCGCAGTGGAATTTTTGCAAGACGTTGCAGAATTTTCGCTGGGTTCGAATCCCGGTGCACAACCACAACAACAACCTCAACAACACCCACAACAACACCCACAACAACACCCACAACAACAACCTCAACAACACCCACAACAACAACACAAAATTTTTGATTTTTTTGGCTTATTTAAATTTCTAGTTTATCAAACTAGAAATAATTCTACAAATTCTTTTTAATGTTTTAACATATTTGATGCATGTTTTCACTACAAAAAAAAACCAAAAACAGTCTGTTGAGTGTTGAAAGATTTTATAAAAGTTTTAATTATGAAACAAATATTTTTTGACCCTTCAGCGGATCTTATTTTTTCTTGTTTTTATTCTATTTTTCTTCAAATAAATTCATGCAAATACAAGACATTTCAGAAATGGCAGCAAAAAAAATAAATAAAACTATTTCCTGACATACCAAACACTTGTATCAACAAGCATAGAGGGAGAGATTAGTGAATCTCGTTTTGAATTACGGTCTGAATTGGGCATATGAATATTTTAAGCCAAATATTTTTAATTATTTTTTAATAATTAATCGCTTTCAAAGTTTTTATAGCCCTCCACGGGCAGCATCTCAATTATGATTCATTTATTTTTTTTTAACACTTGCATCAACAACAACAACATAAAGGTGTTGAGAAACGAAATCAACTTTGAATTAAGGCTTGAATTGGAGATATGAATTTTTTTATCTTATAATATAAATGTATATTTATCATTCACAAAATTTTACCAATATGCAAATATATTTACATAATTCCATGATGAATTACCACAAGGATATGTTTCTGTCATACTAGCAACGTTTACATTATCGTCGGACCAATTTCGTTTCAAGTTGTGGTCCCTGGGTTGAGCAATGCAACCCACAGACTTACCACATACTTTTTGGACAACATCACACAAATGCGCATAATCTTCATCCATATTATAAGTTTTCATTATCATGCAATAATTAGTGTGATTTACATTGCATTCGGCAATATGTTCACGTACCCTTTTAAATTTCCACGGTACAGCGCTGAATTTATTTCGTGTAAAAACACCAACAGCGTCACCAGCAACATCTACTTCTTCTCTTTTTTCTACTGCATCACTAACTGCAATAGCAAAAACATAATCTCTAAAATTATAAGCGCTTATTTGCATGTTTAAAATAAACTTGACAATGTGATGGTTTTTTTACATAAAAATTTTTTTAGCTTTTAACTTGGACAGTTTTTCATTTTACTCTCATTAGTTTCTTACTTATTTCTATTATTGAAGGTTTCTTCTATTTTTTTAATTAGATCTTTATTAATGAGTGTTGTGTTTTCGCCGGAGTCCAATGCTTGATTAATTTATTGGTTCGACGTTTTTCCTCTGCCAAAATTTTTCCTATAAATTCCAAAATATTAAAATTGTTATCATTTTTTGTTTGTTTCATATCCACTGTTTAAAATCACAGAAACTATTTGAAAAAATCTTATCGTAAGTAACCTCTCAAGATTTAAGCAAGTTGTTTATTATTAACAATCAAGCTCTTACAAATGCTTATGTTTTTAGTTTCGCTTAAAACTGATTTCCATTTTAACTAAAGGATTTTCCGGTTAGATAAATTTAATTACTTCACGTTCTTTGGCAGCTGCCTCTAACATTTCTACAACAGCAGTCGCAGCACATTCTCTTTGATCTTTTCTCTAGATGTAAATTCTTTGATTTTACCAGCCACCTGTAATTCTTTTATGCAATGAAGGTCTTGTGATAGCTGAAAACAAAATGCTAAAATTAATGAGAGAAGTATCTATGTTCAATATAATAATTTTAAAAAAAGCACTATGTTTTTGCTAAATTTTTTTCTCGAATATGCGTTTTAATTCATTAAAATAACTTACATATTGATTTACAGTTCCTAAATATAAGAATGCAATCTGTTCAAACGCTTTCTCCTGCCATAAGTTTAGATCAAGATGGGCATAAAAATGTCTTCGAAGATTATTAGCCATCACCTAAAAATTGTGAGAATTTAAACTTTTAACGCTCACCAAATTACTCTTTTTTTTCAGCTCAACTAACATATTTAGAAAGTTTGTTAATTTTTAAATTCAACTCCACTTCAAACTCGAATTTAATCTTTTTTATAAAACAGTTTAAAAAATTTTCATTCGTACTTAAAATGTGATTTTAAAGTTGAGATGTTCAGAGCTATTTTTATTTATTTATCTTAAAGCTGAAAATCATTAATCTTACCTCAAAAAATGCAGTTGCTGTAAATTGATAAGCCTCTTCACAGGCCCTTAACAGATTATTCCTGGTGACATTTTTATTTACAGTGATTTGTAGGGATTGAGCAATAGCATGGTTTACTCGATTTACTCGCATTGAAATTTGCTAGAAAAAAACTTAAATTTATATGAAATGTTTATTTTTTTTTTCAAATTAATGGGAGGATTTTAAATGTATGGTTGAATAAGTAGTACCTGATTTATTCGGTGTCAGTAAAAAATACTTTCAATTCATATTTCATATCGCGTAATTTGTTTCGCATTCTTTCAAATCCTGCTAACATTTTCTTCATAAAATGGACACGTCTGATTCTGACTGAAATTTATTAAATAATATTTAAAAACAAAGCAAAGAAACATTTCTTACGTTTGAAAAATACTCATATATTTTAAAACCAAGGTTTACTGCTTCAAATGCAGCGGCAGCTCCATGAAAATATGCACTTGATTTCTTCCATCCTTCAAGCGCTTTAGTCCATGTTTTTAATTCATCTTTTACATCAATCACGTCTTCTATTTTGTCTTTATTATCAGTTAAAAAACTTCTCCAATTATTTGATGCTTCATCTAAAATAGTTTTAGATTTAATTAAGCATTTAATAGCTCTTAGCCTATACAAAATGAAGAAAAAGAAATATGGTTTCTTAATTTATTTTTGTGCTATAAAAAGGTTTTTAATCTACCAAGCAAAACTACTGTGACCTCAAGCTCACAGTGACATTTCAACCAAAAGTTAACAGCATTTATTCGAAATGTTGAAGATCCAACTCAGCTTCTCCTAGTAATAATCAATTTTAAGATTTCTTTCACCTCTTTTTTCTTCTTTCTTTATCTTTCCTTACAAATATGTGAAAGAATAATAACATAATTTCCTAACATTTTATTTTTTGAGACATTTTTAGGCCATAATATTTATTTCATATCTAGGCGCTTTTTAAAATACCAAAAATTAATCGTTCATGATATTTAATGTATGTATAAATTTTGTTTAGAACTTAAGAAAATAATGATATCCAAAATATTATTTCTTTATGCTCAGCAAAATTTAACAATGATTTTAGAGCATATTCAAGGGATACCAATGCTTATTCTTTGTTATAAATTTTTATAAGCGATTTTACAATAACAAAAATTTTTATTAAAAAAACTCAACAAAACATCAAAGAAAACAAAATAAAAGGACAAACAATAAATATTAAGGCATGATTTTATTCAACGATATTAACTGATAATGGTTCACAGACATGTTCAGTTTCTCCAAGAGTAATATAACCATCATCATTTGGAGATTCTCTTATGAGCTGTGCAAAAACATATTTCCTCTTACGAGTAGCATAACATCCCGTACAGCGAAACTTATCCTTATAATGCCGAATATATTTATACCATTGACGCTTTTCTTTTGAAGTGTAAATGATTAGCTGAGGTTTGCCTTTTTTATTCTTTTCAAAATGGTATAGCTCTTTATCAAGTTCTTCACCTTTGACGATTTTACGAACAAATTTCACATCATTACTTAACGGCTCACAAACATGTTCACTTTCTCCAAGAGTAACATAACCTTCATCATTAGTAGAATCATTTCCAATACATTTTGCGGTAATAAAACGTCCCTGTCCCGTGCATTTACTGCAAAAGAAAATGTCTCTGCTTTTTCATAATAATATTTATACCATTGAAGTTTTTCACTTGAAGTATAAACAATCAATTGAGGATTCCCTTTATCATTCTTTTGAATATCAAAAAATCGTGGATCAGGTTTTTGTCGTTCTTCTTCCACAGAAATCTTCTCAATATCAAAGTCGATGTCACTTGATGAAAGAAGTTCCATATTCGAAATAACTTCAGCATATTTCAGTGGTTTACATATATGTTTTTTACTTCCAGGAGAAAGATATTCTTCACCTTCGTCGTTTCGGCAACGTTTAAGGATAACTATCTCTTTTTTATAAGCCGACATTGACAACATACAAAGATTTTTGAGCTTGGTTGATAAGAATATTTGTGACAAAACTTCTTTTCATCATCGAAAGTTACAGCTTTGAGTGAATTCTTTTCACGGAAAAAATTAAAATTTGAAGAGTAAATAAATTTTTTGCTAAATCTTTCAGGATCATATTCTCGAGGTGTGCAACAATGTTCATGACCATCTTCGTGAAGACAGAGTATTTATCAATTGTTTCATCTTCAAGTAATAAACGCAAACATATTTGCCTTTTTCAAGACAACCAAGACATCGATAATAATATTTAGAACTTTTAGTAAATTCATAGCAAGTATTTTCGTTTTTTGATGCAAAAACAAAAATACAAATTTTTCCATCATCATAATGGCGAAGTTTATATTTGGATGGATCAAGAATAGAAAGGGATGAATTGATTCTTTTGATACTTCATCATCGTCACTTTCAAAACTATCTGATGATGATTCACCTCGACGCTGAGAAGTTCGTTTTGGTTTCTTTTCAAGAGGGTGGATATTATTTGAAGAACTTTTTCTTTTACGAAGCTAAAAACTAGGAAATATTACTATTTTAGAAATAAAATAAAAGTTATTACTTTTCGGGCCATAGATTTATTTTCTTCATCGATAATAGAATCTTGAGAATTCTGGGATTCATCAATTTGAGAAGCTTCTAACTCCGCAACGGAAGAATTATATTTATGGCTGGCAATTTGATAGAAAACAACGGATGATGCGAATGTCAATGATTTAGATTTGAAATTTTTTGTATTATTACTATCTCTAAAATAGAATTTATAAATGGAGAATATGAAAATCAAATAGGTTAGATTTACCCATGGAAGACATTCTCATTTTCCATAATTATTCTTCGAGCATTTGAATTAGCATAATCTTGTTGAATGGAATGCTTATTTTTAGATAAATTTGGAATCATCAACCAGTATATTGTTCAGCCAAATCAACTGTTAAAATTCTATTGCGTTCATGCAAATCATTTGTATTACATTGAGGATAAGTTGAAGCAAATTTAGCCCAGTCGTAAAGTTCCAAAACGATATTGTGTTTCTTGAAAGCAAATCTTTTGAAGATGCAACATATTTGGAGATGGCTTTGTTCATCTTTTCAATTTCAAGATTGTAAGTAAAAGCAGTAGGATGATTGGCAATTGAGGGAATATTTACAATAATGATTTTTGGTGGCTGAATTGGTATCGGTGTTAGTTGATCTTCTACAAAATTAACATGTTTGTAACGTTTGGGTCCATTTTGGGCGAAAGCTTTTTTGATAACATTTAGAAATTGATTTAAAAATTTGTTGGTGTCCTAGAAAATTATAAATAGTTTTAAACAAAAAGTGTTTAAAAAAAACCATACTTTTGTTGCTTGATTAATATTGGGATAATACACCAAAGAATCAAAACCAATGCAAAGAAGAATATTTTTAATTACGTAATCGTTTTCCTTATTTTTTATTTGTTGTTTCATTTGTTCAATGATTTCACTAAAAAATGTAAAATTTACTGATGTTCTAGGTATTTATCAAAGTCAAACTTACAAAGGATCATTGGGATAACCAACAAATAATTTGACGGTGTTTTGATAAATTTTTTCAAACGGGATCGAAGACATTAATGAATCGGTAATGACAAGATTTAATGGACGCTTTGAAGCTGTATGCAATGTATATTTGGAACTTCGAAAAGCATTTAAAGTATAAAGGATCTCTCCATTAAAGCTTTCTTTTGAAATAATTGGCCATCGTAACTTTGCACAACGCTAAAATAAAGCAATTAATTAAAGTTGTATAAATATAAAAAGTAAGCTTACGAGAGGAGCAAGACAAATAGTTTTCTGATTTGCTAATGCTAAGGTATCTTTACAAGACCCATCTTCATTTGTCATGTTGACCTTTTCATCATAATCAACTTCTTCATGGTCTTGCAATGCAACATTCCAAGTCAATTCAGAATAACTTGGTCGTTTTGGAACTGAATCTTGCGAATCATCAAAATCAGAAGACTGTTGTCCATCAGATTCAACTTTATCATTTCGGTTAGAAACTTGTTGCATAGAAATTGATTGAATTGTGGGAGGAATACGATAGTGAGAAATAGGACGGGCTCGTCGATAACATTCATCATCACTACTCTCATCTTGATAGAATTCATCATTATTATGAGATACAGCATTAAGTTGTTGATTATTCGCCATAATTGATAACAAAGTTTCTATAAATAATTGTGAAAGTTGATAGTTGGTAAAGAACAACAAAGCGAGTTAATAACGGAGCGAAAGAATTCTTTGATCGATAAAAGAAAAAAATGAAGAAAAATATTGCAAAAGAAATCTTCTTTTGATTTTTATGATATAATATCCAAAGTATCCCTAAAGAGAAGTACTTTGCACTTCATTGATTGCCAATAAATATATTCTCAAGCAAATCGCTGATAGCCATGAATTTACCATTATTGCTGCCTTTAGGCACAAAATGAAAACCTTTATCAGGGAATAAATTACCAGTTCCAATTAACTAAAAAAAGGTTCATTACAGACCTGCGACAACAAATATGTTAGCAAATTATTGAGTTATAACAAAACAAATTTGGTAATAAAACTAATAGGGCATGCATCTTTTACAATGAATTAAAACATTGTTACATAGTCCAAATTTTTCAACGGCAAACTTTTACACAACAAAGATTACAACAAGTAATAACAATAAACATTTATTAAAATTAACATCAAAATACAATGGATTTACATTAGGAATAAAATTGTTGAGATTCTCTTCTACCAGAAATATGTAACACTCCATGCAAGAACAATCATTCCAATAATCTTCAAAGTACCACCATTATGATTGATTACACCATTTGATTTTTCAGGCAATGTATATTCACAGGCTTTTGTATAGTTCTTATTTCCATTTGGTGCAAACTTATTAATCAAGAAATACGGTTCAATTGGAGTCTGAAAATAAAGCATAATTAGTTAAACAAAAGGATAGTAATAGTAAGCATACCATAGCCAAAAGATCACGTGTAGCACAAATATCAGCTTTTGCACAGAGACGAACATAAGTAGCATTGTCGAAGACGAAAGCTTCGTTGTATTTTTCTTGTTTGATGACTTTCTTAGTTTCTTCTGTCATTGCTTTGCATACATTTTCAATTTGATCAGCACATGCGAAACCAGTCATTACTTGGGTATTATCCACAAGACAATGAAATGCGGCACATTCATCACAGGTTTTGTTGACAACAAAAAAGTTGGAGACATTTGCTGAAAAACTAATGTTTGTGAAAAGAAGAAAAAGGGATTTAGATAAAGATAATACACAAAAATCTCCGGCAATTTTAATAAAATCCTGCCCAATGAAGAAATACAACAACCCATACATACTAAAACAACTAAGGATTCAAAGACTAGCTAAATAGGTATGAAGCAAGTTAATGCATATATGTATGTACAATGATTGGAGGAAAAGAGTAAACAAACTAGTAGCTCTATCAACAACGACTTGTAAGAACTATCATTTAGCCACAATCTCATTACCTTAAAAAGTAAAGGCATTACACCTATAGCACAACTTAAATAACGTTTAAAGATTATTATAATTTAAAAATAGCTACACGAGTAACAAAACTTCAAAGCATGTGTAAGATAAACACCCACAATAGTAATAAAAGAAACTCACAGAAAATGTTTTCATGATCAAATTTTCCAAATGGTGTACAAAAGCCTCCAACTTCACATGTTAAACCATCAGAGAATTCAGGAGCAACCATCAAAAGAAACCGAAGCAAAAATGATGATGAAGAGATGAGCATGAAACAACGACCAACCGCCATCTTTCGAATTGATTGAAAGTGAAAGAACTTTTTTTGTTTCAGAAATTTTCACTAATAACAAAAATTGTAAAGATAATTTGCATCTTTTATTTCCAGTGCCGCGGATGATTTGAGTTTCCCATGGCCATGAGAAGAAATGGATTGAAAAAAGGATAAATTTGCATGGATTGAATTAATCACGTTTGCTTGAAAATTTTAGAAAGCTCTTTTTTTATTGTTTCATTCATCGAGCTTTTCTCCTTACAAAGAAGTCGTCTCATCTCTGCAAAAATGAAAGTCGTCGTCAACATAATCTTATTTTTTGGGTTATTTATGCTCGTCAAATGTGGTCAAACTTTCAATTCAACCGTATATTTTTTGTTTTGTTTTTTAAAGGGGTTAGAAGATAGTATTGCTTTAACGCAGGAATGGTTCCTTTTTGGTTTACCCAAGCACACTTTTGAAAAATGGATGTTACATGTTTACATAAATAATTAATGGTTTTGGGAAACTTTTTCTTTATTTGGTTGATCATTTCCTTAATTTGCTGTTGATTTTCACTGCTGTTTTGCTCTTATTATTAAACTTTTGCCCTTCAAGTAAAGCTTGGTCTCGACGTGTTTGTAATGACGCGCGCCTTCAAGTCTTTCTCATTTGCTTGGCTTTACTTTTACTTTCGTCATTTCTTTGTTGTTTCATGCTTGCTCAATAATTGATGCTAATTAATAAAACCCACACTTTATAATTTTTACATGACCGAGGTCATAATAGGGTTATAAACCCTTTTTATAGTTAAAGCAATTCTTTACCCTTTAAAAAAGTTATTAATGGTTTTGTATTTCAGGAAACTGAAGATGATCCTTTACCGGCACCAAAAATCTTCGAATTCATTCTAAAACTTTATGGAAAAGATTTTGTTCGTCCGCTTGACACTGGTGCTCCAAGTGTGTTAACTCATGAGGTTCGTTTGTTTTTTATTGTGTACTTTCTTACATTGACTTATCTTTCTCTCATTTTTAGTGCTTGGGTACGGTGATCTCTAAAAGACACATTTTAACTGCTGCTCATTGCTTGGTTGATGCAATCAACATCAACGATAACTCCTTAAGGTATTCTTTTGCTTAATCATTGTTTATATTCATAACTTATCGCTACTTTTTTAGTATTCGTCGTGGTTTTCATCTTGTGGATACTCGTCTCATCGATGATCTTTCTGATGGTTTCACTTTGGATGATCTTGGTATGGCAACAAGAGCTTATATTCATCGTGAATTCAATTATGAATTTGGTTTGAATGATGTTGGAATTATTGAATTTGATAAAGAAAATGACTTTGGAATCACTCCAATCAAGCTGACCAATACATTTGTCAATAATTTCACTCATACTGCTGTTGCTGCTGGTTATGGAAATTATAGTAATTGTAAGATTTCGTTTAATCTCAAATACACTTTAGTTACCACAAGTTTTTTAGCTACTGCGAATGAAACTCCATCAGCTTTACGTCATGTTCGACTTCATATTCATCCACGTGCTGATTGTTTGAACTCAAAGCTTGTAAAAGAATCAAAAGTGTTTGATCCATCAACAAAAGAACTTTGCGTTGGTAATGTTATGCAACAAGTTGAATTCAATGATGATGGTGGACCTTTACTGTATCGATACAACAAGACTGTCTATCAAATTGGTATTTCAACTCATGGTCAAACTGATGCTGAGCGTACTTGTATGTTTCTTTATAACTTTTATGTCTTTATGTGCTTTCATTTTCATTACTATTACTCTCTTCTAAATTTCACTTTTTAGTCCGATATCTTCGTGTTTCATCATATTGTGGTTGGATTGAAATGATAACAAAGAATGAAGTCAAATGTGAATCGTTGCCTCCATTGAAGCTTCCGTAAGTCTTTGACAACTTTCCTTTACTTTTTTGGTATTTAACTTTGTTGTTTTAGTGCAAAAGCTATACCTCCTGAAATTCCTCATTATGGTCTCACAGCTATCGAATTCGCAGCCATCATTATTCTCATCATCGTCATATTGATCATTGTACTTCTCATCATCATTGGCTTGATCGTAAACATCAGAAGAAAACTAAAGGGCGAAAGAATGGTGTTGGAACTCCTCTCCTTAATGGTCGTCAACCTGCATCTCAGTATATTATGAATGGCCAAAACAACAGCATTAAGAAGCAACCAACCTACATGTCATACATTCATACTATTGTTGGTTTCGTCAATCAAAAGAGCGTCTGTGAACATGGTCAGAAAATTCCTAAAAAACTTCCTATGGATGATGAATGGATGGATGTTCAAATTGGTCAACCATTTCCCACTCGTCCCATTATCAAAGCTGTTGGAACATCGCTTGATACCGTGCCTGGTGAAAATCCTGATCAATTTGTGGCTTTATGGTATCAACAAGGGGAACCAATTATGGGTCGAGCATGGAATGAAAATGGAACACTTGCTGCAAGCTTTGGTTGGTTAAGCAAAGAACACAAATGTACCACAGAAAATATTCAAGTTCTTGTTGAAAATTGTGATCATGTTCGTGGTTTTCAATATGCTTGGCGTCCATTCCGGGAATCTGCTGTATTTGGTGAAAAGGAATGGCATCCAGTTCAAATTGGCTATCATAAAGGTAATATTTCGCCTTGCGTCGTCACTCTTGAAGATGGAAAACAATTGCTTGGTAAAGCTGATTTGAGAAATGAAATCGTCAGTGCAGCATTTAACGGAGAAGAACATAGCTTTGTTGGACCTACGGTTCATCCTTTCTTGGTTCTATGTCGTAAAGCTAATCCTGGTTTAAATTTCGCTTAAACTTCTTTATGTATACTTTGTATTTACTTATTTGTCTATATGTTTGTATTGTATGTATGTGTTTTGTAATAAATAAATTAATTTATTATTTTTCTTACTTTTCATAATTTTTGTTTTGTTATTGCTTTTGAATGCGCCATTGTTATCAATCCAAGATGAAGATGCATTACATTTTTTTGTTGAATTTTATCGAATGCTTTCTTACCTATCTATCATTTTCCATTTGTAATCTGTCATCATGAGTATGTCGTTGTTTGATTTCCCAAGTAAAAGCAAAACAACATATTTTTTAATATGTTTAAAAAAAGTTTGCTATTTTTTGTTGTTGTTTTCTTTCAAATCTATCATCCTCTTCTTTATAGCATTCAACCATCACTCATACGTTTGCTTTCGCTTGACCATATCTCGATCGAATTAATGATGTTACTCTAGTTGAATTTAGTCACAACATCCCAAAGCTGTTCTTTTTTCTCTAGCAAGCTTTTTTAGTCGATGCATGAAATTATTTTTGATGAACAAACCCAACCCGTGTTTTATCAAGTCACGATGATTCCAAAATTATTGAACCATATTTGGGAAACTTGATGGGCTTAGCCGAAAAAAATGTAAATGGTAGTTTATTTTTTCGACAAGTTTATCTTCCATTTGTTTATTATCCAACTTGAATCTTTCAATGAGAATGTTTGTGCAGGCAAAATCCTAGAAAAGGTCCATGTGGATAAGATTCAGGTGATTATTAGTTATTAAAAATAGTGCATGGCTTGATTATAACATCATTTCATGGGGCAATAGATAAACCAAAGCCCAGCGTATTTATTTCACAGCCATCGCTGCAAAGGTAATGATGCACCAACTCTGTAGCTAACTTGCAACTGATTATTTTTTCAGCTATAAGATCTAGGTTGATAGTTAATAGCTTAGAAATGTGTGTGGTAAACTTATATCTATCTTCCCTTCACAATTGATGCTGATCCCATAGTTTTTGAAAATTCTAATCACTCAAAAGAAGCTTCTCAATAACAGTGCAATGACTAACAGTCCCATTTGTAACAACAAAAATCCATATTTGCTTTACGAATGGCTCAACGACAACGATTTAAACCAAATAAATACAATGAATGCATCAGTCATCCATTAATCAAAGCAGCGATTAAACAAATGTTAAAAAATGAAATCGTTTTTATTAATAAATATCAAACTCAACAAAAAAATTAACAAACAATAATACATATAAACCTAATGCATACAATTCAAAATTTGTGAAGAAATGGTGGAAAGAAAATTCATCCAATCAAATGTAAAATTTGCTTCATTGAGAGCTTTAAGATTTTCTTGCAAAGCTTTAGCAACATCTTGAAAAAGTCCAGGAAATTCTTTATGACTTTTGAATACGGCATTCTAAACAAGTTCACGATTATTTGATATAAAAAGAAAAAACCAACTTACAATTAGCGTAGCATTCGCATCCAATAGATAAGTTCCAAAAGCATTATCAAATTCAGTTGAGCATGAACATACAATATTTGCAAGATCATCGTTTTCATGATTTCCAAATAAAATCAATCCAACAAGTTTAATGAACCATTGATCTTCGGTACTTTGAAATGAGTCTTGATTTGAAATGGAATAATATGCAGCATCACGAAGTTTTTCAACATCGCATGAAAATACAGTATCAATCAAAAACTTCAAAGCATCTTCTTTGTTATTGAAAGCATATTTCTTGAATGGTTGCACCTTTCTTGTTATTGATGATTTGATTTGAAATAGGTCGTTGACTCTTCGATTGCATTCATCATCTCCAAAATTTTGTATTACTACCCGCATTGCAGAACGTACAGAGTAATTTCTTGATTGTTCACAAAATTTCTTTCTCATTCCATTAAGAATCCTAAAATATCAATCTCTTAAAGTTTCTCGAAAATAAAATCGTAAAAACATACAATCTAATTTCACTCGAATAATAGTTTTCGTTGATTACAGCAATATGGCAAAAGAAAGTTAACGCAAAATAATTTTCATGATTATCAAAAACTTGTCAGCAAAGATTTTGAATATTTTCGTTTGCATATCATCTTTCAAGAAATCATAAAGCGGAATCATAACTGGATGTTG
>JAJQJQ010000155.1:0-43314 GCA_028622995.1 Panagrolaimus kolymaensis | reverse complement strand
CACAAGTGATAAATCACATAAAAAGCTACAAAATCGGTAACATATTTCTTTAGTAAAAGATAAGGCTCAAATCGAGTTATGTGGCTTTGAAATTTAAAAACCAACATTAAATATTCAAATTTTTAAGTTTTGAATTAGAATTTTTTTTTTCAAAGTTTTTTTCTTTTAATTATTTATTATTAAATATATTAAAATTATTCCCAAGAGGATTTTGAGCTCCGTCCATTGGAAGTATCTCAATCGATGAACTTTTTTTGATTAACACATGTATCAAGCTTAAAAATTAGTGAATCTCGTTTTGAATTAGGGATTGAATTGGAGATATGGATTTTTTGTTCCAAATATTTTTCTTATATTTTATAAGAAATAATGCCAAGAGGATTTTGGATTCCCCCGCTGGATGAAACTCAACTGTAATCCATAAATTTTATAAACACTTGCTTCAAGCTTTGATGCAAGGAATTAATGAATCTCATTTTGAATTAGGGATTGAATTGGAGATATGGATTTTTTGCTCCAAATATTTTTCTTATATTTTATAAGAAATAATGCCAAGAGGATTTTGGATTCCCCCGCTGGATGAACCTCAACTGTAATCCATAAATTTTATAAACACTTGCTTCAAGCTTTGATGCAAGAAATTAATGAATCTCGTTTTGAATTAGGGATTGAATTGGAGATATGGATTTTTTGTTCCAAATATTTTTCTTATATTTTATAAGAAATAATGCCAAGAGGATTTTGGATTCCCCCCGCTGGATGAACCTCAACTGTGATCGATTAATTATTTATGAAGCATTGAGACAATTTAATCGAATTTAAAACTTATTGAATTAGAAAAAAAATTGCAAAAGAAAAGTGCTTTATTTTTATGATTTTTTATGTATTTTTACATCCATTTTCAATGATATTTTTCCAAACGCATCCTTTGGTGACGATTTGGAAGCAACCAAAAATTAAACTTAAAGCAAAAAATGTTTTGATAAAGGAAAAAAAATTCCAAAATCATAAGTAATGAAACTTATAAAAAACTTTGTTTATCACAAGTGATAAATCACATAAAAAGCTACAAAATCGGTAACATATTTCTTTAGTAAAAGATAAGGCTCAAATCGAGTTATGTGGCTTTGAAATTTAAAAACCAACATTAAATATTCAAATTTTTAAGTTTTGAATTAGAATTTTTTTTTTCAAAGTTTTTTTCTTTTAATTATTTATTATTAAATATATTAAAATTATTCCCAAGAGGATTTTGAGCTCCGTCCATTGGAAGTATCTCAATCGATGAACTTTTTTTGATTAACACATGTATCAAGCTTAAAAATTAGTGAATCTCGTTTTGAATTAGGGATTGAATTGGAGATATGGATTTTTTGTTCCAAATATTTTTCTTATATTTTATAAGAAATAATGCCAAGAGGATTTTGGATTCCCCCCGCTGGATGAAACTCAACTGTAATCCATAAATTTTATAAACACTTGCTTCAAGCTTTGATGCAAGGAATTAATGAATCTCATTTTGAATTAGGGATTGAATTGGAGATATGGATTTTTTGCTCCAAATATTTTTCTTATATTTTATAAGAAATAATGCCAAGAGGATTTTGGATTCCCCCCGCTGGATGAACCTCAACTGTAATCCATAAATTTTATAAACACTTGCTTCAAGCTTTGATGCAAGAAATTAATGAATCTCGTTTTGAATTAGGGATTGAATTGGAGATATGGATTTTTTGTTCCAAATATTTTTCTTATATTTTATAAGAAATAATGCCAAGAGGATTTTGGATTCCCCCCGCTGGATGAACCTCAACTGTGATCGATTAATTATTTATGAAGCATTGAGACAATTTAATCGAATTTAAAACTTATTGAATTAGAAAAAAAATTGCAAAAGAAAAGTGCTTTATTTTTATGATTTTTTATGTATTTTTACATCCATTTTCAATGATATTTTTCCAAACGCATCCTTTGGTGACGATTTGGAAGCAACCAAAAATTAAACTTAAAGCAAAAAATGTTTTGATAAAGGAAAAAAAATTCCAAAATCATAAGTAATGAAACTTATAAAAAACTTTGTTTATCACAAGTGATAAATCACATAAAAAGCTACAAAATCGGTAACATATTTCTTTAGTAAAAGATAAGGCTCAAATCGAGTTATGTGGCTTTGAAATTTAAAAACCAACATTAAATATTCAAATTTTTAAGTTTTGAATTAGAATTTTTTTTTTCAAAGTTTTTTTCTTTTAATTATTTATTATTAAATATATTAAAATTATTCCCAAGAGGATTTTGAGCTCCGTCCATTGGAAGTATCTCAATCGATGAACTTTTTTTGATTAACACATGTATCAAGCTTAAAAATTAGTGAATCTCGTTTTGAATTAGGGATTGAATTGGAGATATGGATTTTTTGTTCCAAATATTTTTCTTATATTTTATAAGAAATAATGCCAAGAGGATTTTGGATTCCCCCCGCTGGATGAAACTCAACTGTAATCCATAAATTTTATAAACACTTGCTTCAAGCTTTGATGCAAGGAATTAATGAATCTCATTTTGAATTAGGGATTGAATTGGAGATATGGATTTTTTGCTCCAAATATTTTTCTTATATTTTATAAGAAATAATGCCAAGAGGATTTTGGATTCCCCCCGCTGGATGAACCTCAACTGTAATCCATAAATTTTATAAACACTTGCTTCAAGCTTTGATGCAAGAAATTAATGAATCTCGTTTTGAATTAGGGATTGAATTGGAGATATGGATTTTTTGTTCCAAATATTTTTCTTATATTTTATAAGAAATAATGCCAAGAGGATTTTGGATTCCCCCCGCTGGATGAACCTCAACTGTGATCGATTAATTATTTATGAAGCATTGAGACAATTTAATCGAATTTAAAACTTATTGAATTAGAAAAAAAATTGCAAAAGAAAAGTGCTTTATTTTTATGATTTTTTATGTATTTTTACATCCATTTTCAATGATATTTTTCCAAACGCATCCTTTGGTGACGATTTGGAAGCAACCAAAAATTAAACTTAAAGCAAAAAATGTTTTGATAAAGGAAAAAAAATTCCAAAATCATAAGTAATGAAACTTATAAAAAACTTTGTTTATCACAAGTGATAAATCACATAAAAA
The DNA here is from genome assembly GCA_028622995.1 of Panagrolaimus kolymaensis. Lineage (NCBI taxonomy): Eukaryota > Metazoa > Nematoda > Chromadorea > Rhabditida > Panagrolaimidae > Panagrolaimus > Panagrolaimus kolymaensis. The sequence continues at coordinate 40,163 of JAJQJQ010000155.1, read as the reverse complement.
GCTACAAAATCGGTAACATATTTCTTTAGTAAAAGATAAGGCTCAAATCGAGTTATGTGGCTTTGAAATTTAAAAACCAACATTAAATATTCAAATTTTTAAGTTTTGAATTAGAATTTTTTTTTTCAAAGTTTTTTTCTTTTAATTATTTATTATTAAATATATTAAAATTATTCCCAAGAGGATTTTGAGCTCCGTCCATTGGAAGTATCTCAATCGATGAACTTTTTTTGATTAACACATGTATCAAGCTTAAAAATTAGTGAATCTCGTTTTGAATTAGGGATTGAATTGGAGATATGGATTTTTTGTTCCAAATATTTTTCTTATATTTTATAAGAAATAATGCCAAGAGGATTTTGGATTCCCCCCGCTGGATGAAACTCAACTGTAATCCATAAATTTTATAAACACTTGCTTCAAGCTTTGATGCAAGGAATTAATGAATCTCATTTTGAATTAGGGATTGAATTGGAGATATGGATTTTTTGCTCCAAATATTTTTCTTATATTTTATAAGAAATAATGCCAAGAGGATTTTGGATTCCCCCCGCTGGATGAACCTCAACTGTAATCCATAAATTTTATAAACACTTGCTTCAAGCTTTGATGCAAGAAATTAATGAATCTCGTTTTGAATTAGGGATTGAATTGGAGATATGGATTTTTTGTTCCAAATATTTTTCTTATATTTTATAAGAAATAATGCCAAGAGGATTTTGGATTCCCCCCGCTGGATGAACCTCAACTGTGATCGATTAATTATTTATGAAGCATTGAGACAATTTAATCGAATTTAAAACTTATTGAATTAGAAAAAAAATTGCAAAAGAAAAGTGCTTTATTTTTATGATTTTTTATGTATTTTTACATCCATTTTCAATGATATTTTTCCAAACGCATCCTTTGGTGACGATTTGGAAGCAACCAAAAATTAAACTTAAAGCAAAAAATGTTTTGATAAAGGAAAAAAAATTCCAAAATCATAAGTAATGAAACTTATAAAAAACTTTGTTTATCACAAGTGATAAATCACATAAAAAGCTACAAAATCGGTAACATATTTCTTTAGTAAAAGATAAGGCTCAAATCGAGTTATGTGGCTTTGAAATTTAAAAACCAACATTAAATATTCAAATTTTTAAGTTTTGAATTAGAATTTTTTTTTTCAGAAGTTTTTTTCTTTTCATTATTTATTATTAAATATATTAAAATTATTCCCAAGAGGATTTTGAGCTCCGTCCATTGGAAGTATCTCAATCGATGAACTTTTTTTGATTAACACATGTATCAAGCTTAAAAATTAGTGAATCTCGTTTTGAATTAGGGATTGAATTGGAGATATGGATTTTTTGTTCCAAATATTTTTCTTATATTTTATAAGAAATAATGCCAAGAGGATTTTGGATTCCCCCCGCTGGATGAAACTCAACTGTAATCCATAAATTTTATAAACACTTGCTTCAAGCTTTGATGCAAGGAATTAATGAATCTCATTTTGAATTAGGGATTGAATTGGAGATATGGATTTTTTGCTCCAAATATTTTTCTTATATTTTATAAGAAATAATGCCAAGAGGATTTTGGATTCCCCCCGCTGGATGAACCTCAACTGTAATCCATAAATTTTATAAACACTTGCTTCAAGCTTTGATGCAAGAAATTAATGAATCTCGTTTTGAATTAGGGATTGAATTGGAGATATGGATTTTTTGTTCCAAATATTTTTCTTATATTTTATAAGAAATAATGCCAAGAGGATTTTGGATTCCCCCCGCTGGATGAACCTCAACTGTGATCGATTAATTATTTATGAAGCATTGAGACAATTTAATCGAATTTAAAACTTATTGAATTAGAAAAAAAATTGCAAAAGAAAAGTGCTTTATTTTTATGATTTTTTATGTATTTTTACATCCATTTTCAATGATATTTTTCCAAACGCATCCTTTGGTGACGATTTGGAAGCAACCAAAAATTAAACTTAAAGCAAAAAATGTTTTGATAAAGGAAAAAAAATTCCAAAATCATAAGTAATGAAACTTATAAAAAACTTTGTTTATCACAAGTGATAAATCACATAAAAAGCTACAAAATCGGTAACATATTTCTTTAGTAAAAGATAAGGCTCAAATCGAGTTATGTGGCTTTGAAATTTAAAAACCAACATTAAATATTCAAATTTTTAAGTTTTGAATTAGAATTTTTTTTTTCAGAAGTTTTTTTCTTTTCATTATTTATTATTAAATATATTAAAATTATTCCCAAGAGGATTTTGAGCTCCGTCCATTGGAAGTATCTCAATCGATGAACTTTTTTTGATTAACACATGTATCAAGCTTAAAAATTAGTGAATCTCGTTTTGAATTAGGGATTGAATTGGAGATATGGATTTTTTGTTCCAAATATTTTTCTTATATTTTATAAGAAATAATGCCAAGAGGATTTTGGATTCCCCCCGCTGGATGAAACTCAACTGTAATCCATAAATTTTATAAACACTTGCTTCAAGCTTTGATGCAAGGAATTAATGAATCTCATTTTGAATTAGGGATTGAATTGGAGATATGGATTTTTTGCTCCAAATATTTTTCTTATATTTTATAAGAAATAATGCCAAGAGGATTTTGGATTCCCCCCGCTGGATGAACCTCAACTGTAATCCATAAATTTTATAAACACTTGCTTCAAGCTTTGATGCAAGAAATTAATGAATCTCGTTTTGAATTAGGGATTGAATTGGAGATATGGATTTTTTGTTCCAAATATTTTTCTTATATTTTATAAGAAATAATGCCAAGAGGATTTTGGATTCCCCCCGCTGGATGAACCTCAACTGTGATCGATTAATTATTTATGAAGCATTGAGACAATTTAATCGAATTTAAAACTTATTGAATTAGAAAAAAAATTGCAAAAGAAAAGTGCTTTATTTTTATGATTTTTTATGTATTTTTACATCCATTTTCAATGATATTTTTCCAAACGCATCCTTTGGTGACGATTTGGAAGCAACCAAAAATTAAACTTAAAGCAAAAAATGTTTTGATAAAGGAAAAAAAATTCCAAAATCATAAGTAATGAAACTTATAAAAAACTTTGTTTATCACAAGTGATAAATCACATAAAAAGCTACAAAATCGGTAACATATTTCTTTAGTAAAAGATAAGGCTCAAATCGAGTTATGTGGCTTTGAAATTTAAAAACCAACATTAAATATTCAAATTTTTAAGTTTTGAATTAGAATTTTTTTTTTCAGAAGTTTTTTTCTTTTCATTATTTATTATTAAATATATTAAAATTATTCCCAAGAGGATTTTGAGCTCCGTCCATTGGAAGTATCTCAATCGATGAACTTTTTTTGATTAACACATGTATCAAGCTTAAAAATTAGTGAATCTCGTTTTGAATTAGGGATTGAATTGGAGATATGGATTTTTTGTTCCAAATATTTTTCTTATATTTTATAAGAAATAATGCCAAGAGGATTTTGGATTCCCCCCGCTGGATGAAACTCAACTGTAATCCATAAATTTTATAAACACTTGCTTCAAGCTTTGATGCAAGGAATTAATGAATCTCATTTTGAATTAGGGATTGAATTGGAGATATGGATTTTTTGCTCCAAATATTTTTCTTATATTTTATAAGAAATAATGCCAAGAGGATTTTGGATTCCCCCCGCTGGATGAACCTCAACTGTAATCCATAAATTTTATAAACACTTGCTTCAAGCTTTGATGCAAGAAATTAATGAATCTCGTTTTGAATTAGGGATTGAATTGGAGATATGGATTTTTTGTTCCAAATATTTTTCTTATATTTTATAAGAAATAATGCCAAGAGGATTTTGGATTCCCCCCGCTGGATGAACCTCAACTGTGATCGATTAATTATTTATGAAGCATTGAGACAATTTAATCGAATTTAAAACTTATTGAATTAGAAAAAAAATTGCAAAAGAAAAGTGCTTTATTTTTATGATTTTTTATGTATTTTTACATCCATTTTCAATGATATTTTTCCAAACGCATCCTTTGGTGACGATTTGGAAGCAACCAAAAATTAAACTTAAAGCAAAAAATGTTTTGATAAAGGAAAAAAAATTCCAAAATCATAAGTAATGAAACTTATAAAAAACTTTGTTTATCACAAGTGATAAATCACATAAAAAGCTACAAAATCGGTAACATATTTCTTTAGTAAAAGATAAGGCTCAAATCGAGTTATGTGGCTTTGAAATTTAAAAACCAACATTAAATATTCAAATTTTTAAGTTTTGAATTAGAATTTTTTTTTTCAGAAGTTTTTTTCTTTTCATTATTTATTATTAAATATATTAAAATTATTCCCAAGAGGATTTTGAGCTCCGTCCATTGGAAGTATCTCAATCGATGAACTTTTTTTGATTAACACATGTATCAAGCTTAAAAATTAGTGAATCTCGTTTTGAATTAGGGATTGAATTGGAGATATGGATTTTTTGTTCCAAATATTTTTCTTATATTTTATAAGAAATAATGCCAAGAGGATTTTGGATTCCCCCCGCTGGATGAAACTCAACTGTAATCCATAAATTTTATAAACACTTGCTTCAAGCTTTGATGCAAGGAATTAATGAATCTCATTTTGAATTAGGGATTGAATTGGAGATATGGATTTTTTGCTCCAAATATTTTTCTTATATTTTATAAGAAATAATGCCAAGAGGATTTTGGATTCCCCCCGCTGGATGAACCTCAACTGTAATCCATAAATTTTATAAACACTTGCTTCAAGCTTTGATGCAAGAAATTAATGAATCTCGTTTTGAATTAGGGATTGAATTGGAGATATGGATTTTTTGTTCCAAATATTTTTCTTATATTTTATAAGAAATAATGCCAAGAGGATTTTGGATTCCCCCCGCTGGATGAACCTCAACTGTGATCGATTAATTATTTATGAAGCATTGAGACAATTTAATCGAATTTAAAACTTATTGAATTAGAAAAAAAATTGCAAAAGAAAAGTGCTTTATTTTTATGATTTTTTATGTATTTTTACATCCATTTTCAATGATATTTTTCCAAACGCATCCTTTGGTGACGATTTGGAAGCAACCAAAAATTAAACTTAAAGCAAAAAATGTTTTGATAAAGGAAAAAAAATTCCAAAATCATAAGTAATGAAACTTATAAAAAACTTTGTTTATCACAAGTGATAAATCACATAAAAAGCTACAAAATCGGTAACATATTTCTTTAGTAAAAGATAAGGCTCAAATCGAGTTATGTGGCTTTGAAATTTAAAAACCAACATTAAATATTCAAATTTTTAAGTTTTGAATTAGAATTTTTTTTTTCAAAGTTTTTTTCTTTTAATTATTTATTATTAAATATATTAAAATTATTCCCAAGAGGATTTTGAGCTCCGTCCATTGGAAGTATCTCAATCGATGAACTTTTTTTGATTAACACATGTATCAAGCTTAAAAATTAGTGAATCTCGTTTTGAATTAGGGATTGAATTGGAGATATGGATTTTTTGTTCCAAATATTTTTCTTATATTTTATAAGAAATAATGCCAAGAGGATTTTGGATTCCCCCCGCTGGATGAAACTCAACTGTAATCCATAAATTTTATAAACACTTGCTTCAAGCTTTGATGCAAGGAATTAATGAATCTCATTTTGAATTAGGGATTGAATTGGAGATATGGATTTTTTGCTCCAAATATTTTTCTTATATTTTATAAGAAATAATGCCAAGAGGATTTTGGATTCCCCCCGCTGGATGAACCTCAACTGTAATCCATAAATTTTATAAACACTTGCTTCAAGCTTTGATGCAAGAAATTAATGAATCTCGTTTTGAATTAGGGATTGAATTGGAGATATGGATTTTTTGTTCCAAATATTTTTCTTATATTTTATAAGAAATAATGCCAAGAGGATTTTGGATTCCCCCCGCTGGATGAACCTCAACTGTGATCGATTAATTATTTATGAAGCATTGAGACAATTTAATCGAATTTAAAACTTATTGAATTAGAAAAAAAATTGCAAAAGAAAAGTGCTTTATTTTTATGATTTTTTATGTATTTTTACATCCATTTTCAATGATATTTTTCCAAACGCATCCTTTGGTGACGATTTGGAAGCAACCAAAAATTAAACTTAAAGCAAAAAATGTTTTGATAAAGGAAAAAAAATTCCAAAATCATAAGTAATGAAACTTATAAAAAACTTTGTTTATCACAAGTGATAAATCACATAAAAAGCTACAAAATCGGTAACATATTTCTTTAGTAAAAGATAAGGCTCAAATCGAGTTATGTGGCTTTGAAATTTAAAAACCAACATTAAATATTCAAATTTTTAAGTTTTGAATTAGAATTTTTTTTTTCAGAAGTTTTTTTCTTTTCATTATTTATTATTAAATATATTAAAATTATTCCCAAGAGGATTTTGAGCTCCGTCCATTGGAAGTATCTCAATCGATGAACTTTTTTTGATGAACACATGTATCAAGCTTAAAAATTAGTGAATCTCGTTTTGAATTAGGGATTGAATTGGAGATATGGATTTTTTGTTCCAAATATTTTTCTTATATTTTATAAGAAATAATGCCAAGAGGATTTTGGATTCCCCCGCTGGATGAACCTCAACTGTAATCCATAAATTTTATAAACACTTGCTTCAAGCTTTGATGCAAGAAATTAATGAATCTCGTTTTGAATTAGGGATTGAATTGGAGATATGGATTTTTTGTTCCAAATATTTTTCTTATATTTTATAAGAAATAATGCCAAGAGGATTTTGGATTCCCCCGCTGGATGAACCTCAACTGTAATCCATAAATTTTATAAACACTTGCTTCAAGCTTTGATGCAAGGAATTAATGAATCTCATTTTGAATTAGGGATTGAATTGGAGATATGGATTTTTTGCTCCAAATATTTTTCTTATATTTTATAAGAAATAATGCCAAGAGGATTTTGGATTCCCCCCGCTGGATGAACCTCAACTGTAATCCATAAATTTTATAAACACTTGCTTCAAGCTTTGATGCAAGAAATTAATGAATCTCGTTTTGAATTAGGGATTGAATTGGAGATATGGATTTTTTGTTCCAAATATTTTTCTTATATTTTATAAGAAATAATGCCAAGAGGATTTTGGATTCCCCCGCTGGATGAACCTCAACTGTAATCCATAAATTTTATAAACACTTGCTTCAAGCTTTGATGCAAGGAATTAATGAATCTCATTTTGAATTAGGGATTGAATTGGAGATATGGATTTTTTGCTCCAAATATTTTTCTTATATTTTATAAGAAATAATGCCAAGAGGATTTTGGATTCCCCCCGCTGGATGAACCTCAACTGTAATCCATAAATTTTATAAACACTTGCTTCAAGCTTTGATGCAAGAAATTAATGAATCTCGTTTTGAATTAGGGATTGAATTGGAGATATGGATTTTTTGTTCCAAATATTTTTCTTATATTTTATAAGAAATAATGCCAAGAGGATTTTGGATTCCCCCGCTGGATGAACCTCAACTGTAATCCATAAATTTTATAAACACTTGCTTCAAGCTTTGATGCAAGGAATTAATGAATCTCATTTTGAATTAGGGATTGAATTGGAGATATGGATTTTTTGCTCCAAATATTTTTCTTATATTTTATAAGAAATAATGCCAAGAGGATTTTGGATTCCCCCGCTGGATGAACCTCAACTGTAATCCATAAATTTTATAAACACTTGCTTCAAGCTTTGATGCAAGAAATTAATGAATCTCGTTTTGAATTAGGGATTGAATTGGAGATATGGATTTTTTGTTCCAAATATTTTTCTTATATTTTATAAGAAATAATGCCAAGAGGATTTTGGATTCCCCCGCTGGATGAACCTCAACTGTAATCCATAAATTTTATAAACACTTGCTTCAAGCTTTGATGCAAGGAATTAATGAATCTCATTTTGAATTAGGGATTGAATTGGAGATATGGATTTTTTGCTCCAAATATTTTTCTTATATTTTATAAGAAATAATGCCAAGAGGATTTTGGATTCCCCCGCTGGATGAACCTCAACTGTAATCCATAAATTTTATAAACACTTGCTTCAAGCTTTGATGCAAGAAATTAATGAATCTCGTTTTGAATTAGGGATTGAATTGGAGATATGGATTTTTTGTTCCAAATATTTTTCTTATATTTTATAAGAAATAATGCCAAGAGGATTTTGGATTCCCCCGCTGGATGAACCTCAACTGTAATCCATAAATTTTATAAACACTTGCTTCAAGCTTTGATGCAAGGAATTAATGAATCTCATTTTGAATTAGGGATTGAATTGGAGATATGGATTTTTTGCTCCAAATATTTTTCTTATATTTTATAAGAAATAATGCCAAGAGGATTTTGGATTCCCCCCGCTGGATGAACCTCAACTGTAATCCATAAATTTTATAAACACTTGCTTCAAGCTTTGATGCAAGAAATTAATGAATCTCGTTTTGAATTAGGGATTGAATTGGAGATATGGATTTTTTGTTCCAAATATTTTTCTTATATTTTATAAGAAATAATGCCAAGAGGATTTTGGATTCCCCCGCTGGATGAACCTCAACTGTAATCCATAAATTTTATAAACACTTGCTTCAAGCTTTGATGCAAGAAATTAATGAATCTCGTTTTGAATTAGGGATTGAATTGGAGATATGGATTTTTTGCTCCAAATATTTTTCTTATATTTTATAAGAAATAATGCCAAGAGGATTTTGGATTCCCCCCGCTGGATGAACCTCAACTGTAATCCATAAATTTTATAAACACTTGCTTCAAGCTTTGATGCAAGAAATTAATGAATCTCGTTTTGAATTAGGGATTGAATTGGAGATATGGATTTTTTGTTCCAAATATTTTTCTTATATTTTATAAGAAATAATGCCAAGAGGATTTTGGATTCCCCCCGCTGGATGAACCTCAACTGTAATCCATAAATTTTATAAACACTTGCTTCAAGCTTTGATGCAAGGAATTAATGAATCTCATTTTGAATTAGGGATTGAATTGGAGATATGGATTTTTTGCTCCAAATATTTTTCTTATATTTTATAAGAAATAATGCCAAGAGGATTTTGGATTCCCCCCGCTGGATGAACCTCAACTGTAATCCATAAATTTTATAAACACTTGCTTCAAGCTTTGATGCAAGAAATTAATGAATCTCGTTTTGAATTAGGGATTGAATTGGAGATATGGATTTTTTGTTCCAAATATTTTTCTTATATTTTATAAGAAATAATGCCAAGAGGATTTTGGATTCCCCCCGCTGGATGAACCTCAACTGTGATCCATAAATTTTATAAACACTTGCTTCAAGCTTTGATGCAAGGAATTAATGAATCTCATTTTGAATTAGGGATTGAATTGGAGATATGGATTTTTTGCTCCAAATATTTTTCTTATATTTTATAAGAAATAATGCCAAGAGGATTTTGGATTCCCCCCGCTGGATGAACCTCAACTGTAATCCATAAATTTTATAAACACTTGCTTCAAGCTTTGATGCAAGAAATTAATGAATCTCGTTTTGAATTAGGGATTGAATTGGAGATATGGATTTTTTGTTCCAAATATTTTTCTTATATTTTATAAGAAATAATGCCAAGAGGATTTTGGATTCCCCCCGCTGGATGAACCTCAACTGTAATCCATAAATTTTATAAACACTTGCTTCAAGCTTTGATGCAAGAAATTAATGAATCTCGTTTTGAATTAGGGATTGAATTGGAGATATGGATTTTTTGTTCCAAATATTTTTCTTATATTTTATAAGAAATAATGCCAAGAGGATTTTGGATTCCCCCGCTGGATGAACCTCAACTGTAATCCATAAATTTTATAAACACTTGCTTCAAGCTTTGATGCAAGAAATTAATGAATCTCGTTTTGAATTAGGGATTGAATTGGAGATATGGATTTTTTGTTCCAAATATTTTTCTTATATTTTATAAGAAATAATGCCAAGAGGATTTTGGATTCCCCCGCTGGATGAACCTCAACTGTAATCCATAAATTTTATAAACACTTGCTTCAAGCTTTGATGCAAGAAATTAATGAATCTCGTTTTGAATTAGTGATTGAATTGGAGATATGGATTTTTTGCTCCAAATATTTTTCTTATATTTTATAAGAAATAATGCCAAGAGGATTTTGGATTCCCCCCGCTGGATGAACCTCAACTGTAATCCATAAATTTTATAAACACTTGCTTCAAGCTTTGATGCAAGAAATTAATGAATCTCGTTTTGAATTAGGGATTGAATTGGAGATATGGATTTTTTGTTCCAAATATTTTTCTTATATTTTATAAGAAATAATGCCAAGAGGATTTTGGATTCCCCCCGCTGGATGAACCTCAACTGTAATCCATAAATTTTATAAACACTTGCTTCAAGCTTTGATGCAAGGAATTAATGAATCTCATTTTGAATTAGGGATTGAATTGGAGATATGGATTTTTTGCTCCAAATATTTTTCTTATATTTTATAAGAAATAATGCCAAGAGGATTTTGGATTCCCCCCGCTGGATGAACCTCAACTGTAATCCATAAATTTTATAAACACTTGCTTCAAGCTTTGATGCAAGAAATTAATGAATCTCGTTTTGAATTAGGGATTGAATTGGAGATATGGATTTTTTGTTCCAAATATTTTTCTTATATTTTATAAGAAATAATGCCAAGAGGATTTTGGATTCCCCCCGCTGGATGAACCTCAACTGTGATCGATTAATTATTTATGAAGCATTGAGACAATTTAATCGAATTTAAAACTTATTGAATTAGAAAAAAAATTGCAAAAGAAAAGTGCTTTATTTTTATGATTTTTTATGTATTTTTACATCCATTTTCAATGATATTTTTCCAAACGCATCCTTTGGTGACGATTTGGAAGCAACCAAAAATTAAACTTAAAGCAAAAAATGTTTTGATAAAGGAAAAAAAATTCCAAAATCATAAGTAATGAAACTTATAAAAAACTTTGTTTATCACAAGTGATAAATCACATAAAAAGCTACAAAATCGGTAACATATTTCTTTAGTAAAAGATAAGGCTCAAATCGAGTTATGTGGCTTTGAAATTTAAAAACCAACATTAAATATTCAAATTTTTAAGTTTTGAATTAGAATTTTTTTTTTCAAAGTTTTTTTCTTTTAATTATTTATTATTAAATATATTAAAATTATTCCCAAGAGGATTTTGAGCTCCGTCCATTGGAAGTATCTCAATCGATGAACTTTTTTTGATGAACACATGTATCAAGCTTAAAAATTAGTGAATCTCGTTTTGAATTAGGGATTGAATTGGAGATATGGATTTTTTGTTCCAAATATTTTTCTTATATTTTATAAGAAATAATGCCAAGAGGATTTTGGATTCCCCCGCTGGATGAACCTCAACTGTAATCCATAAATTTTATAAACACTTGCTTCAAGCTTTGATGTAAGAAATTAATGAATCTCGTTTTGAATTAGGGATTGAATTGGAGATATGGATTTTTTGTTCCAAATATTTTTCTTATATTTTATAAGAAATAATGCCAAGAGGATTTTGGATTCCCCCCGCTGGATGAACCTCAACTGTAATCCATAAATTTTATAAACACTTGCTTCAAGCTTTGATGCAAGAAATTAATGAATCTCGTTTTGAATTAGGGATTGAATTGGAGATATGGATTTTTTGTTCCAAATATTTTTCTTATATTTTATAAGAAATAATGCCAAGAGGATTTTGGATTCCCCCCGCTGGATGAACCTCAACTGTAATCCATAAATTTTATAAACACTTGCTTCAAGCTTTGATGCAAGGAATTAATGAATCTCATTTTGAATTAGGGATTGAATTGGAGATATGGATTTTTTGCTCCAAATATTTTTCTTATATTTTATAAGAAATAATGCCAAGAGGATTTTGGATTCCCCCCGCTGGATGAACCTCAACTGTAATCCATAAATTTTATAAACACTTGCTTCAAGCTTTGATGCAAGAAATTAATGAATCTCGTTTTGAATTAGGGATTGAATTGGAGATATGGATTTTTTGTTCCAAATATTTTTCTTATATTTTATAAGAAATAATGCCAAGAGGATTTTGGATTCCCCCCGCTGGATGAACCTCAACTGTGATCGATTAATTATTTATGAAGCATTGAGACAATTTAATCGAATTTAAAACTTATTGAATTAGAAAAAAAATTGCAAAAGAAAAGTGCTTTATTTTTATGATTTTTTATGTATTTTTACATCCATTTTCAATGATATTTTTCCAAACGCATCCTTTGGTGACGATTTGGAAGCAACCAAAAATTAAACTTAAAGCAAAAAATGTTTTGATAAAGGAAAAAAAATTCCAAAATCATAAGTAATGAAACTTATAAAAAACTTTGTTTATCACAAGTGATAAATCACATAAAAAGCTACAAAATCGGTAACATATTTCTTTAGTAAAAGATAAGGCTCAAATCGAGTTATGTGGCTTTGAAATTTAAAAACCAACATTAAATATTCAAATTTTTAAGTTTTGAATTAGAATTTTTTTTTTCAAAGTTTTTTTCTTTTAATTATTTATTATTAAATATATTAAAATTATTCCCAAGAGGATTTTGAGCTCCGTCCATTGGAAGTATCTCAATCGATGAACTTTTTTTGATTAACACATGTATCAAGCTTAAAAATTAGTGAATCTCGTTTTGAATTAGGGATTGAATTGGAGATATGGATTTTTTGTTCCAAATATTTTTCTTATATTTTATAAGAAATAATGCCAAGAGGATTTTGGATTCCCCCCGCTGGATGAAACTCAACTGTAATCCATAAATTTTATAAACACTTGCTTCAAGCTTTGATGCAAGGAATTAATGAATCTCATTTTGAATTAGGGATTGAATTGGAGATATGGATTTTTTGCTCCAAATATTTTTCTTATATTTTATAAGAAATAATGCCAAGAGGATTTTGGATTCCCCCCGCTGGATGAACCTCAACTGTAATCCATAAATTTTATAAACACTTGCTTCAAGCTTTGATGCAAGAAATTAATGAATCTCGTTTTGAATTAGGGATTGAATTGGAGATATGGATTTTTTGTTCCAAATATTTTTCTTATATTTTATAAGAAATAATGCCAAGAGGATTTTGGATTCCCCCCGCTGGATGAACCTCAACTGTAATCCATAAATTTTATAAACACTTGCTTCAAGCTTTGATGCAAGGAATTAATGAATCTCATTTTGAATTAGGGATTGAATTGGAGATATGGATTTTTTGCTCCAAATATTTTTCTTATATTTTATAAGAAATAATGCCAAGAGGATTTTGGATTCCCCCCGCTGGATGAACCTCAACTGTAATCCATAAATTTTATAAACACTTGCTTCAAGCTTTGATGCAAGAAATTAATGAATCTCGTTTTGAATTAGGGATTGAATTGGAGATATGGATTTTTTGTTCCAAATATTTTTCTTATATTTTATAAGAAATAATGCCAAGAGGATTTTGGATTCCCCCCGCTGGATGAACCTCAACTGTGATCGATTAATTATTTATGAAGCATTGAGACAATTTAATCGAATTTAAAACTTATTGAATTAGAAAAAAAATTGCAAAAGAAAAGTGCTTTATTTTTATGATTTTTTATGTATTTTTACATCCATTTTCAATGATATTTTTCCAAACGCATCCTTTGGTGACGATTTGGAAGCAACCAAAAATTAAACTTAAAGCAAAAAATGTTTTGATAAAGGAAAAAAAATTCCAAAATCATAAGTAATGAAACTTATAAAAAACTTTGTTTATCACAAGTGATAAATCACATAAAAAGCTACAAAATCGGTAACATATTTCTTTAGTAAAAGATAAGGCTCAAATCGAGTTATGTGGCTTTGAAATTTAAAAACCAACATTAAATATTCAAATTTTTAAGTTTTGAATTAGAATTTTTTTTTTCAAAGTTTTTTTCTTTTAATTATTTATTATTAAATATATTAAAATTATTCCCAAGAGGATTTTGAGCTCCGTCCATTGGAAGTATCTCAATCGATGAACTTTTTTTGATGAACACATGTATCAAGCTTAAAAATTAGTGAATCTCGTTTTGAATTAGGGATTGAATTGGAGATATGGATTTTTTGTTCCAAATATTTTTCTTATATTTTATAAGAAATAATGCCAAGAGGATTTTGGATTCCCCCGCTGGATGAACCTCAACTGTAATCCATAAATTTTATAAACACTTGCTTCAAGCTTTGATGCAAGAAATTAATGAATCTCGTTTTGAATTAGGGATTGAATTGGAGATATGGATTTTTTGTTCCAAATATTTTTCTTATATTTTATAAGAAATAATGCCAAGAGGATTTTGGATTCCCCCCGCTGGATGAACCTCAACTGTAATCCATAAATTTTATAAACACTTGCTTCAAGCTTTGATGCAAGAAATTAATGAATCTCGTTTTGAATTAGGGATTGAATTGGAGATATGGATTTTTTGTTCCAAATATTTTTCTTATATTTTATAAGAAATAATGCCAAGAGGATTTTGGATTCCCCCCGCTGGATGAACCTCAACTGTAATCCATAAATTTTATAAACACTTGCTTCAAGCTTTGATGCAAGGAATTAATGAATCTCATTTTGAATTAGGGATTGAATTGGAGATATGGATTTTTTGTTCCAAATATTTTTCTTATATTTTATAAGAAATAATGCCAAGAGGATTTTGGATTCCCCCCGCTGGATGAACCTCAACTGTGATCGATTAATTATTTATGAAGCATTGAGACAATTTAATCGAATTTAAAACTTATTGAATTAGAAAAAAAATTGCAAAAGAAAAGTGCTTTATTTTTATGATTTTTTATGTATTTTTACATCCATTTTCAATGATATTTTTCCAAACGCATCCTTTGGTGACGATTTGGAAGCAACCAAAAATTAAACTTAAAGCAAAAAATGTTTTGATAAAGGAAAAAAAATTCCAAAATCATAAGTAATGAAACTTATAAAAAACTTTGTTTATCACAAGTGATAAATCACATAAAAAGCTACAAAATCGGTAACATATTTCTTTAGTAAAAGATAAGGCTCAAATCGAGTTATGTGGCTTTGAAATTTAAAAACCAACATTAAATATTCAAATTTTTAAGTTTTGAATTAGAATTTTTTTTTTCAAAGTTTTTTTCTTTTAATTATTTATTATTAAATATATTAAAATTATTCCCAAGAGGATTTTGAGCTCCGTCCATTGGAAGTATCTCAATCGATGAACTTTTTTTGATGAACACATGTATCAAGCTTAAAAATTAGTGAATCTCGTTTTGAATTAGGGATTGAATTGGAGATATGGATTTTTTGTTCCAAATATTTTTCTTATATTTTATAAGAAATAATGCCAAGAGGATTTTGGATTCCCCCGCTGGATGAACCTCAACTGTAATCCATAAATTTTATAAACACTTGCTTCAAGCTTTGATGCAAGAAATTAATGAATCTCGTTTTGAATTAGGGATTGAATTGGAGATATGGATTTTTTGTTCCAAATATTTTTCTTATATTTTATAAGAAATAATGCCAAGAGGATTTTGGATTCCCCCCGCTGGATGAACCTCAACTGTAATCCATAAATTTTATAAACACTTGCTTCAAGCTTTGATGCAAGGAATTAATGAATCTCATTTTGAATTAGGGATTGAATTGGAGATATGGATTTTTTGCTCCAAATATTTTTCTTATATTTTATAAGAAATAATGCCAAGAGGATTTTGGATTCCCCCCGCTGGATGAACCTCAACTGTAATCCATAAATTTTATAAACACTTGCTTCAAGCTTTGATGCAAGAAATTAATGAATCTCGTTTTGAATTAGGGATTGAATTGGAGATATGGATTTTTTGTTCCAAATATTTTTCTTATATTTTATAAGAAATAATGCCAAGAGGATTTTGGATTCCCCCCGCTGGATGAACCTCAACTGTGATCGATTAATTATTTATGAAGCATTGAGACAATTTAATCGAATTTAAAACTTATTGAATTAGAAAAAAAATTGCAAAAGAAAAGTGCTTTATTTTTATGATTTTTTATGTATTTTTACATCCATTTTCAATGATATTTTTCCAAACGCATCCTTTGGTGACGATTTGGAAGCAACCAAAAATTAAACTTAAAGCAAAAAATGTTTTGATAAAGGAAAAAAAATTCCAAAATCATAAGTAATGAAACTTATAAAAAACTTTGTTTATCACAAGTGATAAATCACATAAAAAGCTACAAAATCGGTAACATATTTCTTTAGTAAAAGATAAGGCTCAAATCGAGTTATGTGGCTTTGAAATTTAAAAACCAACATTAAATATTCAAATTTTTAAGTTTTGAATTAGAATTTTTTTTTTCAAAGTTTTTTTCTTTTAATTATTTATTATTAAATATATTAAAATTATTCCCAAGAGGATTTTGAGCTCCGTCCATTGGAAGTATCTCAATCGATGAACTTTTTTTGATGAACACATGTATCAAGCTTAAAAATTAGTGAATCTCGTTTTGAATTAGGGATTGAATTGGAGATATGGATTTTTTGTTCCAAATATTTTTCTTATATTTTATAAGAAATAATGCCAAGAGGATTTTGGATTCCCCCGCTGGATGAACCTCAACTGTAATCCATAAATTTTATAAACACTTGCTTCAAGCTTTGATGCAAGAAATTAATGAATCTCGTTTTGAATTAGGGATTGAATTGGAGATATGGATTTTTTGTTCCAAATATTTTTCTTATATTTTATAAGAAATAATGCCAAGAGGATTTTGGATTCCCCCCGCTGGATGAACCTCAACTGTAATCCATAAATTTTATAAACACTTGCTTCAAGCTTTGATGCAAGAAATTAATGAATCTCGTTTTGAATTAGGGATTGAATTGGAGATATGGATTTTTTGTTCCAAATATTTTTCTTATATTTTATAAGAAATAATGCCAAGAGGATTTTGGATTCCCCCCGCTGGATGAACCTCAACTGTAATCCATAAATTTTATAAACACTTGCTTCAAGCTTTGATGCAAGGAATTAATGAATCTCATTTTGAATTAGGGATTGAATTGGAGATATGGATTTTTTGTTCCAAATATTTTTCTTATATTTTATAAGAAATAATGCCAAGAGGATTTTGGATTCCCCCCGCTGGATGAACCTCAACTGTGATCGATTAATTATTTATGAAGCATTGAGACAATTTAATCGAATTTAAAACTTATTGAATTAGAAAAAAAATTGCAAAAGAAAAGTGCTTTATTTTTATGATTTTTTATGTATTTTTACATCCATTTTCAATGATATTTTTCCAAACGCATCCTTTGGTGACGATTTGGAAGCAACCAAAAATTAAACTTAAAGCAAAAAATGTTTTGATAAAGGAAAAAAAATTCCAAAATCATAAGTAATGAAACTTATAAAAAACTTTGTTTATCACAAGTGATAAATCACATAAAAAGCTACAAAATCGGTAACATATTTCTTTAGTAAAAGATAAGGCTCAAATCGAGTTATGTGGCTTTGAAATTTAAAAACCAACATTAAATATTCAAATTTTTAAGTTTTGAATTAGAATTTTTTTTTTCAAAGTTTTTTTCTTTTAATTATTTATTATTAAATATATTAAAATTATTCCCAAGAGGATTTTGAGCTCCGTCCATTGGAAGTATCTCAATCGATGAACTTTTTTTGATTAACACATGTATCAAGCTTAAAAATTAGTGAATCTCGTTTTGAATTAGGGATTGAATTGGAGATATGGATTTTTTGTTCCAAATATTTTTCTTATATTTTATAAGAAATAATGCCAAGAGGATTTTGGATTCCCCCCGCTGGATGAAACTCAACTGTAATCCATAAATTTTATAAACACTTGCTTCAAGCTTTGATGCAAGAAATTAATGAATCTCGTTTTGAATTAGGGATTGAATTGGAGATATGGATTTTTTGTTCCAAATATTTTTCTTATATTTTATAAGAAATAATGCCAAGAGGATTTTGGATTCCCCCGCTGGATGAACCTCAACTGTAATCCATAAATTTTATAAACACTTGCTTCAAGCTTTGATGCAAGAAATTAATGAATCTCGTTTTGAATTAGGGATTGAATTGGAGATATGGATTTTTTGTTCCAAATATTTTTCTTATATTTTATAAGAAATAATGCCAAGAGGATTTTGGATTCCCCCCGCTGGATGAACCTCAACTGTGATCGATTAATTATTTATGAAGCATTGAGACAATTTAATCGAATTTAAAACTTATTGAATTAGAAAAAAAATTGCAAAAGAAAAGTGCTTTATTTTTATGATTTTTTATGTATTTTTACATCCATTTTCAATGATATTTTTCCAAACGCATCCTTTGGTGACGATTTGGAAGCAACCAAAAATTAAACTTAAAGCAAAAAATGTTTTGATAAAGGAAAAAAAATTCCAAAATCATAAGTAATGAAACTTATAAAAAACTTTGTTTATCACAAGTGATAAATCACATAAAAAGCTACAAAATCGGTAACATATTTCTTTAGTAAAAGATAAGGCTCAAATCGAGTTATGTGGCTTTGAAATTTAAAAACCAACATTAAATATTCAAATTTTTAAGTTTTGAATTAGAATTTTTTTTTTCAAAGTTTTTTTCTTTTAATTATTTATTATTAAATATATTAAAATTATTCCCAAGAGGATTTTGAGCTCCGTCCATTGGAAGTATCTCAATCGATGAACTTTTTTTGATGAACACATGTATCAAGCTTAAAAATTAGTGAATCTCGTTTTGAATTAGGGATTGAATTGGAGATATGGATTTTTTGTTCCAAATATTTTTCTTATATTTTATAAGAAATAATGCCAAGAGGATTTTGGATTCCCCCGCTGGATGAACCTCAACTGTAATCCATAAATTTTATAAACACTTGCTTCAAGCTTTGATGCAAGAAATTAATGAATCTCGTTTTGAATTAGGGATTGAATTGGAGATATGGATTTTTTGTTCCAAATATTTTTCTTATATTTTATAAGAAATAATGCCAAGAGGATTTTGGATTCCCCCCGCTGGATGAACCTCAACTGTAATCCATAAATTTTATAAACACTTGCTTCAAGCTTTGATGCAAGAAATTAATGAATCTCGTTTTGAATTAGGGATTGAATTGGAGATATGGATTTTTTGTTCCAAATATTTTTCTTATATTTTATAAGAAATAATGCCAAGAGGATTTTGGATTCCCCCCGCTGGATGAACCTCAACTGTAATCCATAAATTTTATAAACACTTGCTTCAAGCTTTGATGCAAGGAATTAATGAATCTCATTTTGAATTAGGGATTGAATTGGAGATATGGATTTTTTGTTCCAAATATTTTTCTTATATTTTATAAGAAATAATGCCAAGAGGATTTTGGATTCCCCCCGCTGGATGAACCTCAACTGTGATCGATTAATTATTTATGAAGCATTGAGACAATTTAATCGAATTTAAAACTTATTGAATTAGAAAAAAAATTGCAAAAGAAAAGTGCTTTATTTTTATGATTTTTTATGTATTTTTACATCCATTTTCAATGATATTTTTCCAAACGCATCCTTTGGTGACGATTTGGAAGCAACCAAAAATTAAACTTAAAGCAAAAAATGTTTTGATAAAGGAAAAAAAATTCCAAAATCATAAGTAATGAAACTTATAAAAAACTTTGTTTATCACAAGTGATAAATCACATAAAAAGCTACAAAATCGGTAACATATTTCTTTAGTAAAAGATAAGGCTCAAATCGAGTTATGTGGCTTTGAAATTTAAAAACCAACATTAAATATTCAAATTTTTAAGTTTTGAATTAGAATTTTTTTTTTCAAAGTTTTTTTCTTTTAATTATTTATTATTAAATATATTAAAATTATTCCCAAGAGGATTTTGAGCTCCGTCCATTGGAAGTATCTCAATCGATGAACTTTTTTTGATGAACACATGTATCAAGCTTAAAAATTAGTGAATCTCGTTTTGAATTAGGGATTGAATTGGAGATATGGATTTTTTGTTCCAAATATTTTTCTTATATTTTATAAGAAATAATGCCAAGAGGATTTTGGATTCCCCCGCTGGATGAACCTCAACTGTAATCCATAAATTTTATAAACACTTGCTTCAAGCTTTGATGCAAGAAATTAATGAATCTCGTTTTGAATTAGGGATTGAATTGGAGATATGGATTTTTTGTTCCAAATATTTTTCTTATATTTTATAAGAAATAATGCCAAGAGGATTTTGGATTCCCCCCGCTGGATGAACCTCAACTGTAATCCATAAATTTTATAAACACTTGCTTCAAGCTTTGATGCAAGGAATTAATGAATCTCATTTTGAATTAGGGATTGAATTGGAGATATGGATTTTTTGCTCCAAATATTTTTCTTATATTTTATAAGAAATAATGCCAAGAGGATTTTGGATTCCCCCCGCTGGATGAACCTCAACTGTAATCCATAAATTTTATAAACACTTGCTTCAAGCTTTGATGCAAGAAATTAATGAATCTCGTTTTGAATTAGGGATTGAATTGGAGATATGGATTTTTTGTTCCAAATATTTTTCTTATATTTTATAAGAAATAATGCCAAGAGGATTTTGGATTCCCCCCGCTGGATGAACCTCAACTGTGATCGATTAATTATTTATGAAGCATTGAGACAATTTAATCGAATTTAAAACTTATTGAATTAGAAAAAAAATTGCAAAAGAAAAGTGCTTTATTTTTATGATTTTTTATGTATTTTTACATCCATTTTCAATGATATTTTTCCAAACGCATCCTTTGGTGACGATTTGGAAGCAACCAAAAATTAAACTTAAAGCAAAAAATGTTTTGATAAAGGAAAAAAAATTCCAAAATCATAAGTAATGAAACTTATAAAAAACTTTGTTTATCACAAGTGATAAATCACATAAAAAGCTACAAAATCGGTAACATATTTCTTTAGTAAAAGATAAGGCTCAAATCGAGTTATGTGGCTTTGAAATTTAAAAACCAACATTAAATATTCAAATTTTTAAGTTTTGAATTAGAATTTTTTTTTTCAAAGTTTTTTTCTTTTAATTATTTATTATTAAATATATTAAAATTATTCCCAAGAGGATTTTGAGCTCCGTCCATTGGAAGTATCTCAATCGATGAACTTTTTTTGATTAACACATGTATCAAGCTTAAAAATTAGTGAATCTCGTTTTGAATTAGGGATTGAATTGGAGATATGGATTTTTTGTTCCAAATATTTTTCTTATATTTTATAAGAAATAATGCCAAGAGGATTTTGGATTCCCCCCGCTGGATGAAACTCAACTGTAATCCATAAATTTTATAAACACTTGCTTCAAGCTTTGATGCAAGAAATTAATGAATCTCGTTTTGAATTAGGGATTGAATTGGAGATATGGATTTTTTGTTCCAAATATTTTTCTTATATTTTATAAGAAATAATGCCAAGAGGATTTTGGATTCCCCCGCTGGATGAACCTCAACTGTAATCCATAAATTTTATAAACACTTGCTTCAAGCTTTGATGCAAGAAATTAATGAATCTCGTTTTGAATTAGGGATTGAATTGGAGATATGGATTTTTTGTTCCAAATATTTTTCTTATATTTTATAAGAAATAATGCCAAGAGGATTTTGGATTCCCCCCGCTGGATGAACCTCAACTGTAATCCATAAATTTTATAAACACTTGCTTCAAGCTTTGATGCAAGAAATTAATGAATCTCGTTTTGAATTAGGGATTGAATTGGAGATATGGATTTTTTGTTCCAAATATTTTTCTTATATTTTATAAGAAATAATGCCAAGAGGATTTTGGATTCCCCCCGCTGGATGAACCTCAACTGTGATCGATTAATTATTTATGAAGCATTGAGACAATTTAATCGAATTTAAAACTTATTGAATTAGAAAAAAAATTGCAAAAGAAAAGTGCTTTATTTTTATGATTTTTTATGTATTTTTACATCCATTTTCAATGATATTTTTCCAAACGCATCCTTTGGTGACGATTTGGAAGCAACCAAAAATTAAACTTAAAGCAAAAAATGTTTTGATAAAGGAAAAAAAATTCCAAAATCATAAGTAATGAAACTTATAAAAAACTTTGTTTATCACAAGTGATAAATCACATAAAAAGCTACAAAATCGGTAACATATTTCTTTAGTAAAAGATAAGGCTCAAATCGAGTTATGTGGCTTTGAAATTTAAAAACCAACATTAAATATTCAAATTTTTAAGTTTTGAATTAGAATTTTTTTTTTCAAAGTTTTTTTCTTTTAATTATTTATTATTAAATATATTAAAATTATTCCCAAGAGGATTTTGAGCTCCGTCCATTGGAAGTATCTCAATCGATGAACTTTTTTTGATTAACACATGTATCAAGCTTAAAAATTAGTGAATCTCGTTTTGAATTAGGGATTGAATTGGAGATATGGATTTTTTGTTCCAAATATTTTTCTTATATTTTATAAGAAATAATGCCAAGAGGATTTTGGATTCCCCCCGCTGGATGAAACTCAACTGTAATCCATAAATTTTATAAACACTTGCTTCAAGCTTTGATGCAAGAAATTAATGAATCTCGTTTTGAATTAGGGATTGAATTGGAGATATGGATTTTTTGTTCCAAATATTTTTCTTATATTTTATAAGAAATAATGCCAAGAGGATTTTGGATTCCCCCCGCTGGATGAACCTCAACTGTAATCCATAAATTTTATAAACACTTGCTTCAAGCTTTGATGCAAGAAATTAATGAATCTCGTTTTGAATTAGGGATTGAATTGGAGATATGGATTTTTTGTTCCAAATATTTTTCTTATATTTTATAAGAAATAATGCCAAGAGGATTTTGGATTCCCCCCGCTGGATGAACCTCAACTGTAATCCATAAATTTTATAAACACTTGCTTCAAGCTTTGATGCAAGGAATTAATGAATCTCATTTTGAATTAGGGATTGAATTGGAGATATGGATTTTTTGCTCCAAATATTTTTCTTATATTTTATAAGAAATAATGCCAAGAGGATTTTGGATTCCCCCCGCTGGATGAACCTCAACTGTAATCCATAAATTTTATAAACACTTGCTTCAAGCTTTGATGCAAGAAATTAATGAATCTCGTTTTGAATTAGGGATTGAATTGGAGATATGGATTTTTTGTTCCAAATATTTTTCTTATATTTTATAAGAAATAATGCCAAGAGGATTTTGGATTCCCCCCGCTGGATGAACCTCAACTGTGATCGATTAATTATTTATGAAGCATTGAGACAATTTAATCGAATTTAAAACTTATTGAATTAGAAAAAAAATTGCAAAAGAAAAGTGCTTTATTTTTATGATTTTTTATGTATTTTTACATCCATTTTCAATGATATTTTTCCAAACGCATCCTTTGGTGACGATTTGGAAGCAACCAAAAATTAAACTTAAAGCAAAAAATGTTTTGATAAAGGAAAAAAAATTCCAAAATCATAAGTAATGAAACTTATAAAAAACTTTGTTTATCACAAGTGATAAATCACATAAAAAGCTACAAAATCGGTAACATATTTCTTTAGTAAAAGATAAGGCTCAAATCGAGTTATGTGGCTTTGAAATTTAAAAACCAACATTAAATATTCAAATTTTTAAGTTTTGAATTAGAATTTTTTTTTTCAAAGTTTTTTTCTTTTAATTATTTATTATTAAATATATTAAAATTATTCCCAAGAGGATTTTGAGCTCCGTCCATTGGAAGTATCTCAATCGATGAACTTTTTTTGATTAACACATGTATCAAGCTTAAAAATTAGTGAATCTCGTTTTGAATTAGGGATTGAATTGGAGATATGGATTTTTTGTTCCAAATATTTTTCTTATATTTTATAAGAAATAATGCCAAGAGGATTTTGGATTCCCCCCGCTGGATGAAACTCAACTGTAATCCATAAATTTTATAAACACTTGCTTCAAGCTTTGATGCAAGAAATTAATGAATCTCGTTTTGAATTAGGGATTGAATTGGAGATATGGATTTTTTGTTCCAAATATTTTTCTTATATTTTATAAGAAATAATGCCAAGAGGATTTTGGATTCCCCCCGCTGGATGAACCTCAACTGTAATCCATAAATTTTATAAACACTTGCTTCAAGCTTTGATGCAAGAAATTAATGAATCTCGTTTTGAATTAGGGATTGAATTGGAGATATGGATTTTTTGTTCCAAATATTTTTCTTATATTTTATAAGAAATAATGCCAAGAGGATTTTGGATTCCCCCCGCTGGATGAACCTCAACTGTAATCCATAAATTTTATAAACACTTGCTTCAAGCTTTGATGCAAGGAATTAATGAATCTCATTTTGAATTAGGGATTGAATTGGAGATATGGATTTTTTGCTCCAAATATTTTTCTTATATTTTATAAGAAATAATGCCAAGAGGATTTTGGATTCCCCCCGCTGGATGAACCTCAACTGTAATCCATAAATTTTATAAACACTTGCTTCAAGCTTTGATGCAAGAAATTAATGAATCTCGTTTTGAATTAGGGATTGAATTGGAGATATGGATTTTTTGTTCCAAATATTTTTCTTATATTTTATAAGAAATAATGCCAAGAGGATTTTGGATTCCCCCCGCTGGATGAACCTCAACTGTGATCGATTAATTATTTATGAAGCATTGAGACAATTTAATCGAATTTAAAACTTATTGAATTAGAAAAAAAATTGCAAAAGAAAAGTGCTTTATTTTTATGATTTTTTATGTATTTTTACATCCATTTTCAATGATATTTTTCCAAACGCATCCTTTGGTGACGATTTGGAAGCAACCAAAAATTAAACTTAAAGCAAAAAATGTTTTGATAAAGGAAAAAAAATTCCAAAATCATAAGTAATGAAACTTATAAAAAACTTTGTTTATCACAAGTGATAAATCACATAAAAAGCTACAAAATCGGTAACATATTTCTTTAGTAAAAGATAAGGCTCAAATCGAGTTATGTGGCTTTGAAATTTAAAAACCAACATTAAATATTCAAATTTTTAAGTTTTGAATTAGAATTTTTTTTTTCAAAGTTTTTTTCTTTTAATTATTTATTATTAAATATATTAAAATTATTCCCAAGAGGATTTTGAGCTCCGTCCATTGGAAGTATCTCAATCGATGAACTTTTTTTGATTAACACATGTATCAAGCTTAAAAATTAGTGAATCTCGTTTTGAATTAGGGATTGAATTGGAGATATGGATTTTTTGTTCCAAATATTTTTCTTATATTTTATAAGAAATAATGCCAAGAGGATTTTGGATTCCCCCCGCTGGATGAAACTCAACTGTAATCCATAAATTTTATAAACACTTGCTTCAAGCTTTGATGCAAGAAATTAATGAATCTCGTTTTGAATTAGGGATTGAATTGGAGATATGGATTTTTTGTTCCAAATATTTTTCTTATATTTTATAAGAAATAATGCCAAGAGGATTTTGGATTCCCCCGCTGGATGAACCTCAACTGTAATCCATAAATTTTATAAACACTTGCTTCAAGCTTTGATGCAAGAAATTAATGAATCTCGTTTTGAATTAGGGATTGAATTGGAGATATGGATTTTTTGTTCCAAATATTTTTCTTATATTTTATAAGAAATAATGCCAAGAGGATTTTGGATTCCCCCCGCTGGATGAACCTCAACTGTAATCCATAAATTTTATAAACACTTGCTTCAAGCTTTGATGCAAGAAATTAATGAATCTCGTTTTGAATTAGGGATTGAATTGGAGATATGGATTTTTTGTTCCAAATATTTTTCTTATGTTTTATAAGAAATAATGCCAAGAGGATTTTGGATTCCCCCCGCTGGATGAACCTCAACTGTAATCCATAAATTTTATAAACACTTGCTTCAAGCTTTGATGCAAGGAATTAATGAATCTCATTTTGAATTAGGGATTGAATTGGAGATATGGATTTTTTGCTCCAAATATTTTTCTTATATTTTATAAGAAATAATGCCAAGAGGATTTTGGATTCCCCCCGCTGGATGAACCTCAACTGTAATCCATAAATTTTATAAACACTTGCTTCAAGCTTTGATGCAAGAAATTAATGAATCTCGTTTTGAATTAGGGATTGAATTGGAGATATGGATTTTTTGTTCCAAATATTTTTCTTATATTTTATAAGAAATAATGCCAAGAGGATTTTGGATTCCCCCCGCTGGATGAACCTCAACTGTGATCGATTAATTATTTATGAAGCATTGAGACAATTTAATCGAATTTAAAACTTATTGAATTAGAAAAAAAATTGCAAAAGAAAAGTGCTTTATTTTTATGATTTTTTATGTATTTTTACATCCATTTTCAATGATATTTTTCCAAACGCATCCTTTGGTGACGATTTGGAAGCAACCAAAAATTAAACTTAAAGCAAAAAATGTTTTGATAAAGGAAAAAAAATTCCAAAATCATAAGTAATGAAACTTATAAAAAACTTTGTTTATCACAAGTGATAAATCACATAAAAAGCTACAAAATCGGTAACATATTTCTTTAGTAAAAGATAAGGCTCAAATCGAGTTATGTGGCTTTGAAATTTAAAAACCAACATTAAATATTCAAATTTTTAAGTTTTGAATTAGAATTTTTTTTTTCAAAGTTTTTTTCTTTTAATTATTTATTATTAAATATATTAAAATTATTCCCAAGAGGATTTTGAGCTCCGTCCATTGGAAGTATCTCAATCGATGAACTTTTTTTGATGAACACATGTATCAAGCTTAAAAATTAGTGAATCTCGTTTTGAATTAGGGATTGAATTGGAGATATGGATTTTTTGTTCCAAATATTTTTCTTATATTTTATAAGAAATAATGCCAAGAGGATTTTGGATTCCCCCGCTGGATGAACCTCAACTGTAATCCATAAATTTTATAAACACTTGCTTCAAGCTTTGATGCAAGAAATTAATGAATCTCGTTTTGAATTAGGGATTGAATTGGAGATATGGATTTTTTGTTCCAAATATTTTTCTTATATTTTATAAGAAATAATGCCAAGAGGATTTTGGATTCCCCCCGCTGGATGAACCTCAACTGTAATCCATAAATTTTATAAACACTTGCTTCAAGCTTTGATGCAAGGAATTAATGAATCTCATTTTGAATTAGGGATTGAATTGGAGATATGGATTTTTTGCTCCAAATATTTTTCTTATATTTTATAAGAAATAATGCCAAGAGGATTTTGGATTCCCCCCGCTGGATGAACCTCAACTGTAATCCATAAATTTTATAAACACTTGCTTCAAGCTTTGATGCAAGAAATTAATGAATCTCGTTTTGAATTAGGGATTGAATTGGAGATATGGATTTTTTGTTCCAAATATTTTTCTTATATTTTATAAGAAATAATGCCAAGAGGATTTTGGATTCCCCCCGCTGGATGAACCTCAACTGTGATCGATTAATTATTTATGAAGCATTGAGACAATTTAATCGAATTTAAAACTTATTGAATTAGAAAAAAAATTGCAAAAGAAAAGTGCTTTATTTTTATGATTTTTTATGTATTTTTACATCCATTTTCAATGATATTTTTCCAAACGCATCCTTTGGTGACGATTTGGAAGCAACCAAAAATTAAACTTAAAGCAAAAAATGTTTTGATAAAGGAAAAAAAATTCCAAAATCATAAGTAATGAAACTTATAAAAAACTTTGTTTATCACAAGTGATAAATCACATAAAAAGCTACAAAATCGGTAACATATTTCTTTAGTAAAAGATAAGGCTCAAATCGAGTTATGTGGCTTTGAAATTTAAAAACCAACATTAAATATTCAAATTTTTAAGTTTTGAATTAGAATTTTTTTTTTCAAAGTTTTTTTCTTTTAATTATTTATTATTAAATATATTAAAATTATTCCCAAGAGGATTTTGAGCTCCGTCCATTGGAAGTATCTCAATCGATGAACTTTTTTTGATTAACACATGTATCAAGCTTAAAAATTAGTGAATCTCGTTTTGAATTAGGGATTGAATTGGAGATATGGATTTTTTGTTCCAAATATTTTTCTTATATTTTATAAGAAATAATGCCAAGAGGATTTTGGATTCCCCCCGCTGGATGAAACTCAACTGTAATCCATAAATTTTATAAACACTTGCTTCAAGCTTTGATGCAAGAAATTAATGAATCTCGTTTTGAATTAGGGATTGAATTGGAGATATGGATTTTTTGTTCCAAATATTTTTCTTATATTTTATAAGAAATAATGCCAAGAGGATTTTGGATTCCCCCGCTGGATGAACCTCAACTGTAATCCATAAATTTTATAAACACTTGCTTCAAGCTTTGATGCAAGAAATTAATGAATCTCGTTTTGAATTAGGGATTGAATTGGAGATATGGATTTTTTGTTCCAAATATTTTTCTTATATTTTATAAGAAATAATGCCAAGAGGATTTTGGATTCCCCCCGCTGGATGAACCTCAACTGTAATCCATAAATTTTATAAACACTTGCTTCAAGCTTTGATGCAAGAAATTAATGAATCTCGTTTTGAATTAGGGATTGAATTGGAGATATGGATTTTTTGTTCCAAATATTTTTCTTATATTTTATAAGAAATAATGCCAAGAGGATTTTGGATTCCCCCCGCTGGATGAACCTCAACTGTAATCCATAAATTTTATAAACACTTGCTTCAAGCTTTGATGCAAGGAATTAATGAATCTCATTTTGAATTAGGGATTGAATTGGAGATATGGATTTTTTGCTCCAAATATTTTTCTTATATTTTATAAGAAATAATGCCAAGAGGATTTTGGATTCCCCCCGCTGGATGAACCTCAACTGTAATCCATAAATTTTATAAACACTTGCTTCAAGCTTTGATGCAAGAAATTAATGAATCTCGTTTTGAATTAGGGATTGAATTGGAGATATGGATTTTTTGTTCCAAATATTTTTCTTATATTTTATAAGAAATAATGCCAAGAGGATTTTGGATTCCCCCCGCTGGATGAACCTCAACTGTGATCGATTAATTATTTATGAAGCATTGAGACAATTTAATCGAATTTAAAACTTATTGAATTAGAAAAAAAATTGCAAAAGAAAAGTGCTTTATTTTTATGATTTTTTATGTATTTTTACATCCATTTTCAATGATATTTTTCCAAACGCATCCTTTGGTGACGATTTGGAAGCAACCAAAAATTAAACTTAAAGCAAAAAATGTTTTGATAAAGGAAAAAAAATTCCAAAATCATAAGTAATGAAACTTATAAAAAACTTTGTTTATCACAAGTGATAAATCACATAAAAAGCTACAAAATCGGTAACATATTTCTTTAGTAAAAGATAAGGCTCAAATCGAGTTATGTGGCTTTGAAATTTAAAAACCAACATTAAATATTCAAATTTTTAAGTTTTGAATTAGAATTTTTTTTTTCAAAGTTTTTTTCTTTTAATTATTTATTATTAAATATATTAAAATTATTCCCAAGAGGATTTTGAGCTCCGTCCATTGGAAGTATCTCAATCGATGAACTTTTTTTGATTAACACATGTATCAAGCTTAAAAATAGTGAATCTCGTTTTGAATTAGGGATTGAATTGGAGATATGGATTTTTTGTTCCAAATATTTTTCTTATATTTTATAAGAAATAATGCCAAGAGGATTTTGGATTCCCCCCGCTGGATGAAACTCAACTGTAATCCATAAATTTTATAAACACTTGCTTCAAGCTTTGATGCAAGAAATTAATGAATCTCGTTTTGAATTAGGGATTGAATTGGAGATATGGATTTTTTGTTCCAAATATTTTTCTTATATTTTATAAGAAATAATGCCAAGAGGATTTTGGATTCCCCCGCTGGATGAACCTCAACTGTAATCCATAAATTTTATAAACACTTGCTTCAAGCTTTGATGCAAGAAATTAATGAATCTCGTTTTGAATTAGGGATTGAATTGGAGATATGGATTTTTTGTTCCAAATATTTTTCTTATATTTTATAAGAAATAATGCCAAGAGGATTTTGGATTCCCCCCGCTGGATGAACCTCAACTGTAATCCATAAATTTTATAAACACTTGCTTCAAGCTTTGATGCAAGAAATTAATGAATCTCGTTTTGAATTAGGGATTGAATTGGAGATATGGATTTTTTGTTCCAAATATTTTTCTTATATTTTATAAGAAATAATGCCAAGAGGATTTTGGATTCCCCCCGCTGGATGAACCTCAACTGTAATCCATAAATTTTATAAACACTTGCTTCAAGCTTTGATGCAAGGAATTAATGAATCTCATTTTGAATTAGGGATTGAATTGGAGATATGGATTTTTTGCTCCAAATATTTTTCTTATATTTTATAAGAAATAATGCCAAGAGGATTTTGGATTCCCCCCGCTGGATGAACCTCAACTGTAATCCATAAATTTTATAAACACTTGCTTCAAGCTTTGATGCAAGAAATTAATGAATCTCGTTTTGAATTAGGGATTGAATTGGAGATATGGATTTTTTGTTCCAAATATTTTTCTTATATTTTATAAGAAATAATGCCAAGAGGATTTTGGATTCCCCCCGCTGGATGAACCTCAACTGTGATCGATTAATTATTTATGAAGCATTGAGACAATTTAATCGAATTTAAAACTTATTGAATTAGAAAAAAAATTGCAAAAGAAAAGTGCTTTATTTTTATGATTTTTTATGTATTTTTACATCCATTTTCAATGATATTTTTCCAAACGCATCCTTTGGTGACGATTTGGAAGCAACCAAAAATTAAACTTAAAGCAAAAAATGTTTTGATAAAGGAAAAAAAATTCCAAAATCATAAGTAATGAAACTTATAAAAAACTTTGTTTATCACAAGTGATAAATCACATAAAAAGCTACAAAATCGGTAACATATTTCTTTAGTAAAAGATAAGGCTCAAATCGAGTTATGTGGCTTTGAAATTTAAAAACCAACATTAAATATTCAAATTTTTAAGTTTTGAATTAGAATTTTTTTTTTCAAAGTTTTTTTCTTTTAATTATTTATTATTAAATATATTAAAATTATTCCCAAGAGGATTTTGAGCTCCGTCCATTGGAAGTATCTCATTCGATGAACTTTTTTTGATTAACACATGTATCAAGCTTAAAAATTAGTGAATCTCGTTTTGAATTAGGGATTGAATTGGAGATATGGATTTTTTGTTCCAAATATTTTTCTTATATTTTATAAGAAATAATGCCAAGAGGATTTTGGATTCCCCCCGCTGGATGAAACTCAACTGTAATCCATAAATTTTATAAACACTTGCTTCAAGCTTTGATGCAAGAAATTAATGAATCTCGTTTTGAATTAGGGATTGAATTGGAGATATGGATTTTTTGTTCCAAATATTTTTCTTATATTTTATAAGAAATAATGCCAAGAGGATTTTGGATTCCCCCGCTGGATGAACCTCAACTGTAATCCATAAATTTTATAAACACTTGCTTCAAGCTTTGATGCAAGAAATTAATGAATCTCGTTTTGAATTAGGGATTGAATTGGAGATATGGATTTTTTGTTCCAAATATTTTTCTTATATTTTATAAGAAATAATGCCAAGAGGATTTTGGATTCCCCCCGCTGGATGAACCTCAACTGTAATCCATAAATTTTATAAACACTTGCTTCAAGCTTTGATGCAAGAAATTAATGAATCTCGTTTTGAATTAGGGATTGAATTGGAGATATGGATTTTTTGTTCCAAATATTTTTCTTATATTTTATAAGAAATAATGCCAAGAGGATTTTGGATTCCCCCCGCTGGATGAACCTCAACTGTAATCCATAAATTTTATAAACACTTGCTTCAAGCTTTGATGCAAGGAATTAATGAATCTCATTTTGAATTAGGGATTGAATTGGAGATATGGATTTTTTGCTCCAAATATTTTTCTTATATTTTATAAGAAATAATGCCAAGAGGATTTTGGATTCCCCCCGCTGGATGAACCTCAACTGTAATCCATAAATTTTATAAACACTTGCTTCAAGCTTTGATGCAAGAAATTAATGAATCTCGTTTTGAATTAGGGATTGAATTGGAGATATGGATTTTTTGTTCCAAATATTTTTCTTATATTTTATAAGAAATAATGCCAAGAGGATTTTGGATTCCCCCCGCTGGATGAACCTCAACTGTGATCGATTAATTATTTATGAAGCATTGAGACAATTTAATCGAATTTAAAACTTATTGAATTAGAAAAAAAATTGCAAAAGAAAAGTGCTTTATTTTTATGATTTTTTATGTATTTTTACATCCATTTTCAATGATATTTTTCCAAACGCATCCTTTGGTGACGATTTGGAAGCAACCAAAAATTAAACTTAAAGCAAAAAATGTTTTGATAAAGGAAAAAAAATTCCAAAATCATAAGTAATGAAACTTATAAAAAACTTTGTTTATCACAAGTGATAAATCACATAAAAAGCTACAAAATCGGTAACATATTTCTTTAGTAAAAGATAAGGCTCAAATCGAGTTATGTGGCTTTGAAATTTAAAACCAACATTAAATATTCAAATTTTTAAGTTTTGAATTAGAATTTTTTTTTTCAAAGTTTTTTTCTTTTAATTATTTATTATTAAATATATTAAAATTATTCCCAAGAGGATTTTGAGCTCCGTCCATTGGAAGTATCTCATTCGATGAACTTTTTTTGATTAACACATGTATCAAGCTTAAAAATTAGTGAATCTCGTTTTGAATTAGGGATTGAATTGGAGATATGGATTTTTTGTTCCAAATATTTTTCTTATATTTTATAAGAAATAATGCCAAGAGGATTTTGGATTCCCCCCGCTGGATGAAACTCAACTGTAATCCATAAATTTTATAAACACTTGCTTCAAGCTTTGATGCAAGAAATTAATGAATCTCGTTTTGAATTAGGGATTGAATTGGAGATATGGATTTTTTGTTCCAAATATTTTTCTTATATTTTATAAGAAATAATGCCAAGAGGATTTTGGATTCCCCCGCTGGATGAACCTCAACTGTAATCCATAAATTTTATAAACACTTGCTTCAAGCTTTGATGCAAGAAATTAATGAATCTCGTTTGAATTAGGGATTGAATTGGAGATATGGATTTTTTGTTCCAAATATTTTTCTTATATTTTATAAGAAATAATGCCAAGAGGATTTTGGATTCCCCCCGCTGGATGAACCTCAACTGTAATCCATAAATTTTATAAACACTTGCTTCAAGCTTTGATGCAAGGAATTAATGAATCTCATTTTGAATTAGGGATTGAATTGGAGATATGGATTTTTTGCTCCAAATATTTTTCTTATATTTTATAAGAAATAATGCCAAGAGGATTTTGGATTCCCCCCGCTGGATGAACCTCAACTGTAATCCATAAATTTTATAAACACTTGCTTCAAGCTTTGATGCAAGAAATTAATGAATCTCGTTTTGAATTAGGGATTGAATTGGAGATATGGATTTTTTGTTCCAAATATTTTTCTTATATTTTATAAGAAATAATGCCAAGAGGATTTTGGATTCCCCCCGCTGGATGAACCTCAACTGTGATCGATTAATTATTTATGAAGCATTGAGACAATTTAATCGAATTTAAAACTTATTGAATTAGAAAAAAAATTGCAAAAGAAAAGTGCTTTATTTTTATGATTTTTTATGTATTTTTACATCCATTTTCAATGATATTTTTCCAAACGCATCCTTTGGTGACGATTTGGAAGCAACCAAAAATTAAACTTAAAGCAAAAAATGTTTTGATAAAGGAAAAAAAATTCCAAAATCATAAGTAATGAAACTTATAAAAAACTTTGTTTATCACAAGTGATAAATCACATAAAAAGCTACAAAATCGGTAACATATTTCTTTAGTAAAAGATAAGGCTCAAATCGAGTTATGTGGCTTTGAAATTTAAAAACCAACATTAAATATTCAAATTTTTAAGTTTTGAATTAGAATTTTTTTTTTCAAAGTTTTTTCTTTTAATTATTTATTATTAAATATATTAAAATTATTCCCAAGAGGATTTTGAGCTCCGTCCATTGGAAGTATCTCAATCGATGAACTTTTTTTGATTAACACATGTATCAAGCTTAAAAATTAGTGAATCTCGTTTTGAATTAGGGATTGAATTGGAGATATGGATTTTTTGTTCCAAATATTTTTCTTATATTTTATAAGAAATAATGCCAAGAGGATTTTGGATTCCCCCCGCTGGATGAAACTCAACTGTAATCCATAAATTTTATAAACACTTGCTTCAAGCTTTGATGCAAGAAATTAATGAATCTCGTTTTGAATTAGGGATTGAATTGGAGATATGGATTTTTTGTTCCAAATATTTTTCTTATATTTTATAAGAAATAATGCCAAGAGGATTTTGGATTCCCCCCGCTGGATGAACCTCAACTGTGATCGATTAATTATTTATGAAGCATTGAGACAATTTAATCGAATTTAAAACTTATTGAATTAGAAAAAAAATTGCAAAAGAAAAGTGCTTTATTTTTATGATTTTTTATGTATTTTTACATCCATTTTCAATGATATTTTTCCAAACGCATCCTTTGGTGACGATTTGGAAGCAACCAAAAATTAAACTTAAAGCAAAAAATGTTTTGATAAAGGAAAAAAAATTCCAAAATCATAAGTAATGAAACTTATAAAAAACTTTGTTTATCACAAGTGATAAATCACATAAAAAGCTACAAAATCGGTAACATATTTCTTTAGTAAAAGATAAGGCTCAAATCGAGTTATGTGGCTTTGAAATTTAAAAACCAACATTAAATATTCAAATTTTTAAGTTTTGAATTAGAATTTTTTTTTTCAAAGTTTTTTTCTTTTAATTATTTATTATTAAATATATTAAAATTATTCCCAAGAGGATTTTGAGCTCCGTCCATTGGAAGTATCTCAATCGATGAACTTTTTTTGATGAACACATGTATCAAGCTTAAAAATTAGTGAATCTCGTTTTGAATTAGGGATTGAATTGGAGATATGGATTTTTTGTTCCAAATATTTTTCTTATATTTTATAAGAAATAATGCCAAGAGGATTTTGGATTCCCCCGCTGGATGAACCTCAACTGTAATCCATAAATTTTATAAACACTTGCTTCAAGCTTTGATGCAAGAAATTAATGAATCTCGTTTTGAATTAGGGATTGAATTGGAGATATGGATTTTTTGTTCCAAATATTTTTCTTATATTTTATAAGAAATAATGCCAAGAGGATTTTGGATTCCCCCCGCTGGATGAACCTCAACTGTAATCCATAAATTTTATAAACACTTGCTTCAAGCTTTGATGCAAGGAATTAATGAATCTCATTTTGAATTAGGGATTGAATTGGAGATATGGATTTTTTGCTCCAAATATTTTTCTTATATTTTATAAGAAATAATGCCAAGAGGATTTTGGATTCCCCCCGCTGGATGAACCTCAACTGTAATCCATAAATTTTATAAACACTTGCTTCAAGCTTTGATGCAAGAAATTAATGAATCTCGTTTTGAATTAGGGATTGAATTGGAGATATGGATTTTTTGTTCCAAATATTTTTCTTATATTTTATAAGAAATAATGCCAAGAGGATTTTGGATTCCCCCCGCTGGATGAACCTCAACTGTGATCGATTAATTATTTATGAAGCATTGAGACAATTTAATCGAATTTAAAACTTATTGAATTAGAAAAAAAATTGCAAAAGAAAAGTGCTTTATTTTTATGATTTTTTATGTATTTTTACATCCATTTTCAATGATATTTTTCCAAACGCATCCTTTGGTGACGATTTGGAAGCAACCAAAAATTAAACTTAAAGCAAAAAATGTTTTGATAAAGGAAAAAAAATTCCAAAATCATAAGTAATGAAACTTATAAAAACTTTGTTTATCACAAGTGATAAATCACATAAAAAGCTACAAATCGGTAACATATTTCTTTAGTAAAAGATAAGGCTCAAATCGAGTTATGTGGCTTTGAAATTTAAAAACCAACATTAAATATTCAAATTTTTAAGTTTTGAATTAGAATTTTTTTTTTCAAAGTTTTTTTCTTTTAATTATTTATTATTAAATATATTAAAATTATTCCCAAGAGGATTTTGAGCTCCGTCCATTGGAAGTATCTCAATCGATGAACTTTTTTTGATGAACACATGTATCAAGCTTAAAAATTAGTGAATCTCGTTTTGAATTAGGGATTGAATTGGAGATATGGATTTTTTGTTCCAAATATTTTTCTTATATTTTATAAGAAATAATGCCAAGAGGATTTTGGATTCCCCCGCTGGATGAACCTCAACTGTAATCCATAAATTTTATAAACACTTGCTTCAAGCTTTGATGCAAGAAATTAATGAATCTCGTTTTGAATTAGGGATTGAATTGGAGATATGGATTTTTTGTTCCAAATATTTTTCTTATATTTTATAAGAAATAATGCCAAGAGGATTTTGGATTCCCCCCGCTGGATGAACCTCAACTGTAATCCATAAATTTTATAAACACTTGCTTCAAGCTTTGATGCAAGGAATTAATGAATCTCATTTTGAATTAGGGATTGAATTGGAGATATGGATTTTTTGCTCCAAATATTTTTCTTATATTTTATAAGAAATAATGCCAAGAGGATTTTGGATTCCCCCCGCTGGATGAACCTCAACTGTGATCGATTAATTATTTATGAAGCATTGAGACAATTTAATCGAATTTAAAACTTATTGAATTAGAAAAAAAATTGCAAAAGAAAAGTGCTTTATTTTTATGATTTTTTATGTATTTTTACATCCATTTTCAATGATATTTTTCCAAACGCATCCTTTGGTGACGATTTGGAAGCAACCAAAATTAAACTTAAAGCAAAAAATGTTTTGATAAAGGAAAAAAAATTCCAAAATCATAAGTAATGAAACTTATAAAAAACTTTGTTTATCACAAGTGATAAATCACATAAAAAGCTACAAAATCGGTAACATATTTCTTTAGTAAAAGATAAGGCTCAAATCGAGTTATGTGGCTTTGAAATTTAAAAACCAACATTAAATATTCAAATTTTTAAGTTTTGAATTAGAATTTTTTTTTTCAAAGTTTTTTTCTTTTAATTATTTATTATTAAATATATTAAAATTATTCCAAGAGGATTTTGAGCTCCGTCCATTGGAAGTATCTCAATCGATGAACTTTTTTTGATGAACACATGTATCAAGCTTAAAAATTAGTGAATCTCGTTTTGAATTAGGGATTGAATTGGAGATATGGATTTTTGTTCCAAATATTTTTCTTATATTTTATAAGAAATAATGCCAAGAGGATTTTGGATTCCCCCCGCTGGATGAACCTCAACTGTAATCCATAAATTTTATAAACACTTGCTTCAAGCTTTGATGCAAGAAATTAATGAATCTCGTTTTGAATTAGGGATTGAATTGGAGATATGGATTTTTTGTTCCAAATATTTTTCTTATATTTATAAGAAATAATGCCAAGAGGATTTTGGATTCCCCCCGCTGGATGAACCTCAACTGTGATCGATTAATTATTTATGAAGCATTGAGACAATTTAATCGAATTTAAAACTTATTGAATTAGAAAAAAAATTGCAAAAGAAAAGTGCTTTATTTTTATGATTTTTTATGTATTTTTACATCCATTTTCAATGATATTTTTCCAAACGC
The DNA here is from genome assembly GCA_028622995.1 of Panagrolaimus kolymaensis. Taxonomy (NCBI): domain Eukaryota; kingdom Metazoa; phylum Nematoda; class Chromadorea; order Rhabditida; family Panagrolaimidae; genus Panagrolaimus; species Panagrolaimus kolymaensis. The sequence goes on along the minus strand of JAJQJQ010000155.1, from coordinate 2,313 downwards.
ATCCTTTGGTGACGATTTGGAAGCAACCAAAAATTAAACTTAAAGCAAAAAATGTTTTGATAAAGGAAAAAAAATTCCAAAATCATAAGTAATGAAACTTATAAAAAACTTTGTTTATCACAAGTGATAAATCACATAAAAAAGCTACAAAATCGGTAACATATTTCTTTAGTAAAAGATAAGGCTCAAATCGAGTTATGTGGCTTTGAAATTTAAAAACCAACATTAAATATTCAAATTTTTAAGTTTTGAATTAGAATTTTTTTTTCAAAGTTTTTTTCTTTTAATTATTTATTATTAAATATATTAAAATTATTCCCAAGAGGATTTTGAGCTCCGTCCATTGGAAGTATCTCAATCGATGAACTTTTTTTGATGAACACATGTATCAAGCTTAAAAATTAGTGAATCTCGTTTTGAATTAGGGATTGAATTGGAGATATGGATTTTTTGTTCCAAATATTTTTCTTATATTTTATAAGAAATAATGCCAAGAGGATTTTGGATTCCCCCGCTGGATGAACCTCAACTGTAATCCATAAATTTTATAAACACTTGCTTCAAGCTTTGATGCAAGAAATTAATGAATCTCGTTTTGAATTAGGGATTGAATTGGAGATATGGATTTTTTGTTCCAAATATTTTTCTTATATTTTATAAGAAATAATGCCAAGAGGATTTTGGATTCCCCCCGCTGGATGAACCTCAACTGTAATCCATAAATTTTATAAACACTTGCTTCAAGCTTTGATGCAAGGAATTAATGAATCTCATTTTGAATTAGGGATTGAATTGGAGATATGGATTTTTTGCTCCAAATATTTTTCTTATATTTTATAAGAAATAATGCCAAGAGGATTTTGGATTCCCCCCCGCTGGATGAACCTCAACTGTAATCCATAAATTTTATAAACACTTGCTTCAAGCTTTGATGCAAGAAATTAATGAATCTCGTTTTGAATTAGGGATTGAATTGGAGATATGGATTTTTTGTTCCAAATATTTTTCTTATATTTTATAAGAAATAATGCCAAGAGGATTTTGGATTCCCCCCGCTGGATGAACCTCAACTGTGATCGATTAATTATTTATGAAGCATTGAGACAATTTAATCGAATTTAAAACTTATTGAATTAGAAAAAAAATTGCAAAAGAAAAGTGCTTTATTTTTATGATTTTTTATGTATTTTTACATCCATTTTCAATGATATTTTTCCAAACGCATCCTTTGGTGACGATTTGGAAGCAACCAAAAATTAAACTTAAAGCAAAAAATGTTTTGATAAAGGAAAAAAAATTCCAAAATCATAAGTAATGAAACTTATAAAAAACTTTGTTTATCACAAGTGATAAATCACATAAAAAGCTACAAAATCGGTAACATATTTCTTTAGTAAAAGATAAGGCTCAAATCGAGTTATGTGGCTTTGAAATTTAAAAACCAACATTAAATATTCAAATTTTTAAGTTTTGAATTAGAATTTTTTTTTTCAAAGTTTTTTTCTTTTAATTATTTATTATTAAATATATTAAAATTATTCCCAAGAGGATTTTGAGCTCCGTCCATTGGAAGTATCTCAATCGATGAACTTTTTTTGATGAACACATGTATCAAGCTTAAAAATTAGTGAATCTCGTTTTGAATTAGGGATTGAATTGGAGATATGGATTTTTTGTTCCAAATATTTTTCTTATATTTTATAAGAAATAATGCCAAGAGGATTTTGGATTCCCCCGCTGGATGAACCTCAACTGTAATCCATAAATTTTATAAACACTTGCTTCAAGCTTTGATGCAAGAAATTAATGAATCTCGTTTTGAATTAGGGATTGAATTGGAGATATGGATTTTTTGTTCCAAATATTTTTCTTATATTTTATAAGAAATAATGCCAAGAGGATTTTGGATTCCCCCCCGCTGGATGAACCTCAACTGTAATCCATAAATTTTATAAACACTTGCTTCAAGCTTTGATGCAAGGAATTAATGAATCTCATTTTGAATTAGGGATTGAATTGGAGATATGGATTTTTTGCTCCAAATATTTTTCTTATATTTTATAAGAAATAATGCCAAGAGGATTTTGGATTCCCCCCGCTGGATGAACCTCAACTGTAATCCATAAATTTTATAAACACTTGCTTCAAGCTTTGATGCAAGAAATTAATGAATCTCGTTTTGAATTAGGGATTGAATTGGAGATATGGATTTTTTGTTCCAAATATTTTTCTTATATTTTATAAGAAATAATGCCAAGAGGATTTTGGATTCCCCCCGCTGGATGAACCTCAACTGTGATCGATTAATTATTT
>JAJQJQ010000154.1:0-43600 GCA_028622995.1 Panagrolaimus kolymaensis | reverse complement strand
CAGGATATAAGTGAATTTCGTTTTGAATTACGGCTTGAATTGGAGATATGGATTTTTTGATCCTAATATTTTTTATTAAATATATTAAAATTATTCCCAACGGGAATTCGTATTCGCTGCAGGTGAACTCTCAAATCGATGATCCATTTTTTATGAACACATGTGTTAAGCTTAAATATTGCTGAAACTCGTTTTGAATTACGGAGCTCAATAAAGCATATGAATTTTTAAGCCAGATATTTTTCTTATATTTTTTAAATAATATTTGAGTAATCTTAGAGATTTCCCTACCAAATAAGACCTTCAACCAGAAATTATTTATTATTTAATGAATCAAGCAAGCCTTGAAGTACTTTAATCAAATTTACAACTTTTTGAATTACAAAAAAAATTCCAGAGTAAAAGTGCTTTATTTTTAGCATTTTTTATGCATTTTTACATCCATTTTCAATCATATTTTTCCAAACGGTTCCTATGGTGCCGATTTGAAAGCCATCAAAATTATAATTAAAGCAAAAAATGCTTTGATAAAGTAAAAATAATTTCAAAATCATAAGTATGAAAGCTTTAAAAAAATTTTGTTTATCAGATCTTATAAATCACATATAACCTACAAAATCGGTAACATATTTGTTTAGTGAAAGATAAGGCTCAAATCGAGCTATGTGGCTTCGAAAATTAAAAATAACATTAATTATTCAAATTTTCTAATTTTGTATTAGAATTTTTTTTTCTGCGGTTTTTTTTTGTTTTCAATATTCATTACTAAATATATTAAGATTATTCACAAGAGGATTTTGTGCTCCGTCCATTGGAAGTACATCAATCGATGAACATTTTTTTGTATCAATTAACACAAGCATCAAGCCTTGATGAAGAGATATAAGTGAATCTCGTTTTGAATTAGGGCTTGAATTGGAGATATGGATTTTTTGATCCAAATATTTTTTATTAAATATATTAAAATTATTCCCAACGGGAATTTGAATCGCATGCACGGGAAGTACCTCAAATGTGATCCATTTATTTTAATTATGAACTCAAGCATCAGGATATAAGTGAATTTCGTTTTGAATTACGGCTTGAATTGGAGATATGGATTTTTTGATCCTAATATTTTTTATTAAATATATTAAAATTATTCCCAACGGGAATTCGTATTCGCTGCAGGTGAACTCTCAAATCGATGATCCATTTTTTATGAACACATGTGTTAAGCTTAAATATTGCTGAAACTCGTTTTGAATTACGGAGCTCAATAAAGCATATGAATTTTTTAAGCCAGATATTTTTCTTATATTTTTTAAATAATATTTGAGTAATCTTAGAGATTTCCCTACCAAATAAGACCTTCAACCAGAAATTATTTATTTATTTAATGAATCAAGCAAGCCTTGAAGTACTTTAATCAAATTTACAACTTTTTGAATTACAAAAAAAATTCCAGAGTAAAAGTGCTTTATTTTTAGCATTTTTTATGCATTTTTACATCCATTTTCAATCATATTTTTCCAAACGGTTCCTATGGTGCCGATTTGAAAGCCATCAAAATTTATAATTAAAGCAAAAAATGCTTTGATAAAGTAAAATAATTTCAAAATCATAAGTATGAAAGCTTTAAAAAAATTTTGTTTATCAGATCTTATAAATCACATATAAACCTACAAAATCGGTAACATATTTGTTTAGTGAAAGATAAGGCTCAAATCGAGCTATGTGGCTTCGAAAATTAAAAATAACATTAATTATTCAAATTTTCTAATTTTGTATTAGAATTTTTTTTTCTGCGGTTTTTTTTTGTTTTCAATATTCATTACTAAATATATTAAGATTATTCACAAGAGGATTTTGTGCTCCGTCCATTGGAAGTACATCAATCGATGAACATTTTTTTGTATCAATTAACACAAGCATCAAGCCTTGATGAAGAGATATAAGTGAATCTCGTTTTGAATTAGGGCTTGAATTGGAGATATGGATTTTTTGATCCAAATATTTTTTATTAAATATATTAAAATTATTCCCAACGGGAATTTGAATCGCATGCACGGGAAGTACCTCAAATGTGATCCATTTATTTTAATTATGAACTCAAGCATCAGGATATAAGTGAATTTCGTTTTGAATTACGGCTTGAATTGGAGATATGGATTTTTTGATCCTAATATTTTTTATTAAATATATTAAAATTATTCCCAACGGGAATTCGTATTCGCTGCAGGTGAACTCTCAAATCGATGATCCATTTTTTATGAACACATGTGTTAAGCTTAAATATTGCTGAAACTCGTTTTGAATTACGGAGCTCAATAAAGCATATGAATTTTTTAAGCCAGATATTTTTCTTATATTTTTTAAATAATATTTGAGTAATCTTAGAGATTTCCCTACCAAATAAGACCTTCAACCAGAAATTATTTATTTATTTAATGAATCAAGCAAGCCTTGAAGTACTTTAATCAAATTTACAACTTTTTGAATTACAAAAAAAATTCCAGAGTAAAAGTGCTTTATTTTTAGCATTTTTTATGCATTTTTACATCCATTTTCAATCATATTTTTCCAAACGGTTCCTATGGTGCCGATTTGAAAGCCATCAAAATTTATAATTAAAGCAAAAAATGCTTTGATAAAGTAAAAATAATTTCAAAATCATAAGTATGAAAGCTTTAAAAAAATTTTGTTTATCAGATCTTATAAATCACATATAAACCTACAAAATCGGTAACATATTTGTTTAGTGAAAGATAAGGCTCAAATCGAGCTATGTGGCTTCGAAAATTAAAAATAACATTAATTATTCAAATTTTCTAATTTTGTATTAGAATTTTTTTTTCTGCGGTTTTTTTTTGTTTTCAATATTCATTACTAAATATATTAAGATTATTCACAAGAGGATTTTGTGCTCCGTCATTGGAAGTACATCAATCGATGAACATTTTTTTGTATCAATTAACACAAGCATCAAGCCTTGATGAAGAGATATAAGTGAATCTCGTTTTGAATTAGGGCTTGAATTGGAGATATGGATTTTTTGATCCAAATATTTTTTATTAAATATATTAAAATTATTCCCAACGGGAATTTGAATCGCATGCACGGGAAGTACCTCAAATGTGATCCATTTATTTTAATTATGAACTCAAGCATCAGGATATAAGTGAATTTCGTTTTGAATTACGGCTTGAATTGGAGATATGGATTTTTTGATCCTAATATTTTTTATTAAATATATTAAAATTATTCCCAACGGGAATTCGTATTCGCTGCAGGTGAACTCTCAAATCGATGATCCATTTTTTATGAACACATGTGTTAAGCTTAAATATTGCTGAAACTCGTTTTGAATTACGGAGCTCAATAAAGCATATGAATTTTTTAAGCCAGATATTTTTCTTATATTTTTTAAAGTAATATTTGAGTAATCTTAGAGATTTCCCTACCAAATAAGACCTTCAACCAGAAATTATTTATTTATTTAATGAATCAAGCAAGCCTTGAAGTACTTTAATCAAATTTACAACTTTTTGAATTACAAAAAAAATTCCAGAGTAAAAGTGCTTTATTTTTAGCATTTTTTATGCATTTTTACATCCATTTTCAATCATATTTTTCCAAACGGTTCCTATGGTGCCGATTTGAAAGCCATCAAAATTTATAATTAAAGCAAAAAATGCTTTGATAAAGTAAAAATAATTTCAAAATCATAAGTATGAAAGCTTTAAAAAAATTTTGTTTATCAGATCTTATAAATCACATATAAACCTACAAAATCGGTAACATATTTGTTTAGTGAAAGATAAGGCTCAAATCGAGCTATGTGGCTTCGAAAATTAAAAATAACATTAATTATTCAAATTTTCTAATTTTGTATTAGAATTTTTTTTTCTGCGGTTTTTTTTGTTTTCAATATTCATTACTAAATATATTAAGATTATTCACAAGAGGATTTTGTGCTCCGTCCATTGGAAGTACATCAATCGATGAACATTTTTTTGTATCAATTAACACAAGCATCAAGCCTTGATGAAGAGATATAAGTGAATCTCGTTTTGAATTAGGGCTTGAATTGGAGATATGGATTTTTTGATCCAAATATTTTTTATTAAATATATTAAAATTATTCCCAACGGGAATTTGAATCGCATGCACGGGAAGTACCTCAAATGTGATCCATTTATTTTAATTATGAACTCAAGCATCAGGATATAAGTGAATTTCGTTTTGAATTACGGCTTGAATTGGAGATATGGATTTTTTGATCCTAATATTTTTTATTAAATATATTAAAATTATTCCCAACGGGAATTCGTATTCGCTGCAGGTGAACTCTCAAATCGATGATCCATTTTTTATGAACACATGTGTTAAGCTTAAATATTGCTGAAACTCGTTTTGAATTACGGAGCTCATAAAGCATATGAATTTTTTAAGCCAGATATTTTTCTTATATTTTTTAAATAATATTTGAGTAATCTTAGAGATTTCCCTACCAAATAAGACCTTCAACCAGAAATTATTTATTATTTAATGAATCAAGCAAGCCTTGAAGTACTTTAATCAAATTTACAACTTTTTGAATTACAAAAAAAATTCCAGAGTAAAAGTGCTTTATTTTTAGCATTTTTTATGCATTTTTACATCCATTTTCAATCATATTTTTCCAAACGGTTCCTATGGTGCCGATTTGAAAGCCATCAAATTTATAATTAAAGCAAAAAATGCTTTGATAAAGTAAAAATAATTTCAAAATCATAAGTATGAAAGCTTTAAAAAAATTTTGTTTATCAGATCTTATAAATCACATATAAACCTACAAAATCGGTAACATATTTGTTTAGTGAAAGATAAGGCTCAAATCGAGCTATGTGGCTTCGAAAATTAAAAATAACATTAATTATTCAAATTTTCTAATTTTGTATTAGAATTTTTTTTTCTGCGGTTTTTTTTGTTTTCAATATTCATTACTAAATATATTAAGATTATTCACAAGAGGATTTTGTGCTCCGTCCATTGGAAGTACATCAATCGATGAACATTTTTTTGTATCAATTAACACAAGCATCAAGCCTTGATGAAGAGATATAAGTGAATCTCGTTTGAATTAGGGCTTGAATTGGAGATATGGATTTTTTGATCCAAATATTTTTTATTAAATATATTAAAATTATTCCCAACGGGAATTTGAATCGCATGCACGGGAAGTACCTCAAATGTGATCCATTTATTTTAATTATGAACTCAAGCATCAGGATATAAGTGAATTTCGTTTTGAATTACGGCTTGAATTGGAGATATGGATTTTTTGATCCTAATATTTTTTATTAAATATATTAAAATTATTCCCAACGGGAATTCGTATTCGCTGCAGGTGAACTCTCAAATCGATGATCCATTTTTTATGAACACATGTGTTAAGCTTAAATATTGCTGAAACTCGTTTTGAATTACGGAGCTCAATAAAGCATATGAATTTTTTAAGCCAGATATTTTTCTTATATTTTTTAATAATATTTGAGTAATCTTAGAGATTTCCCTACCAAATAAGACCTTCAACCAGAAATTATTTATTTATTTAATGAATCAAGCAAGCCTTGAAGTACTTTAATCAAATTTACAACTTTTTGAATTACAAAAAAATTCCAGAGTAAAAGTGCTTTATTTTTAGCATTTTTTATGCATTTTTACATCCATTTTCAATCATATTTTTCCAAACGGTTCCTATGGTGCCGATTTGAAAGCCATCAAAATTTATAATTAAAGCAAAAAATGCTTTGATAAAGTAAAAATAATTTCAAAATCATAAGTATGAAAGCTTTAAAAAAATTTTGTTTATCAGATCTTATAAATCACATATAAACCTACAAAATCGGTAACATATTTGTTTAGTGAAAGATAAGGCTCAAATCGAGCTATGTGGCTTCGAAAATTAAAAATAACATTAATTATTCAAATTTTCTAATTTTGTATTAGAATTTTTTTTCTGCGGTTTTTTTTGTTTTCAATATTCATTACTAAATATATTAAGATTATTCACAAGAGGATTTTGTGCTCCGTCCATTGGAAGTACATCAATCGATGAACATTTTTTTGTATCAATTAACACAAGCATCAAGCCTTGATGAAGAGATATAAGTGAATCTCGTTTTGAATTAGGGCTTGAATTGGAGATATGGATTTTTTGATCCAAATATTTTTTATTAAATATATTAAAATTATTCCCAACGGGAATTTGAATCGCATGCACGGGAAGTACCTCAAATGTGATCCATTTATTTTAATTATGAACTCAAGCATCAGGATATAAGTGAATTTCGTTTTGAATTACGGCTTGAATTGGAGATATGGATTTTTTGATCCTAATATTTTTTATTAAATATATTAAAATTATTCCCAACGGGAATTCGTATTCGCTGCAGGTGAACTCTCAAATCGATGATCCATTTTTTATGAACACATGTGTTAAGCTTAAATATTGCTGAAACTCGTTTTGAATTACGGAGCTCAATAAAGCATATGAATTTTTTAAGCCAGATATTTTTCTTATATTTTTTAAATAATATTTGAGTAATCTTAGAGATTTCCTACCAAATAAGACCTTCAACCAGAAATTATTTATTTATTTAATGAATCAAGCAAGCCTTGAAGTACTTTAATCAAATTTACAACTTTTTGAATTACAAAAAAAATTCCAGAGTAAAAGTGCTTTATTTTTAGCATTTTTTATGCATTTTTACATCCATTTTCAATCATATTTTTCCAAACGGTTCCTATGGTGCCGATTTGAAAGCCATCAAAATTTATAATTAAAGCAAAAAATGCTTTGATAAAGTAAAAATAATTTCAAAATCATAAGTATGAAAGCTTTAAAAAAATTTTGTTTATCAGATCTTATAAATCACATATAAACCTACAAAATCGGTAACATATTTGTTTAGTGAAAGATAAGGCTCAAATCGAGCTATGTGGCTTCGAAATTAAAAATAACATTAATTATTCAAATTTTCTAATTTTGTATTAGAATTTTTTTTTCTGCGGTTTTTTTTGTTTTCAATATTCATTACTAAATATATTAAGATTATTCACAAGAGGATTTTGTGCTCCGTCCATTGGAAGTACATCAATCGATGAACATTTTTTGTATCAATTAACACAAGCATCAAGCCTTGATGAAGAGATATAAGTGAATCTCGTTTTGAATTAGGGCTTGAATTGGAGATATGGATTTTTTGATCCAAATATTTTTTATTAAATATATTAAAATTATTCCCAACGGGAATTTGAATCGCATGCACGGGAAGTACCTCAAATGTGATCCATTTATTTTAATTATGAACTCAAGCATCAGGATATAAGTGAATTTCGTTTTGAATTACGGCTTGAATTGGAGATATGGATTTTTTGATCCTAATATTTTTTATTAAATATATTAAAATTATTCCCAACGGGAATTCGTATTCGCTGCAGGTGAACTCTCAAATCGATGATCCATTTTTTATGAACACATGTGTTAAGCTTAAATATTGCTGAAACTCGTTTTGAATTACGGAGCTCAATAAAGCATATGAATTTTTTAAGCCAGATATTTTTCTTATATTTTTTAAATAATATTTGAGTAATCTTAGAGATTTCCCTACCAAATAAGACCTTCAACCAGAAATTATTTATTTATTTAATGAATCAAGCAAGCCTTGAAGTACTTTAATCAAATTTACAACTTTTTGAATTACAAAAAAAATTCCAGAGTAAAAGTGCTTTATTTTTAGCATTTTTTATGCATTTTTACATCCATTTTCAATCATATTTTTCCAAACGGTTCCTATGGTGCCGATTTGAAAGCCATCAAAATTTATAATTAAAGCAAAAAATGCTTTGATAAAGTAAAAATAATTTCAAAATCATAAGTATGAAAGCTTTAAAAAAATTTTGTTTATCAGATCTTATAAATCACATATAAACCTACAAAATCGGTAACATATTTGTTTAGTGAAAGATAAGGCTCAAATCGAGCTATGTGGCTTCGAAATTAAAAATAACATTAATTATTCAAATTTTCTAATTTTGTATTAGAATTTTTTTTTCTGCGGTTTTTTTTGTTTTCAATATTCATTACTAAATATATTAAGATTATTCACAAGAGGATTTTGTGCTCCGTCCATTGGAAGTACATCAATCGATGAACATTTTTTTGTATCAATTAACACAAGCATCAAGCCTTGATGAAGAGATATAAGTGAATCTCGTTTTGAATTAGGGCTTGAATTGGAGATATGGATTTTTTGATCCAAATATTTTTTATTAAATATATTAAAATTATTCCCAACGGGAATTTGAATCGCATGCACGGGAAGTACCTCAAATGTGATCCATTTATTTTAATTATGAACTCAAGCATCAGGATATAAGTGAATTTCGTTTTGAATTACGGCTTGAATTGGAGATATGGATTTTTTGATCCTAATATTTTTTATTAAATATATTAAAATTATTCCCAACGGGAATTCGTATTCGCTGCAGGTGAACTCTCAAATCGATGATCCATTTTTTATGAACACATGTGTTAAGCTTAAATATTGCTGAAACTCGTTTTGAATTACGGAGCTCAATAAAGCATATGAATTTTTTAAGCCAGATATTTTTCTTATATTTTTTAAATAATATTTGAGTAATCTTAGAGATTTCCCTACCAAATAAGACCTTCAACCAGAAATTATTTATTTATTTAATGAATCAAGCAAGCCTTGAAGTACTTTAATCAAATTTACAACTTTTTGAATTACAAAAAAAATTCCAGAGTAAAAGTGCTTTATTTTTAGCATTTTTTATGCATTTTTACATCCATTTTCAATCATATTTTTCCAAACGGTTCCTATGGTGCCGATTTGAAAGCCATCAAAATTTATAATTAAAGCAAAAAATGCTTTGATAAAGTAAAAATAATTTCAAAATCATAAGTATGAAAGCTTTAAAAAAATTTTGTTTATCAGATCTTATAAATCACATATAAACCTACAAAATCGGTAACATATTTGTTTAGTGAAAGATAAGGCTCAAATCGAGCTATGTGGCTTCGAAAATTAAAAATAACATTAATTATTCAAATTTTCTAATTTTGTATTAGAATTTTTTTTTCTGCGGTTTTTTTTGTTTTCAATATTCATTACTAAATATATTAAGATTATTCACAAGAGGATTTTGTGCTCCGTCCATTGGAAGTACATCAATCGATGAACATTTTTTTGTATCAATTAACACAAGCATCAAGCCTTGATGAAGAGATATAAGTGAATCTCGTTTTGAATTAGGGCTTGAATTGGAGATATGGATTTTTTGATCCAAATATTTTTTATTAAATATATTAAAATTATTCCCAACGGGAATTTGAATCGCATGCACGGGAAGTACCTCAAATGTGATCCATTTATTTTAATTATGAACTCAAGCATCAGGATATAAGTGAATTTCGTTTTGAATTACGGCTTGAATTGGAGATATGGATTTTTTGATCCTAATATTTTTTATTAAATATATTAAAATTATTCCCAACGGGAATTCGTATTCGCTGCAGGTGAACTCTCAAATCGATGATCCATTTTTTATGAACACATGTGTTAAGCTTAAATATTGCTGAAACTCGTTTTGAATTACGGAGCTCAATAAAGCATATGAATTTTTTAAGCCAGATATTTTTCTTATATTTTTTAAATAATATTTGAGTAATCTTAGAGATTTCCCTACCAAATAAGACCTTCAACCAGAAATTATTTATTTATTTAATGAATCAAGCAAGCCTTGAAGTACTTTAATCAAATTTACAACTTTTTGAATTACAAAAAAAATTCCAGAGTAAAAGTGCTTTATTTTTAGCATTTTTTATGCATTTTTACATCCATTTTCAATCATATTTTTCCAAACGGTTCCTATGGTGCCGATTTGAAAGCCATCAAAATTTATAATTAAAGCAAAAAATGCTTTGATAAAGTAAAAATAATTTCAAAATCATAAGTATGAAAGCTTTAAAAAAATTTTGTTTATCAGATCTTATAAATCACATATAAACCTACAAAATCGGTAACATATTTGTTTAGTGAAAGATAAGGCTCAAATCGAGCTATGTGGCTTCGAAAATTAAAAATAACATTAATTATTCAAATTTTCTAATTTTGTATTAGAATTTTTTTTTCTGCGGTTTTTTTTGTTTTCAATATTCATTACTAAATATATTAAGATTATTCACAAGAGGATTTTGTGCTCCGTCCATTGGAAGTACATCAATCGATGAACATTTTTTTTGTATCAATTAACACAAGCATCAAGCCTTGATGAAGAGATATAAGTGAATCTCGTTTTGAATTAGGGCTTGAATTGGAGATATGGATTTTTTGATCCAAATATTTTTTATTAAATATATTAAAATTATTCCCAACGGGAATTTGAATCGCATGCACGGGAAGTACCTCAAATGTGATCCATTTATTTTAATTATGAACTCAAGCATCAGGATATAAGTGAATTTCGTTTTGAATTACGGCTTGAATTGGAGATATGGATTTTTTGATCCTAATATTTTTTATTAAATATATTAAAATTATTCCCAACGGGAATTCGTATTCGCTGCAGGTGAACTCTCAAATCGATGATCCATTTTTTATGAACACATGTGTTAAGCTTAAATATTGCTGAAACTCGTTTTGAATTACGGAGCTCAATAAAGCATATGAATTTTTTAAGCCAGATATTTTTCTTATATTTTTTAAATAATATTTGAGTAATCTTAGAGATTTCCCTACCAAATAAGACCTTCAACCAGAAATTATTTATTTATTTAATGAATCAAGCAAGCCTTGAAGTACTTTAATCAAATTTACAACTTTTTGAATTACAAAAAAAATTCCAGAGTAAAAGTGCTTTATTTTTAGCATTTTTTATGCATTTTTACATCCATTTTCAATCATATTTTTCCAAACGGTTCCTATGGTGCCGATTTGAAAGCCATCAAAATTTATAATTAAAGCAAAAAATGCTTTGATAAAGTAAAAATAATTTCAAAATCATAAGTATGAAAGCTTTAAAAAAATTTTGTTTATCAGATCTTATAAATCACATATAAACCTACAAAATCGGTAACATATTTGTTTAGTGAAAGATAAGGCTCAAATCGAGCTATGTGGCTTCGAAAATTAAAAATAACATTAATTATTCAAATTTTCTAATTTTGTATTAGAATTTTTTTTTCTGCGGTTTTTTTTGTTTTCAATATTCATTACTAAATATATTAAGATTATTCACAAGAGGATTTTGTGCTCCGTCCATTGGAAGTACATCAATCGATGAACATTTTTTTGTATCAATTAACACAAGCATCAAGCCTTGATGAAGAGATATAAGTGAATCTCGTTTTGAATTAGGGCTTGAATTGGAGATATGGATTTTTTGATCCAAATATTTTTTATTAAATATATTAAAATTATTCCCAACGGGAATTTGAATCGCATGCACGGGAAGTACCTCAAATGTGATCCATTTATTTTAATTATGAACTCAAGCATCAGGATATAAGTGAATTTCGTTTTGAATTACGGCTTGAATTGGAGATATGGATTTTTTGATCCTAATATTTTTTATTAAATATATTAAAATTATTCCCAACGGGAATTCGTATTCGCTGCAGGTGAACTCTCAAATCGATGATCCATTTTTTATGAACACATGTGTTAAGCTTAAATATTGCTGAAACTCGTTTTGAATTACGGAGCTCAATAAAGCATATGAATTTTTTAAGCCAGATATTTTTCTTATATTTTTTAAATAATATTTGAGTAATCTTAGAGATTTCCCTACCAAATAAGACCTTCAACCAGAAATTATTTATTTATTTAATGAATCAAGCAAGCCTTGAAGTACTTTAATCAAATTTACAACTTTTTGAATTACAAAAAAAATTCCAGAGTAAAAGTGCTTTATTTTTAGCATTTTTTATGCATTTTTACATCCATTTTCAATCATATTTTTCCAAACGGTTCCTATGGTGCCGATTTGAAAGCCATCAAAATTTATAATTAAAGCAAAAAATGCTTTGATAAAGTAAAATAATTTCAAAATCATAAGTATGAAAGCTTTAAAAAAATTTTGTTTATCAGATCTTATAAATCACATATAAACCTACAAAATCGGTAACATATTTGTTTAGTGAAAGATAAGGCTCAAATCGAGCTATGTGGCTTCGAAAATTAAAAATAACATTAATTATTCAAATTTTCTAATTTTGTATTAGAATTTTTTTTTCTGCGGTTTTTTTTGTTTTCAATATTCATTACTAAATATATTAAGATTATTCACAAGAGGATTTTGTGCTCCGTCCATTGGAAGTACATCAATCGATGAACATTTTTTTGTATCAATTAACACAAGCATCAAGCCTTGATGAAGAGATATAAGTGAATCTCGTTTTGAATTAGGGCTTGAATTGGAGATATGGATTTTTTGATCCAAATATTTTTTATTAAATATATTAAAATTATTCCCAACGGGAATTTGAATCGCATGCACGGGAAGTACCTCAAATGTGATCCATTTATTTTAATTATGAACTCAAGCATCAGGATATAAGTGAATTTCGTTTTGAATTACGGCTTGAATTGGAGATATGGATTTTTTGATCCTAATATTTTTTATTAAATATATTAAAATTATTCCCAACGGGAATTCGTATTCGCTGCAGGTGAACTCTCAAATCGATGATCCATTTTTTATGAACACATGTGTTAAGCTTAAATATTGCTGAAACTCGTTTTGAATTACGGAGCTCAATAAAGCATATGAATTTTTTAAGCCAGATATTTTTCTTATATTTTTTAAATAATATTTGAGTAATCTTAGAGATTTCCCTACCAAATAAGACCTTCAACCAGAAATTATTTATTTATTTAATGAATCAAGCAAGCCTTGAAGTACTTTAATCAAATTTACAACTTTTTGAATTACAAAAAAAATTCCAGAGTAAAAGTGCTTTATTTTTAGCATTTTTTATGCATTTTTACATCCATTTTCAATCATATTTTTCCAAACGGTTCCTATGGTGCCGATTTGAAAGCCATCAAAATTTATAATTAAAGCAAAAAATGCTTTGATAAAGTAAAAATAATTTCAAAATCATAAGTATGAAAGCTTTAAAAAAATTTTGTTTATCAGATCTTATAAATCACATATAAACCTACAAAATCGGTAACATATTTGTTTAGTGAAAGATAAGGCTCAAATCGAGCTATGTGGCTTCGAAAATTAAAAATAACATTAATTATTCAAATTTTCTAATTTTGTATTAGAATTTTTTTTTCTGCGGTTTTTTTTGTTTTCAATATTCATTACTAAATATATTAAGATTATTCACAAGAGGATTTTGTGCTCCGTCCATTGGAAGTACATCAATCGATGAACATTTTTTTGTATCAATTAACACAAGCATCAAGCCTTGATGAAGAGATATAAGTGAATCTCGTTTTGAATTAGGGCTTGAATTGGAGATATGGATTTTTTGATCCAAATATTTTTTATTAAATATATTAAAATTATTCCCAACGGGAATTTGAATCGCATGCACGGGAAGTACCTCAAATGTGATCCATTTATTTTAATTATGAACTCAAGCATCAGGATATAAGTGAATTTCGTTTTGAATTACGGCTTGAATTGGAGATATGGATTTTTTGATCCTAATATTTTTTATTAAATATATTAAAATTATTCCCAACGGGAATTCGTATTCGCTGCAGGTGAACTCTCAAATCGATGATCCATTTTTTATGAACACATGTGTTAAGCTTAAATATTGCTGAAACTCGTTTTGAATTACGGAGCTCAATAAAGCATATGAATTTTTTAAGCCAGATATTTTTCTTATATTTTTTAAATAATATTTGAGTAATCTTAGAGATTTCCCTACCAAATAAGACCTTCAACCAGAAATTATTTATTTATTTAATGAATCAAGCAAGCCTTGAAGTACTTTAATCAAATTTACAACTTTTTGAATTACAAAAAAAATTCCAGAGTAAAAGTGCTTTATTTTTAGCATTTTTTATGCATTTTTACATCCATTTTCAATCATATTTTTCCAAACGGTTCCTATGGTGCCGATTTGAAAGCCATCAAAATTTATAATTAAAGCAAAAAATGCTTTGATAAAGTAAAAATAATTTCAAAATCATAAGTATGAAAGCTTTAAAAAAATTTTGTTTATCAGATCTTATAAATCACATATAAACCTACAAAATCGGTAACATATTTGTTTAGTGAAAGATAAGGCTCAAATCGAGCTATGTGGCTTCGAAAATTAAAAATAACATTAATTATTCAAATTTTCTAATTTTGTATTAGAATTTTTTTTTCTGCGGTTTTTTTTGTTTTCAATATTCATTACTAAATATATTAAGATTATTCACAAGAGGATTTTGTGCTCCGTCCATTGGAAGTACATCAATCGATGAACATTTTTTTGTATCAATTAACACAAGCATCAAGCCTTGATGAAGAGATATAAGTGAATCTCGTTTTGAATTAGGGCTTGAATTGGAGATATGGATTTTTTGATCCAAATATTTTTTATTAAATATATTAAAATTATTCCCAACGGGAATTTGAATCGCATGCACGGGAAGTACCTCAAATGTGATCCATTTATTTTAATTATGAACTCAAGCATCAGGATATAAGTGAATTTCGTTTTGAATTACGGCTTGAATTGGAGATATGGATTTTTTGATCCTAATATTTTTTATTAAATATATTAAAATTATTCCCAACGGGAATTCGTATTCGCTGCAGGTGAACTCTCAAATCGATGATCCATTTTTTATGAACACATGTGTTAAGCTTAAATATTGCTGAAACTCGTTTTGAATTACGGAGCTCAATAAAGCATATGAATTTTTTAAGCCAGATATTTTTCTTATATTTTTTAAATAATATTTGAGTAATCTTAGAGATTTCCCTACCAAATAAGACCTTCAACCAGAAATTATTTATTTATTTAATGAATCAAGCAAGCCTTGAAGTACTTTAATCAAATTTACAACTTTTTGAATTACAAAAAAAATTCCAGAGTAAAAGTGCTTTATTTTTAGCATTTTTTATGCATTTTTACATCCATTTTCAATCATATTTTTCCAAACGGTTCCTATGGTGCCGATTTGAAAGCCATCAAAATTTATAATTAAAGCAAAAAATGCTTTGATAAAGTAAAAATAATTTCAAAATCATAAGTATGAAAGCTTTAAAAAAATTTTGTTTATCAGATCTTATAAATCACATATAAACCTACAAAATCGGTAACATATTTGTTTAGTGAAAGATAAGGCTCAAATCGAGCTATGTGGCTTCGAAAATTAAAAATAACATTAATTATTCAAATTTTCTAATTTTGTATTAGAATTTTTTTTTCTGCGGTTTTTTTTGTTTTCAATATTCATTACTAAATATATTAAGATTATTCACAAGAGGATTTTGTGCTCCGTCCATTGGAAGTACATCAATCGATGAACATTTTTTTGTATCAATTAACACAAGCATCAAGCCTTGATGAAGAGATATAAGTGAATCTCGTTTTGAATTAGGGCTTGAATTGGAGATATGGATTTTTTGATCCAAATATTTTTTATTAAATATATTAAAATTATTCCCAACGGGAATTTGAATCGCATGCACGGGAAGTACCTCAAATGTGATCCATTTATTTTAATTATGAACTCAAGCATCAGGATATAAGTGAATTTCGTTTTGAATTACGGCTTGAATTGGAGATATGGATTTTTTGATCCTAATATTTTTTATTAAATATATTAAAATTATTCCCAACGGGAATTCGTATTCGCTGCAGGTGAACTCTCAAATCGATGATCCATTTTTTATGAACACATGTGTTAAGCTTAAATATTGCTGAAACTCGTTTTGAATTACGGAGCTCAATAAAGCATATGAATTTTTTAAGCCAGATATTTTTCTTATATTTTTTAAATAATATTTGAGTAATCTTAGAGATTTCCCTACCAAATAAGACCTTCAACCAGAAATTATTTATTTATTTAATGAATCAAGCAAGCCTTGAAGTACTTTAATCAAATTTACAACTTTTTGAATTACAAAAAAAATTCCAGAGTAAAAGTGCTTTATTTTTAGCATTTTTTATGCATTTTTACATCCATTTTCAATCATATTTTTCCAAACGGTTCCTATGGTGCCGATTTGAAAGCCATCAAAATTTATAATTAAAGCAAAAAATGCTTTGATAAAGTAAAAATAATTTCAAAATCATAAGTATGAAAGCTTTAAAAAAATTTTGTTTATCAGATCTTATAAATCACATATAAACCTACAAAATCGGTAACATATTTGTTTAGTGAAAGATAAGGCTCAAATCGAGCTATGTGGCTTCGAAAATTAAAAATAACATTAATTATTCAAATTTTCTAATTTTGTATTAGAATTTTTTTTTCTGCGGTTTTTTTTGTTTTCAATATTCATTACTAAATATATTAAGATTATTCACAAGAGGATTTTGTGCTCCGTCCATTGGAAGTACATCAATCGATGAACATTTTTTTGTATCAATTAACACAAGCATCAAGCCTTGATGAAGAGATATAAGTGAATCTCGTTTTGAATTAGGGCTTGAATTGGAGATATGGATTTTTTGATCCAAATATTTTTTATTAAATATATTAAAATTATTCCCAACGGGAATTTGAATCGCATGCACGGGAAGTACCTCAAATGTGATCCATTTATTTTAATTATGAACTCAAGCATCAGGATATAAGTGAATTTCGTTTTGAATTACGGCTTGAATTGGAGATATGGATTTTTTGATCCTAATATTTTTTATTAAATATATTAAAATTATTCCCAACGGGAATTCGTATTCGCTGCAGGTGAACTCTCAAATCGATGATCCATTTTTTATGAACACATGTGTTAAGCTTAAATATTGCTGAAACTCGTTTTGAATTACGGAGCTCAATAAAGCATATGAATTTTTTAAGCCAGATATTTTTCTTATATTTTTTAAATAATATTTGAGTAATCTTAGAGATTTCCCTACCAAATAAGACCTTCAACCAGAAATTATTTATTTATTTAATGAATCAAGCAAGCCTTGAAGTACTTTAATCAAATTTACAACTTTTTGAATTACAAAAAAAATTCCAGAGTAAAAGTGCTTTATTTTTAGCATTTTTTATGCATTTTTACATCCATTTTCAATCATATTTTTCCAAACGGTTCCTATGGTGCCGATTTGAAAGCCATCAAAATTTATAATTAAAGCAAAAAATGCTTTGATAAAGTAAAAATAATTTCAAAATCATAAGTATGAAAGCTTTAAAAAAATTTTGTTTATCAGATCTTATAAATCACATATAAACCTACAAAATCGGTAACATATTTGTTTAGTGAAAGATAAGGCTCAAATCGAGCTATGTGGCTTCGAAAATTAAAAATAACATTAATTATTCAAATTTTCTAATTTTGTATTAGAATTTTTTTTTCTGCGGTTTTTTTTGTTTTCAATATTCATTACTAAATATATTAAGATTATTCACAAGAGGATTTTGTGCTCCGTCCATTGGAAGTACATCAATCGATGAACATTTTTTTGTATCAATTAACACAAGCATCAAGCCTTGATGAAGAGATATAAGTGAATCTCGTTTTGAATTAGGGCTTGAATTGGAGATATGGATTTTTTGATCCAAATATTTTTTATTAAATATATTAAAATTATTCCCAACGGGAATTTGAATCGCATGCACGGGAAGTACCTCAAATGTGATCCATTTATTTTAATTATGAACTCAAGCATCAGGATATAAGTGAATTTCGTTTTGAATTACGGCTTGAATTGGAGATATGGATTTTTTGATCCTAATATTTTTTATTAAATATATTAAAATTATTCCCAACGGGAATTCGTATTCGCTGCAGGTGAACTCTCAAATCGATGATCCATTTTTTATGAACACATGTGTTAAGCTTAAATATTGCTGAAACTCGTTTTGAATTACGGAGCTCAATAAAGCATATGAATTTTTTAAGCCAGATATTTTTCTTATATTTTTTAAATAATATTTGAGTAATCTTAGAGATTTCCCTACCAAATAAGACCTTCAACCAGAAATTATTTATTTATTTAATGAATCAAGCAAGCCTTGAAGTACTTTAATCAAATTTACAACTTTTTGAATTACAAAAAAAATTCCAGAGTAAAAGTGCTTTATTTTTAGCATTTTTTATGCATTTTTACATCCATTTTCAATCATATTTTTCCAAACGGTTCCTATGGTGCCGATTTGAAAGCCATCAAAATTTATAATTAAAGCAAAAAATGCTTTGATAAAGTAAAAATAATTTCAAAATCATAAGTATGAAAGCTTTAAAAAAATTTTGTTTATCAGATCTTATAAATCACATATAAACCTACAAAATCGGTAACATATTTGTTTAGTGAAAGATAAGGCTCAAATCGAGCTATGTGGCTTCGAAAATTAAAAATAACATTAATTATTCAAATTTTCTAATTTTGTATTAGAATTTTTTTTTCTGCGGTTTTTTTTGTTTTCAATATTCATTACTAAATATATTAAGATTATTCACAAGAGGATTTTGTGCTCCGTCCATTGGAAGTACATCAATCGATGAACATTTTTTTGTATCAATTAACACAAGCATCAAGCCTTGATGAAGAGATATAAGTGAATCTCGTTTTGAATTAGGGCTTGAATTGGAGATATGGATTTTTTGATCCAAATATTTTTTATTAAATATATTAAAATTATTCCCAACGGGAATTTGAATCGCATGCACGGGAAGTACCTCAAATGTGATCCATTTATTTTAATTATGAACTCAAGCATCAGGATATAAGTGAATTTCGTTTTGAATTACGGCTTGAATTGGAGATATGGATTTTTTGATCCTAATATTTTTTATTAAATATATTAAAATTATTCCCAACGGGAATTCGTATTCGCTGCAGGTGAACTCTCAAATCGATGATCCATTTTTTATGAACACATGTGTTAAGCTTAAATATTGCTGAAACTCGTTTTGAATTACGGAGCTCAATAAAGCATATGAATTTTTTAAGCCAGATATTTTTCTTATATTTTTTAAATAATATTTGAGTAATCTTAGAGATTTCCCTACCAAATAAGACCTTCAACCAGAAATTATTTATTTATTTAATGAATCAAGCAAGCCTTGAAGTACTTTAATCAAATTTACAACTTTTTGAATTACAAAAAAAATTCCAGAGTAAAAGTGCTTTATTTTTAGCATTTTTTATGCATTTTTACATCCATTTTCAATCATATTTTTCCAAACGGTTCCTATGGTGCCGATTTGAAAGCCATCAAAATTTATAATTAAAGCAAAAAATGCTTTGATAAAGTAAAAATAATTTCAAAATCATAAGTATGAAAGCTTTAAAAAAATTTTGTTTATCAGATCTTATAAATCACATATAAACCTACAAAATCGGTAACATATTTGTTTAGTGAAAGATAAGGCTCAAATCGAGCTATGTGGCTTCGAAAATTAAAAATAACATTAATTATTCAAATTTTCTAATTTTGTATTAGAATTTTTTTTTCTGCGGTTTTTTTTGTTTTCAATATTCATTACTAAATATATTAAGATTATTCACAAGAGGATTTTGTGCTCCGTCCATTGGAAGTACATCAATCGATGAACATTTTTTTGTATCAATTAACACAAGCATCAAGCCTTGATGAAGAGATATAAGTGAATCTCGTTTTGAATTAGGGCTTGAATTGGAGATATGGATTTTTTGATCCAAATATTTTTTATTAAATATATTAAAATTATTCCCAACGGGAATTTGAATCGCATGCACGGGAAGTACCTCAAATGTGATCCATTTATTTTAATTATGAACTCAAGCATCAGGATATAAGTGAATTTCGTTTTGAATTACGGCTTGAATTGGAGATATGGATTTTTTGATCCTAATATTTTTTATTAAATATATTAAAATTATTCCCAACGGGAATTCGTATTCGCTGCAGGTGAACTCTCAAATCGATGATCCATTTTTTATGAACACATGTGTTAAGCTTAAATATTGCTGAAACTCGTTTTGAATTACGGAGCTCAATAAAGCATATGAATTTTTTAAGCCAGATATTTTTCTTATATTTTTTAAATAATATTTGAGTAATCTTAGAGATTTCCCTACCAAATAAGACCTTCAACCAGAAATTATTTATTTATTTAATGAATCAAGCAAGCCTTGAAGTACTTTAATCAAATTTACAACTTTTTGAATTACAAAAAAAATTCCAGAGTAAAAGTGCTTTATTTTTAGCATTTTTTATGCATTTTTACATCCATTTTCAATCATATTTTTCCAAACGGTTCCTATGGTGCCGATTTGAAAGCCATCAAAATTTATAATTAAAGCAAAAAATGCTTTGATAAAGTAAAAATAATTTCAAAATCATAAGTATGAAAGCTTTAAAAAAATTTTGTTTATCAGATCTTATAAATCACATATAAACCTACAAAATCGGTAACATATTTGTTTAGTGAAAGATAAGGCTCAAATCGAGCTATGTGGCTTCGAAAATTAAAAATAACATTAATTATTCAAATTTTCTAATTTTGTATTAGAATTTTTTTTTCTGCGGTTTTTTTTGTTTTCAATATTCATTACTAAATATATTAAGATTATTCACAAGAGGATTTTGTGCTCCGTCCATTGGAAGTACATCAATCGATGAACATTTTTTTGTATCAATTAACACAAGCATCAAGCCTTGATGAAGAGATATAAGTGAATCTCGTTTTGAATTAGGGCTTGAATTGGAGATATGGATTTTTTGATCCAAATATTTTTTATTAAATATATTAAAATTATTCCCAACGGGAATTTGAATCGCATGCACGGGAAGTACCTCAAATGTGATCCATTTATTTTAATTATGAACTCAAGCATCAGGATATAAGTGAATTTCGTTTTGAATTACGGCTTGAATTGGAGATATGGATTTTTTGATCCTAATATTTTTTATTAAATATATTAAAATTATTCCCAACGGGAATTCGTATTCGCTGCAGGTGAACTCTCAAATCGATGATCCATTTTTTATGAACACATGTGTTAAGCTTAAATATTGCTGAAACTCGTTTTGAATTACGGAGCTCAATAAAGCATATGAATTTTTTAAGCCAGATATTTTTCTTATATTTTTTAAATAATATTTGAGTAATCTTAGAGATTTCCCTACCAAATAAGACCTTCAACCAGAAATTATTTATTTATTTAATGAATCAAGCAAGCCTTGAAGTACTTTAATCAAATTTACAACTTTTTGAATTACAAAAAAATTCCAGAGTAAAAGTGCTTTATTTTTAGCATTTTTTATGCATTTTTACATCCATTTTCAATCATATTTTTCCAAACGGTTCCTATGGTGCCGATTTGAAAGCCATCAAAATTTATAATTAAAGCAAAAAATGCTTTGATAAAGTAAAAATAATTTCAAAATCATAAGTATGAAAGCTTTAAAAAAATTTTGTTTATCAGATCTTATAAATCACATATAAACCTACAAAATCGGTAACATATTTGTTTAGTGAAAGATAAGGCTCAAATCGAGCTATGTGGCTTCGAAAATTAAAAATAACATTAATTATTCAAATTTTCTAATTTTGTATTAGAATTTTTTTTTCTGCGGTTTTTTTTGTTTTCAATATTCATTACTAAATATATTAAGATTATTCACAAGAGGATTTTGTGCTCCGTCCATTGGAAGTACATCAATCGATGAACATTTTTTTGTATCAATTAACACAAGCATCAAGCCTTGATGAAGAGATATAAGTGAATCTCGTTTTGAATTAGGGCTTGAATTGGAGATATGGATTTTTTGATCCAAATATTTTTTATTAAATATATTAAAATTATTCCCAACGGGAATTTGAATCGCATGCACGGGAAGTACCTCAAATGTGATCCATTTATTTTAATTATGAACTCAAGCATCAGGATATAAGTGAATTTCGTTTTGAATTACGGCTTGAATTGGAGATATGGATTTTTTGATCCTAATATTTTTTATTAAATATATTAAAATTATTCCCAACGGGAATTCGTATTCGCTGCAGGTGAACTCTCAAATCGATGATCCATTTTTTATGAACACATGTGTTAAGCTTAAATATTGCTGAAACTCGTTTTGAATTACGGAGCTCAATAAAGCATATGAATTTTTTAAGCCAGATATTTTTCTTATATTTTTTAAATAATATTTGAGTAATCTTAGAGATTTCCCTACCAAATAAGACCTTCAACCAGAAATTATTTATTTATTTAATGAATCAAGCAAGCCTTGAAGTACTTTAATCAAATTTACAACTTTTTGAATTACAAAAAAATTCCAGAGTAAAAGTGCTTTATTTTTAGCATTTTTTATGCATTTTTACATCCATTTTCAATCATATTTTTCCAAACGGTTCCTATGGTGCCGATTTGAAAGCCATCAAAATTTATAATTAAAGCAAAAAATGCTTTGATAAAGTAAAAATAATTTCAAAATCATAAGTATGAAAGCTTTAAAAAAATTTTGTTTATCAGATCTTATAAATCACATATAAACC
Organism: Panagrolaimus kolymaensis; assembly: GCA_028622995.1. NCBI lineage: Eukaryota > Metazoa > Nematoda > Chromadorea > Rhabditida > Panagrolaimidae > Panagrolaimus > Panagrolaimus kolymaensis. The sequence goes on along the minus strand of JAJQJQ010000154.1, from coordinate 20,929 downwards.
TACAAAATCGGTAACATATTTGTTTAGTGAAAGATAAGGCTCAAATCGAGCTATGTGGCTTCGAAAATTAAAAATAACATTAATTATTCAAATTTTCTAATTTTGTATTAGAATTTTTTTTTCTGCGGTTTTTTTTGTTTTCAATATTCATTACTAAATATATTAAGATTATTCACAAGAGGATTTTGTGCTCCGTCCATTGGAAGTACATCAATCGATGAACATTTTTTTGTATCAATTAACACAAGCATCAAGCCTTGATGAAGAGATATAAGTGAATCTCGTTTTGAATTAGGGCTTGAATTGGAGATATGGATTTTTTGATCCAAATATTTTTTATTAAATATATTAAAATTATTCCCAACGGGAATTTGAATCGCATGCACGGGAAGTACCTCAAATGTGATCCATTTATTTTAATTATGAACTCAAGCATCAGGATATAAGTGAATTTCGTTTTGAATTACGGCTTGAATTGGAGATATGGATTTTTTGATCCTAATATTTTTTATTAAATATATTAAAATTATTCCCAACGGGAATTCGTATTCGCTGCAGGTGAACTCTCAAATCGATGATCCATTTTTTATGAACACATGTGTTAAGCTTAAATATTGCTGAAACTCGTTTTGAATTACGGAGCTCAATAAAGCATATGAATTTTTTAAGCCAGATATTTTTCTTATATTTTTTAAATAATATTTGAGTAATCTTAGAGATTTCCCTACCAAATAAGACCTTCAACCAGAAATTATTTATTTATTTAATGAATCAAGCAAGCCTTGAAGTACTTTAATCAAATTTACAACTTTTTGAATTACAAAAAAAATTCCAGAGTAAAAGTGCTTTATTTTTAGCATTTTTTATGCATTTTTACATCCATTTTCAATCATATTTTTCCAAACGGTTCCTATGGTGCCGATTTGAAAGCCATCAAAATTTATAATTAAAGCAAAAAATGCTTTGATAAAGTAAAAATAATTTCAAAATCATAAGTATGAAAGCTTTAAAAAATTTTGTTTATCAGATCTTATAAATCACATATAAACCTACAAAATCGGTAACATATTTGTTTAGTGAAAGATAAGGCTCAAATCGAGCTATGTGGCTTCGAAAATTAAAAATAACATTAATTATTCAAATTTTCTAATTTTGTATTAGAATTTTTTTTTCTGCGGTTTTTTTTGTTTTCAATATTCATTACTAAATATATTAAGATTATTCACAAGAGGATTTTGTGCTCCGTCCATTGGAAGTACATCAATCGATGAACATTTTTTTGTATCAATTAACACAAGCATCAAGCCTTGATGAAGAGATATAAGTGAATCTCGTTTTGAATTAGGGCTTGAATTGGAGATATGGATTTTTTGATCCAAATATTTTTTATTAAATATATTAAAATTATTCCCAACGGGAATTTGAATCGCATGCACGGGAAGTACCTCAAATGTGATCCATTTATTTTAATTATGAACTCAAGCATCAGGATATAAGTGAATTTCGTTTTGAATTACGGCTTGAATTGGAGATATGGATTTTTTGATCCTAATATTTTTTATTAAATATATTAAAATTATTCCCAACGGGAATTCGTATTCGCTGCAGGTGAACTCTCAAATCGATGATCCATTTTTTATGAACACATGTGTTAAGCTTAAATATTGCTGAAACTCGTTTTGAATTACGGAGCTCAATAAAGCATATGAATTTTTTAAGCCAGATATTTTTCTTATATTTTTTAAATAATATTTGAGTAATCTTAGAGATTTCCCTACCAAATAAGACCTTCAACCAGAAATTATTTATTTATTTAATGAATCAAGCAAGCCTTGAAGTACTTTAATCAAATTTACAACTTTTTGAATTACAAAAAAAATTCCAGAGTAAAAGTGCTTTATTTTTAGCATTTTTTATGCATTTTTACATCCATTTTCAATCATATTTTTCCAAACGGTTCCTATGGTGCCGATTTGAAAGCCATCAAAATTTATAATTAAAGCAAAAAATGCTTTGATAAAGTAAAAATAATTTCAAAATCATAAGTATGAAAGCTTTAAAAAAATTTTGTTTATCAGATCTTATAAATCACATATAAACCTACAAAATCGGTAACATATTTGTTTAGTGAAAGATAAGGCTCAAATCGAGCTATGTGGCTTCGAAAATTAAAAATAACATTAATTATTCAAATTTTCTAATTTTGTATTAGAATTTTTTTTTCTGCGGTTTTTTTTGTTTTCAATATTCATTACTAAATATATTAAGATTATTCACAAGAGGATTTTGTGCTCCGTCCATTGGAAGTACATCAATCGATGAACATTTTTTTGTATCAATTAACACAAGCATCAAGCCTTGATGAAGAGATATAAGTGAATCTCGTTTTGAATTAGGGCTTGAATTGGAGATATGGATTTTTTGATCCAAATATTTTTTATTAAATATATTAAAATTATTCCCAACGGGAATTTGAATCGCATGCACGGGAAGTACCTCAAATGTGATCCATTTATTTTAATTATGAACTCAAGCATCAGGATATAAGTGAATTTCGTTTTGAATTACGGCTTGAATTGGAGATATGGATTTTTTGATCCTAATATTTTTTATTAAATATATTAAAATTATTCCCAACGGGAATTCGTATTCGCTGCAGGTGAACTCTCAAATCGATGATCCATTTTTTATGAACACATGTGTTAAGCTTAAATATTGCTGAAACTCGTTTTGAATTACGGAGCTCAATAAAGCATATGAATTTTTTAAGCCAGATATTTTTCTTATATTTTTTAAATAATATTTGAGTAATCTTAGAGATTTCCCTACCAAATAAGACCTTCAACCAGAAATTATTTATTTATTTAATGAATCAAGCAAGCCTTGAAGTACTTTAATCAAATTTACAACTTTTTGAATTACAAAAAAAATTCCAGAGTAAAAGTGCTTTATTTTTAGCATTTTTTATGCATTTTTACATCCATTTTCAATCATATTTTTCCAAACGGTTCCTATGGTGCCGATTTGAAAGCCATCAAAATTTATAATTAAAGCAAAAAATGCTTTGATAAAGTAAAAATAATTTCAAAATCATAAGTATGAAAGCTTTAAAAAAATTTTGTTTATCAGATCTTATAAATCACATATAAACCTACAAAATCGGTAACATATTTGTTTAGTGAAAGATAAGGCTCAAATCGAGCTATGTGGCTTCGAAAATTAAAAATAACATTAATTATTCAAATTTTCTAATTTTGTATTAGAATTTTTTTTTCTGCGGTTTTTTTTTGTTTTCAATATTCATTACTAAATATATTAAGATTATTCACAAGAGGATTTTGTGCTCCGTCCATTGGAAGTACATCAATCGATGAACATTTTTTTGTATCAATTAACACAAGCATCAAGCCTTGATGAAGAGATATAAGTGAATCTCGTTTTGAATTAGGGCTTGAATTGGAGATATGGATTTTTTTGATCCAAATATTTTTTATTAAATATATTAAAATTATTCCCAACGGGAATTTGAATCGCATGCACGGGAAGTACCTCAAATGTGATCCATTTATTTTAATTATGAACTCAAGCATCAGGATATAAGTGAATTTCGTTTTGAATTACGGCTTGAATTGGAGATATGGATTTTTTGATCCTAATATTTTTTATTAAATATATTAAAATTATTCCCAACGGGAATTCGTATTCGCTGCAGGTGAACTCTCAAATCGATGATCCATTTTTTATGAACACATGTGTTAAGCTTAAATATTGCTGAAACTCGTTTTGAATTACGGAGCTCAATAAAGCATATGAATTTTTTAAGCCAGATATTTTTCTTATATTTTTTAAATAATATTTGAGTAATCTTAGAGATTTCCCTACCAAATAAGACCTTCAACCAGAAATAATTATTTATTTATTTAATGAATCAAGCAAGCCTTGAAGTACTTTAATCAAATTTACAACTTTTTGAATTACAAAAAAAATTCCAGAGTAAAAGTGCTTTATTTTTAGCATTTTTTATGCATTTTTACATCCATTTTCAATCATATTTTTCCAAACGGTTCCTATGGTGCCGATTTGAAAGCCATCAAAATTTATAATTAAAGCAAAAAATGCTTTGATAAAGTAAAAATAATTTCAAAATCATAAGTATGAAAGCTTTAAAAAAATTTTGTTTATCAGATCTTATAAATCACATATAAACCTACAAAATCGGTAACATATTTGTTTAGTGAAAGATAAGGCTCAAATCGAGCTATGTGGCTTCGAAAATTAAAAATAACATTAATTATTCAAATTTTCTAATTTTGTATTAGAATTTTTTTTTCTGCGGTTTTTTTTGTTTTCAATATTCATTACTAAATATATTAAGATTATTCACAAGAGGATTTTGTGCTCCGTCCATTGGAAGTACATCAATCGATGAACATTTTTTTGTATCAATTAACACAAGCATCAAGCCTTGATGAAGAGATATAAGTGAATCTCGTTTTGAATTAGGGCTTGAATTGGAGATATGGATTTTTTGATCCAAATATTTTTTATTAAATATATTAAAATTATTCCCAACGGGAATTTGAATCGCATGCACGGGAAGTACCTCAAATGTGATCCATTTATTTTAATTATGAACTCAAGCATCAGGATATAAGTGAATTTCGTTTTGAATTACGGCTTGAATTGGAGATATGGATTTTTTGATCCTAATATTTTTTATTAAATATATTAAAATTATTCCCAACGGGAATTCGTATTCGCTGCAGGTGAACTCTCAAATCGATGATCCATTTTTTATGAACACATGTGTTAAGCTTAAATATTGCTGAAACTCGTTTTGAATTACGGAGCTCAATAAAGCATATGAATTTTTTAAGCCAGATATTTTTCTTATATTTTTTAAATAATATTTGAGTAATCTTAGAGATTTCCCTACCAAATAAGACCTTCAACCAGAAATTATTTATTTATTTAATGAATCAAGCAAGCCTTGAAGTACTTTAATCAAATTTACAACTTTTTGAATTACAAAAAAAATTCCAGAGTAAAAGTGCTTTATTTTTAGCATTTTTTATGCATTTTTACATCCATTTTCAATCATATTTTTCCAAACGGTTCCTATGGTGCCGATTTGAAAGCCATCAAAATTTATAATTAAAGCAAAAAATGCTTTGATAAAGTAAAAATAATTTCAAAATCATAAGTATGAAAGCTTTAAAAAAATTTTGTTTATCAGATCTTATAAATCACATATAAACCTACAAAATCGGTAACATATTTGTTTAGTGAAAGATAAGGCTCAAATCGAGCTATGTGGCTTCGAAAATTAAAAATAACATTAATTATTCAAATTTTCTAATTTTGTATTAGAATTTTTTTTTCTGCGGTTTTTTTTGTTTTCAATATTCATTACTAAATATATTAAGATTATTCACAAGAGGATTTTGTGCTCCGTCCATTGGAAGTACATCAATCGATGAACATTTTTTTGTATCAATTAACACAAGCATCAAGCCTTGATGAAGAGATATAAGTGAATCTCGTTTTGAATTAGGGCTTGAATTGGAGATATGGATTTTTTGATCCAAATATTTTTTATTAAATATATTAAAATTATTCCCAACGGGAATTTGAATCGCATGCACGGGAAGTACCTCAAATGTGATCCATTTATTTTAATTATGAACTCAAGCATCAGGATATAAGTGAATTTCGTTTTGAATTACGGCTTGAATTGGAGATATGGATTTTTTGATCCTAATATTTTTTATTAAATATATTAAAATTATTCCCAACGGGAATTCGTATTCGCTGCAGGTGAACTCTCAAATCGATGATCCATTTTTTATGAACACATGTGTTAAGCTTAAATATTGCTGAAACTCGTTTTGAATTACGGAGCTCAATAAAGCATATGAATTTTTTAAGCCAGATATTTTTCTTATATTTTTTAAATAATATTTGAGTAATCTTAGAGATTTCCCTACCAAATAAGACCTTCAACCAGAAATTATTTATTTATTTAATGAATCAAGCAAGCCTTGAAGTACTTTAATCAAATTTACAACTTTTTGAATTACAAAAAAAATTCCAGAGTAAAAGTGCTTTATTTTTAGCATTTTTTATGCATTTTTACATCCATTTTCAATCATATTTTTCCAAACGGTTCCTATGGTGCCGATTTGAAAGCCATCAAAATTTATAATTAAAGCAAAAAATGCTTTGATAAAGTAAAAATAATTTCAAAATCATAAGTATGAAAGCTTTAAAAAAATTTTGTTTATCAGATCTTATAAATCACATATAAACCTACAAAATCGGTAACATATTTGTTTAGTGAAAGATAAGGCTCAAATCGAGCTATGTGGCTTCGAAAATTAAAAATAACATTAATTATTCAAATTTTCTAATTTTGTATTAGAATTTTTTTTTCTGCGGTTTTTTTTGTTTTCAATATTCATTACTAAATATATTAAGATTATTCACAAGAGGATTTTGTGCTCCGTCCATTGGAAGTACATCAATCGATGAACATTTTTTTGTATCAATTAACACAAGCATCAAGCCTTGATGAAGAGATATAAGTGAATCTCGTTTTGAATTAGGGCTTGAATTGGAGATATGGATTTTTTGATCCAAATATTTTTTATTAAATATATTAAAATTATTCCCAACGGGAATTTGAATCGCATGCACGGGAAGTACCTCAAATGTGATCCATTTATATTAATTATGAACTCAAGCATCAGGATATAAGTGAATTTCGTTTTGAATTACGGCTTGAATTGGAGATATGGATTTTTTGATCCTAATATTTTTTATTAAATATATTAAAATTATTCCCAACGGGAATTCGTATTCGCTGCAGGTGAACTCTCAAATCGATGATCCATTTTTTATGAACACATGTGTTAAGCTTAAATATTGCTGAAACTCGTTTTGAATTACGGAGCTCAATAAAGCATATGAATTTTTTAAGCCAGATATTTTTCTTATATTTTTTAAATAATATTTGAGTAATCTTAGAGATTTCCCTACCAAATAAGACCTTCAACCAGAAATTATTTATTTATTTAATGAATCAAGCAAGCCTTGAAGTACTTTAATCAAATTTACAACTTTTTGAATTACAAAAAAAATTCCAGAGTAAAAGTGCTTTATTTTTAGCATTTTTTATGCATTTTTACATCCATTTTCAATCATATTTTTCCAAACGGTTCCTATGGTGCCGATTTGAAAGCCATCAAAATTTATAATTAAAGCAAAAAAATGCTTTGATAAAGTAAAAATAATTTCAAAATCATAAGTATGAAAGCTTTAAAAAAATTTTGTTTATCAGATCTTATAAATCACATATAAACCTACAAAATCGGTAACATATTTGTTTAGTGAAAGATAAGGCTCAAATCGAGCTATGTGGCTTCGAAAATTAAAAATAACATTAATTATTCAAATTTTCTAATTTTGTATTAGAATTTTTTTTTCTGCGGTTTTTTTTTTGTTTTCAATATTCATTACTAAATATATTAAGATTATTCACAAGAGGATTTTGTGCTCCGTCCATTGGAAGTACATCAATCGATGAACCATTTTTTTGTATCAAATAACACAAGCATCAAGCCTTGATGAAGAGATATAAGTGAATCTCGTTTTGAATTAGGGCTTGAATTGGAGATATGGATTTTTTTGATCCAAATATTTTTTATTAAATATATTAAAATTATTCCCAACGGGAATTTGAATCGCATGCACGGGAAGTACCTCAAATGTGATCCATTTATTTTAATTATGAACTCAAGCATCAGGATATAAGTGAATTTCGTTTTGAATTACGGCTTGAATTGGAGATATGGATTTTTTGATCCTAATATTTTTATTAAATATATTAAAATTATTCCCAACGGGAATTCGTATTCGCTGCAGGTGAACTCTCAAATCGATGATCAATTTTTTATGAACACATGTGTTAAGCTTAAATATTGCTGAAACTCGTTTTGAATTACGGAGCTCAATAAAGCATATGAATTTTTTAAGCAGATATTTTTCTTATATTTTTTTAAATAATATTTGAGTAATCTTAGAGATTTCCCTACCAATAAGACCTTCAACCAGAAATTATTTATTTATTTAATGAATCAAGCAAGCCTTGAAGTACTTTAATCAAATTTACAACTTTTGAATTACAAAAAAAATTCCAGAGTAAAAGTGCTTTATTTTTAGCATTTTTTATGCATTTTTACATCCATTTTCAATCATATTTTTCCAAACGGTTCTATGGTGCCGATTTGAAAGCCATCAAAATTTATAATTAAAGCAAAAAATGCTTTGATAAAGTAAAAATAATTTCAAAATCATAAGTATGAAAGCTTTAAAAAAATTTTGTTTATCAGATCTTATAAATCACATATAAACCTACAAAATCGGTAACATATTTGTTTAGTGAAAGATAAGGCTCAAATCGAGCTATGTGGCTTCGAAAATTAAAAATAACATTAATTATTCAAATTTTCTAATTTTGTATTAGAATTTTTTTTTCTGCGGTTTTTTTTGTTTTCAATATTCATTACTAAATATATTAAGATTATTCACAAGAGGATTTTGTGCTCCGTCCATTGGAAGTACATCAATCGATGAACATTTTTTTGTATCAATTAACACAAGCATCAAGCCTTGATGAAGAGATATAAGTGAATCTCGTTTTGAATTAGGGCTTGAATTGAGATATGGATTTTTGATCCAAATATTTTTTATTAAATATATTAAAATTATTCCCAACGGGAATTTGAATCGCATGCACGGGAAGTACCTCAAATGTGATCCATTTATTTTAATTATGAACTCAAGCATCAGGATATAAGTGAATTTCGTTTTGAATTACGGCTTGAATTGGAGATATGGATTTTTGATCCTAATATTTTTTATTAAATATATTAAAATTATTCCCAACGGGAATTCGTATTCGCTGCAGGTGAACTCTCAAATCGATGATCCATTTTTTATGAACACATGTGTTAAGCTTAAATATTGCTGAAACTCGTTTTGAATTACGGAGCTCAATAAAGCATATGAATTTTTTAAGCCAGATATTTTTCTTATATTTTTTAAATAATATTTGAGTAATCTTAGAGATTTCCCTACCAAATAAGACCTTCAACCAGAAATTATTTATTTATTTAATGAATCAAGCAAGCCTTGAAGTACTTTAATCAAATTTACAACTTTTTGAATTACAAAAAAAATTCCAGAGTAAAAGTGCTTTATTTTTAGCATTTTTTATGCATTTTTACATCCATTTTCAATCATATTTTTCCAAACGGTTCCTATGGTGCCGATTTGAAAGCCATCAAAATTTATAATTAAAGCAAAAAATGCTTTGATAAAGTAAAAATAATTTCAAAATCATAAGTATGAAAGCTTTAAAAAAATTTTGTTTATCAGATCTTATAAATCACATATAAACCTACAAAATCGGTAACATATTTGTTTAGTGAAAGATAAGGCTCAAATCGAGCTATGTGGCTTCGAAAATTAAAAATAACATTAATTATTCAAATTTTCTAATTTTGTATTAGAATTTTTTTTTCTGCGGTTTTTTTTGTTTTCAATATTCATTACTAAATATATTAAGATTATTCACAAGAGGATTTTGTGCTCCGTCCATTGGAAGTACATCAATCGATGAACATTTTTTTGTATCAATTAACACAAGCATCAAGCCTTGATGAAGAGATATAAGTGAATCTCGTTTTGAATTAGGGCTTGAATTGGAGATATGGATTTTTTGATCCAAATATTTTTTATTAAATATTAAAATTATTCCCAACGGGAATTTGAATCGCATGCACGGGAAGTACCTCAAATGTGATCCATTTATTTTAATTATGAACTCAAGCATCAGGATATAAGTGAATTTCGTTTTGAATTACGGCTTGAATTGGAGATATGGATTTTTTGATCCTAATATTTTTTATTAAATATATTAAAATTATTCCCAACGGGAATTCGTATTCGCTGCAGGTGAACTCTCAAATCGATGATCCATTTTTTATGAACACATGTGTTAAGCTTAAATATTGCTGAAACTCGTTTTGAATTACGGAGCTCAATAAAGCATATGAATTTTTTAAGCCAGATATTTTTCTTATATTTTTTAAATAATATTTGAGTAATCTTAGAGATTTCCCTACCAAATAAGACCTTCAACCAGAAATTATTTATTTATTTAATGAATCAAGCAAGCCTTGAAGTACTTTAATCAAATTTACAACTTTTTGAATTACAAAAAAAATTCCAGAGTAAAAGTGCTTTATTTTTAGCATTTTTTATGCATTTTTACATCCATTTTCAATCATATTTTTCCAAACGGTTCCTATGGTGCCGATTTGAAAGCCATCAAAATTTATAATTAAAGCAAAAAATGCTTTGATAAAGTAAAAATAATTTCAAAATCATAAGTATGAAAGCTTTAAAAAAATTTTGTTTATCAGATCTTATAAATCACATATAAACCTACAAAATCGGTAACATATTTGTTTAGTGAAAGATAAGGCTCAAATCGAGCTATGTGGCTTCGAAAATTAAAAATAACATTAATTATTCAAATTTTCTAATTTTGTATTAGAATTTTTTTTTCTGCGGTTTTTTTTGTTTTCAATATTCATTACTAAATATATTAAGATTATTCACAAGAGGATTTTGTGCTCCGTCCATTGGAAGTACATCAATCGATGAACATTTTTTTGTATCAATTAACACAAGCATCAAGCCTTGATGAAGAGATATAAGTGAATCTCGTTTTGAATTAGGGCTTGAATTGGAGATATGGATTTTTTGATCCAAATATTTTTTATTAAATATATTAAAATTATTCCCAACGGGAATTTGAATCGCATGCACGGGAAGTACCTCAAATGTGATCCATTTATTTTAATTATGAACTCAAGCATCAGGATATAAGTGAATTTCGTTTTGAATTACGGCTTGAATTGGAGATATGGATTTTTTGATCCTAATATTTTTTATTAAATATATTAAAATTATTCCCAACGGGAATTCGTATTCGCTGCAGGTGAACTCTCAAATCGATGATCCATTTTTTATGAACACATGTGTTAAGCTTAAATATTGCTGAAACTCGTTTTGAATTACGGAGCTCAATAAAGCATATGAATTTTTTAAGCCAGATATTTTTCTTATATTTTTTAAATAATATTTGAGTAATCTTAGAGATTTCCCTACCAAATAAGACCTTCAACCAGAAATTATTTATTTATTTAATGAATCAAGCAAGCCTTGAAGTACTTTAATCAAATTTACAACTTTTTGAATTACAAAAAAAATTCCAGAGTAAAAGTGCTTTATTTTTAGCATTTTTTATGCATTTTTACATCCATTTTCAATCATATTTTTCCAAACGGTTCCTATGGTGCCGATTTGAAAGCCATCAAAATTTATAATTAAAGCAAAAAATGCTTTGATAAAGTAAAAATAATTTCAAAATCATAAGTATGAAAGCTTTAAAAAAATTTTGTTTATCAGATCTTATAAATCACATATAAACCTACAAATCGGTAACATATTTGTTTAGTGAAAGATAAGGCTCAAATCGAGCTATGTGGCTTCGAAAATTAAAAATAACATTAATTATTCAAATTTTCTAATTTTGTATTAGAATTTTTTTTTCTGCGGTTTTTTTTGTTTTCAATATTCATTACTAAATATATTAAGATTATTCACAAGAGGATTTTGTGCTCCGTCCATTGGAAGTACATCAATCGATGAACATTTTTTTGTATCAATTAACACAAGCATCAAGCCTTGATGAAGAGATATAAGTGAATCTCGTTTTGAATTAGGGCTTGAATTGGAGATATGGATTTTTTGATCCAAATATTTTTTATTAAATATATTAAAATTATTCCCAACGGGAATTTGAATCGCATGCACGGGAAGTACCTCAAATGTGATCCATTTATTTTAATTATGAACTCAAGCATCAGGATATAAGTGAATTTCGTTTTGAATTACGGCTTGAATTGGAGATATGGATTTTTTGATCCTAATATTTTTTATTAAATATATTAAAATTATTCCCAACGGGAATTCGTATTCGCTGCAGGTGAACTCTCAAATCGATGATCCATTTTTTATGAACACATGTGTTAAGCTTAAATATTGCTGAAACTCGTTTTGAATTACGGAGCTCAATAAAGCATATGAATTTTTAAGCCAGATATTTTTCTTATATTTTTTAAATAATATTTGAGTAATCTTAGAGATTTCCCTACCAAATAAGACCTTCAACCAGAAATTATTTATTTATTTAATGAATCAAGCAAGCCTTGAAGTACTTTAATCAAATTTACAACTTTTTGAATTACAAAAAAAATTCCAGAGTAAAAGTGCTTTATTTTTAGCATTTTTTATGCATTTTTACATCCATTTTCAATCATATTTTTCCAAACGGTTCCTATGGTGCCGATTTGAAAGCCATCAAAATTTATAATTAAAGCAAAAAATGCTTTGATAAAGTAAAAATAATTTCAAAATCATAAGTATGAAAGCTTTAAAAAAATTTTGTTTATCAGATCTTATAAATCACATATAAACCTACAAAATCGGTAACATATTTGTTTAGTGAAAGATAAGGCTCAAATCGAGCTATGTGGCTTCGAAAATTAAAAATAACATTAATTATTCAAATTTTCTAATTTTGTATTAGAATTTTTTTTTCTGCGGTTTTTTTTGTTTTCAATATTCATTACTAAATATATTAAGATTATTCACAAGAGGATTTTGTGCTCCGTCCATTGGAAGTACATCAATCGATGAACATTTTTTTGTATCAATTAACACAAGCATCAAGCCTTGATGAAGAGATATAAGTGAATCTCGTTTTGAATTAGGGCTTGAATTGGAGATATGGATTTTTTGATCCAAATATTTTTTATTAAATATATTAAAATTATTCCCAACGGGAATTTGAATCGCATGCACGGGAAGTACCTCAAATGTGATCCATTTATTTTAATTATGAACTCAAGCATCAGGATATAAGTGAATTTCGTTTGAATTACGGCTTGAATTGGAGATATGGATTTTTTGATCCTAATATTTTTTATTAAATATATTAAAATTATTCCCAACGGGAATTCGTATTCGCTGCAGGTGAACTCTCAAATCGATGATCCATTTTTTATGAACACATGTGTTAAGCTTAAATATTGCTGAAACTCGTTTTGAATTACGGAGCTCAATAAAGCATATGAATTTTTTAAGCCAGATATTTTTCTTATATTTTTTAAATAATATTTGAGTAATCTTAGAGATTTCCCTACCAAATAAGACCTTCAACCAGAAATTATTTATTTATTTAATGAATCAAGCAAGCCTTGAAGTACTTTAATCAAATTTACAACTTTTTGAATTACAAAAAAAATTCCAGAGTAAAAGTGCTTTATTTTTAGCATTTTTTATGCATTTTTACATCCATTTTCAATCATATTTTTCCAAACGGTTCCTATGGTGCCGATTTGAAAGCCATCAAAATTTATAATTAAAGCAAAAAATGCTTTGATAAAGTAAAAATAATTTCAAAATCATAAGTATGAAAGCTTTAAAAAAATTTTGTTTATCAGATCTTATAAATCACATATAAACCTACAAAATCGGTAACATATTTGTTTAGTGAAAGATAAGGCTCAAATCGAGCTATGTGGCTTCGAAAATTAAAAATAACATTAATTATTCAAATTTTCTAATTTTGTATTAGAATTTTTTTTTCTGCGGTTTTTTTTGTTTTCAATATTCATTACTAAATATATTAAGATTATTCACAAGAGGATTTTGTGCTCCGTCCATTGGAAGTACATCAATCGATGAACATTTTTTTGTATCAATTAACACAAGCATCAAGCCTTGATGAAGAGATATAAGTGAATCTCGTTTTGAATTAGGGCTTGAATTGGAGATATGGATTTTTTGATCCAAATATTTTTTATTAAATATATTAAAATTATTCCCAACGGGAATTTGAATCGCATGCACGGGAAGTACCTCAAATGTGATCCATTTATTTTAATTATGAACTCAAGCATCAGGATATAAGTGAATTTCGTTTTGAATTACGGCTTGAATTGGAGATATGGATTTTTTGATCCTAATATTTTTTATTAAATATATTAAAATTATTCCCAACGGGAATTCGTATTCGCTGCAGGTGAACTCTCAAATCGATGATCCATTTTTTATGAACACATGTGTTAAGCTTAAATATTGCTGAAACTCGTTTTGAATTACGGAGCTCAATAAAGCATATGAATTTTTAAGCCAGATATTTTTCTTATATTTTTTAAATAATATTTGAGTAATCTTAGAGATTTCCCTACCAAATAAGACCTTCAACCAGAAATTATTTATTTATTTAATGAATCAAGCAAGCCTTGAAGTACTTTAATCAAATTTACAACTTTTGAATTACAAAAAAAATTCCAGAGTAAAAGTGCTTTATTTTTAGCATTTTTTATGCATTTTTACATCCATTTTCAATCATATTTTTCCAAACGGTTCCTATGGTGCCGATTTGAAAGCCATCAAAATTTATAATTAAAGCAAAAAATGCTTTGATAAAGTAAAAATAATTTCAAAATCATAAGTATGAAAGCTTTAAAAAAATTTTGTTTATCAGATCTTATAAATCACATATAAACCTACAAAATCGGTAACATATTTGTTTAGTGAAAGATAAGGCTCAAATCGAGCTATGTGGCTTCGAAAATTAAAAATAACATTAATTATTCAAATTTTCTAATTTTGTATTAGAATTTTTTTTTCTGCGGTTTTTTTTGTTTTCAATATTCATTACTAAATATATTAAGATTATTCACAAGAGGATTTTGTGCTCCGTCCATTGGAAGTACATCAATCGATGAACATTTTTTTGTATCAATTAACACAAGCATCAAGCCTTGATGAAGAGATATAAGTGAATCTCGTTTTGAATTAGGGCTTGAATTGGAGATATGGATTTTTTGATCCAAATATTTTTTATTAAATATATTAAAATTATTCCCAACGGGAATTTGAATCGCATGCACGGGAAGTACCTCAAATGTGATCCATTTATTTTAATTATGAACTCAAGCATCAGGATATAAGTGAATTTCGTTTTGAATTACGGCTTGAATTGGAGATATGGATTTTTTGATCCTAATATTTTTTATTAAATATATTAAAATTATTCCCAACGGGAATTCGTATTCGCTGCAGGTGAACTCTCAAATCGATGATCCATTTTTTATGAACACATGTGTTAAGCTTAAATATTGCTGAAACTCGTTTTGAATTACGGAGCTCAATAAAGCATATGAATTTTTTAAGCCAGATATTTTTCTTATATTTTTTAAATAATATTTGAGTAATCTTAGAGATTTCCCTACCAAATAAGACCTTCAACCAGAAATTATTTATTTATTTAATGAATCAAGCAAGCCTTGAAGTACTTTAATCAAATTTACAACTTTTTGAATTACAAAAAAAATTCCAGAGTAAAAGTGCTTTATTTTTAGCATTTTTTATGCATTTTTACATCCATTTTCAATCATATTTTTCCAAACGGTTCCTATGGTGCCGATTTGAAAGCCATCAAAATTTATAATTAAAGCAAAAAATGCTTTGATAAAGTAAAAATAATTTCAAAATCATAAGTATGAAAGCTTAAAAAAATTTTGTTTATCAGATCTTATAAATCACATATAAACCTACAAAATCGGTAACATATTTGTTTAGTGAAAGATAAGGCTCAAATCGAGCTATGTGGCTTCGAAAATTAAAAATAACATTAATTATTCAAATTTTCTAATTTTGTATTAGAATTTTTTTTCTGCGGTTTTTTTTGTTTTCAATATTCATTACTAAATATATTAAGATTATTCACAAGAGGATTTTGTGCTCCGTCCCATTGGAAGTACATCAATCGATGAACATTTTTTTGTATCAATTAACACAAGCATCAAGCCTTGATGAAGAGATATAAGTGAATCTCGTTTTGAATTAGGGCTTGAATTGGAGATATGGATTTTTTGATCCAAATATTTTTTATTAAATATATTAAAATTATTCCCAACGGGAATTTGAATCGCATGCACGGGAAGTACCTCAAATGTGATCCATTTATTTTAATTATGAACTCAAGCATCAGGATATAAGTGAATTTCGTTTTGAATTACGGCTTGAATTGGAGATATGGATTTTTGATCCTAATATTTTTTATTAAATATATTAAAATTATTCCCAACGGGAATTCGTATTCGCTGCAGGTGAACTCTCAAATCGATGATCCATTTTTTATGAACACATGTGTTAAGCTTAAATATTGCTGAAACTCGTTTTGAATTACGGAGCTCAATAAAGCATATGAATTTTTTAAGCCAGATATTTTTCTTATATTTTTTAAATAATATTTGAGTAATCTTAGAGATTTCCCTACCAAATAAGACCTTCAACCAGAAATTATTTATTTATTTAATGAATCAAGCAAGCCTTGAAGTACTTTAATCAAATTTACAACTTTTTGAATTACAAAAAAAATTCCAGAGTAAAAGTGCTTTATTTTTAGCATTTTTTATGCATTTTTACATCCATTTTCAATCATATTTTTCCAAACGGTTCCTATGGTGCCGATTTGAAAGCCATCAAAATTTATAATTAAAGCAAAAAATGCTTTGATAAAGTAAAAATAATTTCAAAATCATAGTATGAAAGCTTTAAAAAAATTTTGTTTATCAGATCTTATAAATCACATATAAACCTACAAAATCGGTAACATATTTGTTTAGTGAAAGATAAGGCTCAAATCGAGCTATGTGGCTTCGAAAATTAAAAATAACATTAATTATTCAAATTTTCTAATTTTGTATTAGAATTTTTTTTTCTGCGGTTTTTTTTGTTTTCAATATTCATTACTAAATATATTAAGATTATTCACAAGAGGATTTTGTGCTCCGTCCATTGGAAGTACATCAATCGATGAACATTTTTTTGTATCAATTAACACAAGCATCAAGCCTTGATGAAGAGATATAAGTGAATCTCGTTTTGAATTAGGGCTTGAATTGGAGATATGGATTTTTTGATCCAAATATTTTTTATTAAATATATTAAAATTATTCCCAACGGGAATTTGAATCGCATGCACGGGAAGTACCTCAAATGTGATCCATTTATTTTAATTATGAACTCAAGCATCAGGATATAAGTGAATTTCGTTTTGAATTACGGCTTGAATTGGAGATATGGATTTTTTGATCCTAATATTTTTTATTAAATATATTAAAATTATTCCCAACGGGAATTCGTATTCGCTGGCGGTGAACTCTCAAATCGATGATCCATTTTTTATGAACACATGTGTTAAGCTTAAATATTGCTGAAACTCGTTTTGAATTACGGAGCTCAATAAAGCATATGAATTTTTTAAGCCAGATATTTTTCTTATATTTTTTAAATAATATTTGAGTAATCTTAGAGATTTCCTACCAAATAAGACCTTCAACCAGAAATTATTTATTATTTAATGAATCAAGCAAGCCTTGAAGTACTTTAATCAAATTTACAACTTTTTGAATTACAAAAAAAATTCCAGAGTAAAAGTGCTTTATTTTTAGCATTTTTTATGCATTTTTACATCCATTTTCATCATATTTTTCCAAACGGTTCCTATGGTGCCGATTTGAAAGCCATCAAAATTTATAATTAAAGCAAAAAATGCTTTGATAAAGTAAAAATAATTTCAAAATCATAAGTATGAAAGCTTTAAAAAAATTTTGTTTATCAGATCTTATAAATCACATATAAACCTACAAAATCGGTAACATATTTGTTTAGTGAAAGATAAGGCTCAAATCGAGCTATGTGGCTTCGAAAATTAAAATAACATTAATTATTCAAATTTTCTAATTTTGTATTAGAATTTTTGTTTTCTTCTGCGGTTTTTTGTTTTTCAATATTCATTACTAAATATATTAAGATTATTCACAAGAGGATTTTGTGCTCCGTCCATTGGAAGTACATCAATCGATGAACATTTTTTTGTATCAATTAACACAAGCATCAAGCCTTGATGAAGAGATATAAGTGAATCTCGTTTTGAATTAGGGCTTGAATTGGAGATATGGATTTTTTGATCCAAATATTTTTTATTAAATATATTAAAATTATTCCCAACGGGAATTTGAATCGCATGCACGGGAAGTACCTCAAATGTGATCCATTTATTTTAATTATGAACTCAAGCATCAGGATATAAGTGAATTTCGTTTTGAATTACGGCTTGAATTGGAGATATGGATTTTTTGATCCTAATATTTTTTATTAAATATATTAAAATTATTCCCAACGGGAATTCGTATTCGCTGCAGGTGAACTCTCAAATCGATGATCCATTTTTTATGAACACATGTGTTAAGCTTAAATATTGCTGAAACTCGTTTTGAATACGGAGCTCAATAAAGCATATGAATTTTTTAAGCCAGATATTTTTCTTATATTTTTTAAATAATATTTGAGTAATCTTAGAGATTTCCCTACCAAATAAGACCTTCAACCCAGAAATTATTTATTTATTTAATGAATCAAGCAAGCCTTGAAGTACTTTAATCAAATTTACAACTTTTTGAATTACAAAAAAAATTCCAGAGTAAAAGTGCTTTATTTTAGCATTTTTTATGCATTTTTACATCCATTTTCAATCATATTTTTCCAAACGGTTCCTATGGTGCCGATTTGAAAGCCATCAAAATTTATAATTAAAGCAAAAAATGCTTTGATAAAGTAAAAATAATTTCAAAATCATAAGTATGAAAGCTTTAAAAAAAATTTTGTTTATCAGATTCTTATAAATCACATATAAACCTACAAAATCGGTAACATATTTGTTTAGTGAAAGATAAGGCTCAAATCGAGCTATGTGGCTTCGAAAATTAAAATAACATTAATTATTCAAATTTTCTAATTTTGTATTAGAATTTTTTTTTCTGCGGTTTTTTTGTTTTCCATATTCATTACTAAATATATTAAGATTATTCACAAGAGGATTTTGTGCTCCGTCCATTGGAAGTACATCAATCGATGAACATTTTTTTGTATCAATTAACACAAGCATCAAGCCTTGATGAAGAGATATAAGTGAATCTCGTTTTGAATTAGGGCTTGAATTGGAGATATGGATTTTTTGATCCAAATATTTTTTATTAAATATATTAAAATTATTCCCAACGGGAATTTGAATCGCATGCACGGGAAGTACCTCAAATGTGTCCATTTATTTTAATTATGAACTCAAGCATCAGGATATAAGTGAATTTCGTTTTGAATTACGGCTTGAATTGGAGATATGGGATGTTTTGATCCTAATATTTTTTATTAATATATTTAAAATTATTCCCAACGGAATTCGTATTCGCTGCAGGTGAACTCTCAAATCGATGATCCATTTTTTATGAACACATGTGTTAAGCTTAAATATTGCTGAAACTCGTTTTGGAATTACGGAGCTCAATAAAGCATATGAATTTTTTAAGCCAGATATTTTTCTTATATTTTTAAATAATATTTGAGTAATCTTAGAGATTTTCCCTACCAAATTAAGACCTTCAACCAGAATTATTTATTTATTTAATGAATCAAGCAAGCCTTGAAGTACTTTAATCAAATTTACAACTTTTTGAATTACAAAAAAAATTCCAGAGTAAAAGTGCTTTAATTTTTAGCTTTTTTATGCATTTTTACATCCATTTTCAATCATATTTTTCCAAACGGTTCCTATGGTGCCGATTTGAAAGCCATCAAAATTTATATTAAAGCAAAAAATGCTTTGATAAAGTAAAAATAATTTCAAAATCATAAGTATGAAAGCTTTAAAAAAATTTTGTTTATCAGATCTTATAAATCACATATAAACCTACAAAATCGGTAACATATTTGTTTAGTGAAAGATAAGGCTCAAATCGAGCTATGTGGCTTCGAAAATTAAAAATAACATTAAGTATTCAAATTTTCTAATTTTGTATTAGAATTTTTTCTTTCTGCGGTTTTTTTGTTTTCAATATTCATTACTAAATATATTAAGATTATTCACAAGAGGATTTTGTGCTCCGTCCATTGGAAGTACATCAATCGATGAACATTTTTTTGTATCAATTAACACAAGCATCAAGCCTTGATGAAGAGATATAAGTGAATCTCGTTTGAATTAGGGCTTGAATTGGAGATATGGATTTTTTGATCCAAATATTTTTTATTAAATATATTAAAATTATTCCCAACGGGAATTTGAATCGCATGCACGGGAAGTACCTCAAATGTGATCCATTTATTTTAATTATGAACTCAAGCATCAGGATATAAGTGAATTTCGTTTGAATTACGGCTTGAATTGGAGATATGGATTTTTTGATCCTAATATTTTTTATTAAATATATTAAAATTATTCCAACGGATTCGTATTCGCTGCAGGTGAACTCTCAAATCGATGATCCATTTTTATGAACACATGTGTTAAGCTTAAATATTGCTGAAAACTCGTTTTGAATTACGGAGCTCAATAAAGCCATATGATTTTTTAAGCCAGATATTTTTCTTATATTTTTTAAATAATATTTGAGTAATCTTAGAGATTTCCCTACCAAATAAGACCTTCAACCAGAAATTATTTATTATTTAATGAATCAAGCAAGCCTTGAAGTACTTTAATCAAATTTACAACTTTTTGAATTACAAAAAAAATTCCAGAGTAAAAGTGCTTTATTTTTAGCATTTTTTATGCATTTTTACATCCATTTTCAATCATATTTTTCCAAACGGTTCCTATGGTGCCGATTTGAAAGCCATCAAAATTTATAATTAAAGCAAAAATGCTTTGATAAAGTAAAAA
>JAJQJQ010000153.1:0-43936 GCA_028622995.1 Panagrolaimus kolymaensis | reverse complement strand
AGAATCATTTCTAAAATATCCATTTTTTCGCCCTTCGTATTTATTACCATATTTAATTGAGTTTCCACCTAAAAAACGATTCTTTGTTAAAGGGTTTTTTTAATTGCCGAAAAACTTATTACAATCTGTTATACGACATCTCCCACCACAGTTACAGCAGAATCTTAAAATAAAAAATTTATAGTTTTAAAAAAATAATTAAGATTATTTAATGCTTACATATTGCATGGTTCCGTGGCACAACACAAACAACATTTATAACGTTTGCAACAAAATGCATCAGACTAAATAAATTACATTTATATTGTTAAATGCCGGGGATTTATATATATATTTTTCTTAAATTCACCTGATCAAGATTCATCAAGATAAAAAAATTCGATAACGCAAATGGCTAATAATACGTTTTTGCGATACATAATTTTTTTCTTCGATTAAGATGAAATACAATATCAAAGCGCAATTTAAACAATGCTTTCAATAACAAACAAAAAAATGAATACAAATAGAAAAACAATGGACGATGTATTTATTTGCTTCTGCCAGGAAGATTCAGATGATCTTTCCGTTATTTTTCTTTTTCTCTCAAACAAAACTTTAATCATCAGAAAGAAGAAGCAAGCGTAGATGAGGACCTCGTGTTTGCCCTTTCTCTTAAAACAACATAAACATGTTTGGTAACAAAAATAAATGAATGTTAAAACCCGTGCCCCGTTCTAATTGCCAAAGTGCATGATTTTTATTTATTTCTTAAATTAAATAATTTAATTATAACTAAATCACCCAAAAAAAAAAACATACATAGGTGTTTCAAAGTACGCATGCCACGTTGCACCAACAACGCATACAAAAATAATATTTAAAAGCTTTTACTTTGCAGAAATAAAAAAAAATCAAATGTCAAAATGAATATATTTAAATTTAAAAGCAATATTTCTTTTAAAAAACTTTTTTTAAAGTGTCTAAATAATGTCTAGAAAAAAACCATATAAAAATAATTTTCCAACAATGAATTTTCACTTTCCAACAAAAAAAGAAAATGTTCCGTTTTCTTTGGTTTGTTTCGTTGTTGGCTTTTTCATTGGGAAAATGTCCTTCAAATAGTATTAGCCGAAACGAAGACCCATCAATTTGTTACTCTTTCCACCCAAGTTATTCCAATTTTCAAGATGCTTTAACCATTTGTGAATCATTTGGAGCTGAATTGGTTACCCTCAAAAATAATTACATCAATACTTTTGTTTCAAGTAAGCTACCATATTTTTTGAATTCAAAAAAAAATAGTATAAAAAATTTTTATTTAGAAATTGCCAGACGCGTTTTCAAAAAATCTCTTGAAACCAATTATTTTTGGTCTGGTGGTCATCGGCATGTCAATAAAAATGTTTTTGTTTCGATAAATGGAGCAAAATTTGAATATGAAAAGTTTATAATTAATTTAAAACGAAAAAATTCTGCTTCATGTGTTTCCGTTAAATTTGAGCAAGGATTTTGGAGAGCTGAAGATTGTTGGAAAAAATTGCCTTTTGTTTGTGAATTTTTTGCAAAACAAAACGTAACTCCAATAAATGCCATAAATTTTGATGAAAACAAAAATAACAAAGGCACTTCACCTGATAATGTTAAACCAGCAACCAACGAACCAGTAAAAACAAGTTAATAAAAAAAATATTTTTATAAGTTTTTTTAAACTAAATTTTTTTTCATTTTAGCAACAAAATCTACCACTTTGAATCCAACCACAAAAATTTCATCGTCGACGACTACCCATACTTTCAATTCAAACAATTATTCATGCCACAAAGGATGGACATTATTTAATGAAACAAAAAGTTGTTACAAAATGAAACATCCAAAATCTTGGAAGGATGCAGAAGCCTCGTGTCAAAGGGATAAAGCTCATTTGGCTTCCATTCATAGTGAAGCTGAAAATCATTTTATCTTGGGTAAAACTCAAAAAAATAACCAAAAGCAAAAACAATTAATTTTTAGAATTAAACAATAAATTTGGAGAAGCATGCGTTCCAGGAAGTCAAAAATCTGCTCAAGATCAAATTTGGATTGGTTTTTCTCAAGATAATCAAGGAGTAAACTTTAATGGACAAAAATATAAATGGAGTGATTCAAGTGCAGATGATTTTAAAAATTGGGTTAATTTTGATAATTATCAAGGAAATGAACATTGTGGAGCCATGTTAGCGTGCTTCACTAATGGAAAATGGAATGATTATATTTGTTCGGAAAAGAATAAATATATTTGCAAAAAACCCGCTGTTAAATTATAACTTTTGCTTTTTTTTTAAATAAATTATAATTGTAAAAGTTTTTTGAAATTTGTGGAATAAAAATAAAAATGCATAATATTTTTAATTAGCAAAAAAAGTTTTATTCATAAAACTAAACAAAATATAAAAAAAGGTTATAAATAAAAAAGATACCACTGTATTGTCAAAATCAAAAAATTACTGTTTCATTTGTTTGTTTCGTTTTTGGAAATAAATAATTTTGAATTCTAAATTCTTTTCTTTTTCATTGATTTCTGTAACCAAATGTGGGATTTCTTCGAAGCTAATATAATTAGACATTTTGATGGATGCTTGGATTTTGATATTTTCAAATTTGCTGTATTCTTGAATTTTTCTTTTAATTTTATCAAAAATAAAAGTTTCATGTTTCATTTCTCGAATTCCGAAATCCATTTCCAAATATTTCAAAGAAGAACAATTTTTTTGAATAAAAATTTGAATATTTTCTAGGATTTTTGTAAGACTAATAATTGTATAAATTCTATGGTTTTCAAGTTTCAATGATTTTAAGTTTTGAAGAATTGGGTTTTCCACGTCCATTAAAGGTAAATCACTTGCCCTAGCATAAAGTAACTCGAAATTCGAAGTTGGAATATCAAAAGTTTTCCAGAAATCCAAGGAAATACATTCTGATGAAACTCCATTGTTTATACAAAAAGTTTTAACATAATTTAATTGGATTTCTGATAAATTTTGTATTTCATTTTTTCCATATTGAATTTTATCCGCCCAAAAATAATCAATTTTTAAATAATCTAAAATGGTTGGGAAAAATGGTGCAACTTTCTTCGGAATTTTTGAATCAAATCTAATTTCAAGATTTTTAACGAAAGGTAAAACATTTGCAATTACGAATTTGGAATCATTTTTCTTGGAAACGATTTCAAGATACGGTCTATCACGATAAAAGGTTTTCAAGCGTCGCGGATTTTTTGAAAAAGTAACTTCTGTTTTATCGTTCCATTCACAATATCTGAGTTGCTTTAAAGCCATTAAAGTTGCATCAGGAAAAGTTAAATAATAATTCAAAATTTTTTCTTCCATTCTGTAAATAATTTTTGTAAAATATTTTGGTAGAATATTTAAGATAATTTCTATTTGGACTTCCAAAGGTAAATTTTTTATCGATGAAATGGGGCATTCATTTTGAGTGAATGAAAGATTGGATCTAAAAATTAATGGAAAAAAAATCTATGAACGTAGAATATTTATATTTTATTTCACATTAATCGTAAGCTTTAGAGAAAATAAAATTGGATACTTACAGTAATTTAGTTTTAGGAGTTTCTTCTACCATATTCCAAAAATCAAAAAATGGAAAAAAGAATTTTATCGGAGATAATAAAAACTTGGGATCAAAGTCTTTGTTTTCTGAAATACTAAATCTTAAAAAATTACCAAATGCAAATATTTCAACGAGATTGTCAAAAATTTTGTAAAGAAAATGGATATTTTTATTATTTTGCTTCCAATTTTGAATTGCCTTTTAGCGCTTTATTATCCCAAACTCAAACCATGGTGGCAGAAGGTGAAAAAGTTTTATGTTGCATTCTCGATGAAACTATTACCCTACAAGTATATATTCGTGGTGAGACTTCTTATCGTCATGATGAACCTGGATGCACTATCGATGTAAAAAACACTAATGAATTAAAAACTGAAGCGTTTCGAAATATTTTTAAAAATGCAATCGATAAATTTGGAGTTAAAAAGATTGTTTGTTTATCTCAAATTTGTCCAATTTTTGGTAGAACTGATTATGATAAAAAGTTAGCATTATTTGTTAAGAAAACCCTTAAAAATGATTATGATGATTTAAAAATAATTGTTAAATCCATCTCTGATTTAACTTTTGAAGCTTTATATCTCAAAACTTTGAATGGAATGGGTGAAAAGAAAAATCCATATTTAATTGAACCTATGTTACTCAAAGAATTTATTGTTGTTGTTATTCATGGAAATAATAATGATGACAAATTAATGGAAGATGAAAATGGAAGAATTACTTTACCATATGAAAAATCTGCGATCATTAAAGTTCAAACAAAAAATGATTATGTTGAGGTGAGTAAATCAGCTTATTTTATAAAAATTTAAAGTTTAAAGTTGTTCATGCAAATTTTTATTTGTTTTGTTTTAGCTTAAAAATGAAAATAATGAAGAGGTTTATGAAAGAATTGCATTATCTGATTTCTTGGATCAAGAAGTCAACGTAACTTTGAAAGTGGATGAAAATCGATTTTATTCCTTTTTTGTTAAACCGTTAATCAAACCTCAAAAATTGGTTACATCATTGTTGTTTAAAGATTTAAGTATTTATTCAAAAATGAAACCTATAATTTTGTTGTATGAAAATTCTTATTCCATTAGAATTTCAAATAAAAATGGAGGATATAAATCTATGCTTTTTGATGGTAAGTTTTTTTTGGTTATCAAAGTTTGACAACCGACACTAAAATTGTAAATATAAATTTGTTTAGGAGAAAAAAGTAATAATTTATTACTTATTAGTTTTATTTATAAAAAACCTATTATTGGAAATATGGCTGAACAAACGTTAAAAGATAATCCAAGTTTTGTTATTTACGGTAAAAGAATCTTTTTTAATTTCTTCTTTTTACATTTAGCTTTCCAGATCTCATTCAACTTTGTTCCATTTCTGACCCGAAACAAGCTGATCCAAAATGGCTTTTTACTGTAAAATTCGATGATGCAGGCATCAAAATTCTGGTTGAATTTGAAACTTTTGAATGCGAAAAACAAGCAACACCCGCTTTTTTAATGGCTTTGATTTTTCGCGATTGTTTGAATC
Organism: Panagrolaimus kolymaensis; assembly: GCA_028622995.1. Classification (NCBI taxonomy): domain Eukaryota; kingdom Metazoa; phylum Nematoda; class Chromadorea; order Rhabditida; family Panagrolaimidae; genus Panagrolaimus; species Panagrolaimus kolymaensis. Next base: position 38,818 of record JAJQJQ010000153.1, on the reverse strand, counting down.
GAATCAAAAAAGAAACAGGAGAAAAGGTGACTGAACTTGATCTAAAATTAGTTAAAATCAATAAAAAAATCAAGTTAAAAAGCAATTTAATGGAAGCTGGAGAATTATTAAAAATTAAAGTTGAAGTTTTTCAATAAAAAAAAAGATTATTTTTGTTGCTTTACTTATTTTATATATTTTTTGAATGTTTCATAAAACATAATTTAAAAAAATAGAAAGATTTATTGAATAAATAACATTAGTATCTAACTATAGCCAATATATCTATTTGGTAAGAGATTTGTTTTAATATGATAGAATTTTATTAAAGACTATCTCCCTTATTTATAAAAAGAAAAATCTTAAATTAAAAAAATATATATATAAATTTAAATTAACAATTGTAAACGACATTTTGTCTCCTTTTGGTATTACAAGCATCCAGCTACACAGATACCTTTAATAGCTAGGCATTGAAGTACAGCGACAGTGGGACCTAAAAAAGGTCAAATTAGTAGTAAAGAAATATTTGTATTTTATAGGCAAAAAATAATAAAACTAACCAAACATTCCAAGATCAACATTATCAAACCATCCTGCTTGTGTATAACAATCGCGTAGATCAAGCATACATTGAGTTACACAAGCATTATCAACCGAATTAACATCATTAATGAAAAAGCAAATAGTTAATAAAAAAATGAAACAACGCTGCATTCTTTGATTATTTAGGCGAAAGTTGAGAAAAAGAGAATGAAAAACTAAGCTTTTCTACATTGTCTATAAATATGTTTTCATTTTAAGGCGGTCTTTTAAATTTTTTTTATGATAAGCTTGCCTCAACTTTGCACCACTAAAGATTTTTTGAGTTACATGATAAAAAATATGTGAAGGTGTGGTCAAAGTCATGTGTATTCTTGTTCTTTAGTTTCAATATCATTAATGAAAACAACAAACATAAATATATCTCGCGTAAGAATTTGGAGGTTGCTCTATCGAAAATAAAAAAATAGATTTTTATTTGTTTTGCTATTTTTATTTCAACACAACAAATAAATGATCAAAAAAAGAACAAGTAAGCCAAAAAAAGAGGAAAAAATGTTATTTGTGTGATTCAAGCGAACCAATTTGTAAGATAAGAGTGTATTTACTATAAAGAAATTTTAAAGACAAAAAAGGGCAGAAAAAACACACAAAAAAATAATTTATGGGCATAGTTTCAACTTCTCGCTGATTCTGATATCCGAGTTATATCAACATGAAGATACAGTACAGCAAATACCTTTAAAAATTCGTGAAAAATCCACAAGTGGTTTGAATGGTTCAATATGAAGTGGAATTTAGTTTTTCAAGGTCGCTGAACACGATGGGAAAGAAATAAGATCCATATTGCTATATGAAAATACCGTAAAAAATAAAATAAAAAATAATATCAAAAATTTTTATATAAAAACTTTTTTTTTGATGGCGAATGAAAGATTTAAGATAAATCAAAAACAAGCAAGCGAAGAAGAAAATAACAAAAACAAAAAAGTATCGGGGAAATGATGGCGGCATGGGATCGATTTTTTTCGATCGAGAAAATTGATGCAACAATCAAGTCAGATTTTTTTTCGGAACTTTGTTACTTTTTTTTTAATATTTTATATATTTTTCTCTTCTTTTTTTCTATGATTTTTTATTAAAATTAAGTATGAAAAAAATTTAACAGTAATTTTCGAAGGTAATAATAGATGAAAGAATAAAAGTATGTAGAAGCAATTCATGGAAAAAAGAATGTAAAGCTGTTGAAATCGATGTAAAAAATGAACGTGAAACCGAAAGACTCCAAAAAGAAAAATATGAAAAGGAAGAATTTTCGAAAAAAACAAAAGAAAATTTAGGAAAATGAATATATGGAAAAAGTAAGAATTAAAGATAATGTATTTTGAATCATACAAAACGGGAGTTGAAAAAGTTACAGAAAGTAAAAATGAAGCCGATAAAAATAAAGAAGTAGATAGCATTAAAGAATGGGCAAAATCCTCTCCTCTTTACATCTGATTTCACAATGATTTTAAAAATTTCAAATCATCCAGCTTCCGTATTTTGAAAGCAGTAAAGATCATGGGCATTTTTTTTCTCCGAGTTATTGGCGGTCGTCTCTTTTGACTGTTTTTCTTCTTCCTTGATTATTATTTTTTAATCAATCGCAGAAAAAAAAACAACTTATGCAACAAACAAAAAAGAATTGCCTCCGGGCTCACCGTCTCTTTTTTTGTAATGGAGAGAGATGCTTGTTGGATTTGATTTTTTTCTTTTTCCCCATCTTCGATCATTCATATTCTTTTCGTCGATCGCAAAAGAAAAGAAAACTAAACAAAAGAATTTAAGACAAAATAAAAAAGATAATAAAAAAATGAAAACAAAATATATAAAAATTGTTTTTAAGAATAGAAAAACAATCATCGTTTGGTCTTTGCAAATTTTTTAGATCGCACACTATTTTTGCTGCTTTTTTTTAATATTTTATAATTCCTTTTTTTTATTTTTGCATATTTAAATGAGTGATAAAGACAAAAGTTTGATAAAAAGATAGACATTAAACTACAGAAATGTGTAAATGAAGAATGTTAGTTTTTTCAGAAGCTCAAATAATTGTTATACGTAAATTAAGAAAATATTTTTAAAATGTTACCTCCACTGTTGAAAATGCTATTATTCCAGCAAAATTTCTACAAGAAACCATTAAAAAATTATCAATGGGCTCATCCGATTTGAAATACATCGGCTGTTTCAAAAGAGTTTTCATCATTTTTTTCTTCTTGAAAGCTCGATAAGTCTTCAAATGTTAAACTGTGTAATAGATTTTTATTTTATGCATTTATTTTTTGGTAACAAAAATATTTTTAAAAAAAATATCTGTGCTTTTTATACATTTCTACTACGCATTTGATTGATTATCCTCTAATGTATAGTATGGCTAATTTTGTACATGCATCTTCATCATGGCCATAAAATTCAATATATGGGACTTTTGGAGGCGGATTTTCAAGAATTTCATATATACAATCTTGAATCATGTCTTCATAATCTTCAGATAAAAGACAAATATAACGTAAACTAATTTTATATTTTTTATTTTGCTGAAATATTTCAAATATTTATATTTTTGTTGTGGTAAATAATTTCGCAGAACTTACTTTAAGAAAAATGGAAAATGTTTTGAAATCAAATCTTTCATTAACATTTTCAAGATGAAGACTATGCAATTTTTCAAGTCCGATAAAAACTTTGAGCATATTTTTTACTGTATCAGAAAATAACATGGGCTCATCATTAGACATAAACCTAAAAAAGAATGGTAGTAAAAAAAATACTTCAAGTCGCGCGATCAGGTATTAAAAAATAGTAATTTTTTTATGCTAAAAAAATAGCTGAAGAAACAAAAAAAAATCCAGTTTTATTTTTTTACAAAAATAAAAATAATTTTAAAAGTTTCATACAAAAGTTTGCTATTTTTTACGATCAGCTGATTTAAACAAATTAGCAGAAAAAAATTGTAAAAATAAAAAAAAGCTCACCATTCTATACCCGTCACATTAATAAGCTCTTTCATGACATTTTCAAATGGAACTGCTAAATTATTAGAATATTTGATACTTGTTTTATGAAACAGTAAATTTTGTATAGTACCAGAAGAAGAAAAAATTCGAAATTCATCTAAAGTAAGAATTTGATTTTGAAGATCAATTTTTGCTACATCGCATCGATAAACTTTTGAAGCAATTAAAGATGCAAAATTTGGTGGCCATGAAAATCCAAGGCGTTCAGAAAGCCAATATTTAATTGATGGATGATTGTTTAGAGAATATTCTTTCGCCTTAGTAAAAACGCTGAGTCGATTCTTAATAATTTGAATACAAATTGGATTATCAAAAGAATTATTAACCAAAAGAATTTGAAATTTTTTAGGAAAATATTTGCAAGTTTTTCGAAGCTTTTGATAAACATTAATCGATCTAATATTGGTTCCAAAATAATTAATTATTGGATTGGGAATGGAAAAATTCTGATTATAAATGAGAGATGTTTTATGCATTTTAATATGAAAATCAAAAAATGAAAAAATATATAAAGCTTTAAAAAATTTATAGATGAAAACAATTTGTGATTAATAAAAGAAGAAATATATATTATTTTGACTGGGAAAGAAAAAAAACTCTTCTTTATAAATATAAAAACATCGTTGACCTATTTTTCCTCCAACGATTCAAATCTTTGGAAAACAATAAATTTGTTGCACTATTTTATCGATTTAAAAAAATTATTGTTCATAGTAAATTTGGTAGGTCATAGAAAATGATTCAAAGGAAGAAAAATCAAAACAAACAAAATTTATTTATTTACTTCTTTTTTAGACAATAAATAAAAAAGTGAAAAGTTTGCACTAAAATTTAATTCTTTTCATGTTACATTTTGGTGAGAAAAAAATATTTACAAATATGGTTTTGTTTTAACGAAAAATCCATTTTTTAAAATTGAAACAGAAAATCTTGTTTTTTTTTATAAATCTTCAATTTTCGTTTATAAATATTGTAAATTCTGTGGAATAGAAAGTGGCTTTAAGAAAATCAACATAAAGGTAAGGATTAGTTTGCTCCTATCCCGTCTCATAAAAAATTAATTTTAGTCATCTCTTCTTTGTTACATATTAGGCAATTATTTACAATAATAATTTACCTTTGTACTTTTATTGATCAATGTCGTCAGTTCGCATCAAACTAAATAAATAAAAAAAAGGTTTGATTCATCACTTCTTTTTCTTTTTTATTTTACAACACACATTTTTTTTTATACTTTTGTTCATCGCTACTTCTTCTAGCTCATTGACTTTCTTTCTTTCTTGTTTTTTATTTGTGTTGTTTGTTATTGTGAACAAAATGTGTTGAAAATGGGTGTAAGGAAAAAAAGAAGAGCATTTTTTCACTTTGCTCTTTACTTGTTATTATTTTTATTATCTGTTTTTTGTTATGTTTTTATCTAACTATACAACCCCGACACATTATTTTTCTTTCAGAGAGGACAACCGCCACAAATGGAGGAGAACATTTATTTTTTATTTTATTTTTTGCTGTTAAAAAACATTAAAAAAATAAAATAAAGATTGTTTTTATTTTTAATTTTTATTCACTTATTGTTGCAACTTTATTTGTGATTTATTATTGGTAAGCAAATATTATTTTCGTCAAATTTTGAGGTTTGAAAATATGTAATAGTTATTTTTTTATAATAAAATGTTTAGGTTTTGATTTTCAAAAATTCAACGATGAACCATAATTTTCATGAATTAATAAAATACAATTTTGTCCTCCCCAAAAATTTCTTTGCTGAAGCTTTAAAAGTGAAACTAAATAATTGAAATTATAAATGAATTGTTAAAGATTGGAATTGCATATATTTGCTGGTTCAACGAAGAAACAAGAATTTTCATGAGTTAATAAAATACAATTTTGTCCTCCCCAAAAATTTCTTTGCCGACTCTTCTAAAATGAAACAAAATAAATAAAATTATAAATGAGTTGTTAAAGATTGGAATTGCATATATTTGCTGGTTCAACGAAGAAACAAGAATTTTCATGATTTAATAAAATACAATTTTGTCCTCCCCAAAAATTTATTTGCCGACTCTTCTAAAATGAAACAAAATAAATAAAATTATAAATGAGTTGTTAAAGTTATGAATTGGCTATATTTTCACGTTCAACGAAGAAACAAGAATTTTCATGAATTAATAAAATACAATTTTGTCCTTCCCAAAAATTTATTTGCCGACTCTTCTAAAATGAAACAAAATAAATAAAATTATAAATGAATTGTTAAAGATTGGAATTGCATATATTTGCTGGTTCAACGAAGAAACAAGAATTTTCATGATTTAATAAAATACAATTTTGTCCTCCCCAAAAATTTCTTTGCCGACTCTTCTAAAATGAAACAAAATAAATAAAATTATAAATGAGTTGTTAAAGATTGGAATTGCATATATTTGCTGGTTCAACGAAGAAACAAGAATTTTCATGATTTAATAAAATACAATTTTGTCCTCCCCAAAAATTTATTTGCCGACTCTTCTAAAATGAAACAAAATAAATAAAATTATAAATGAGTTGTTAAAGTTATGAATTGGCTATATTTTCACGTTCAACGAAGAAACAAGAATTTTCATGAATTAATAAAATACAATTTTGTCCTTCCCAAAAATTTATTTGCCGACTCTTCTAAAATGAAACAAAATAAATAAAATTATAAATGAGTTGTTAAAGTTATGAATTGGCTATATTTTCACGTTCAACGAAGAAACAAGAATTTTCATGAATTAATAAAATACAATTTTGTCCTTCCCAAAAATTTATTTGCCGACTCTTCTAAAATGAAACAAAATAAATAAAATTATAAATGAGTTGTTAAAGATTGGAATTGCATATATTTGCTGGTTCAACGAAGAAACAAGAATTTTCATGATTTAATAAAATACAATTTTGTCCTCCCCAAAAATTTATTTGCCGACTCTTCTAAAATGAAACAAAATAAATAAAATTATAAATGAGTTGTTAAAGTTATGAATTGGCTATATTTTCACGTTCAACGAAGAAACAAGAATTTTCATGAATTAATAAAATACAATTTTGTCCTTCCCAAAAATTTATTTGCCGACTCTTCTAAAATGAAACAAAATAAATAAAATTATAAATGAGTTGTTAAAGTTATGAATTGGCTATATTTTCACGTTCAACGAAGAAACAAGAATTTTCATGAATTAATAAAATACAATTTTGTCCTTCCCAAAAATTTATTTGCCGACTCTTCTAAAATGAAACAAAATAAATAAAATTATAAATGAGTTGTTAAAGTTATGAATTGGCTATATTTTCACGTTCAACGAAGAAACAAGAATTTTCATGAATTAATAAAATACAATTTTGTCCTCCCCAAAAATTTATTTGCCGACTCTTCTAAAATGAAACAAAATAAATAAAATTATAAATGAGTTGTTAAAGTTATGAATTGGCTATATTTTCACGTTCAACGATGAACCATAATTTTCATGAATTAATAAAATACAATTTTGTCCTCCCCAAAAATTTCTTTGCCGACTCTTCTAAAATGAAACAAAATAAATAAAATTATAAATGAGTTGTTAAAGTTTTGAATTGGCTATATTTTCACGTTCAACGACGAACCAGAATTTTCATGAATTAATAAAATACAATTTTGTCCTCCCCAAAAATTTCTTTGCCGACTCTTCTAAAATGAAACAAAATAAATAAAATTATAAATGAGTTGTTAAAGATTGGAATTGCATATATTTGCTGGTTCAATGAACAAACAAGAATTTTCATGATTTAATAAAATACCATTTTGTCCTCCCCAAAAATTTCTTTGCCGAAGCTTTAAAAGTCAAACAAAATAAATAAAATTATAAATGAGTTGTTAAAGATTGGAATTGACTATATTTTCACGTTCATCGACGAACCAGAATTTTCCATAAATAAAATTCTTTGAAAATTCCACAAATCAAATTATTTTTACTTTAAAAGTGATAGATTTTAAGAAAATATTAAAAATCTTGTGATTGAGTTAACTCGAAAGTGAGCAAAGATGTGAAGCAAAAATATTAAAAAACAATTAATTTTTGATTGCAAGATAAAGCAATGATTGTTTCAGAAAAAATAAACATCGAAATTGGTACAATCGATTGATATGCCTTGTTTTATTTGATGACAATTTTTCACCTTTCGAGTAAATTCCTTTTTTTATTTATGCGGGTTAACCAAAGTTTGAATGAACAATTACAATCCAAAAATTATGATATTCATTGATTTTTGTTTCAAATACATAGCAAAATTTTCTAACGAATCTACAATTTCTTACTTTAATTGTTGAACTATTTCGTGATTTAATTTTTGTTTTTTCATTTCTTCAAAATTATAATACTTTGTCATTAATATTATGGCCTTTGGTGTCTTTACTTTTTATGTTTTTTATTTTCATTCAATTTTTTTATAATTGAAGTTTGGTGCTTATAATTATACAAAAAAAAATCAAAATTGCTAAGAAATTTTACTTTAAATTTTTTTTGGCTTTTCTCCATGCTTTTCATGATCCAATGATAATTTTGTTTTTCTTTTATTCATCCTCTTATCTTCTTCGGCGCTTTTTTATACCATAAAATGAAAATTTTGACACAATGTGGTACCAAAGTATTTCTAAATGTATGACTTCAGCTTAATAAAAAAGTGAAAGAAAAAAAGACAGAAAAAGAACGTTTGAAACTGAAGCAGATCGAAAATACATTGGGGCTTTTCGAAGCATAAATTGTTTAAAAAATGTCTTAAACTGGACTTTTTTCCTTTGAAAAAAATTATAAAATCGATACGAATTTAAAAGAGTATGTATTTCAAAATTTATTTGCAAAAATATTAAAACAGAAGATTTATTGCAGCATAAATAAAATTGTGACTATAATCGAAAGATATATTTTTGTTGGGGAATTGAAGCTTTCCGTAAAAAGGCACGCGCTTTTTGCAAGATTGATAATCTTAAAACACTTAAAACCAAATTGCAAAATAAATGTTATTTTTCATAATTACACCACAAAACAATCAAAAAAAAAAAAGAAAAGAAACCACGAGCATCTTTTCTTGAAAAAGAACCAGATTTTAACAGATAAAAAATTCGTGTAAAATAATTATGGAACTCTTTATTTGAGGGCCTTTATGTAAAAAAAGTAAAAGTTTTTTGTTCACAAATTTTGAACTTTATCTTTATGTCATTTTGCGCTTTTGAAGAAAAAAAATTGCGAATATGTTTTTTTTGTTCTATCGATTGAAACAAAAAAAGTTTTCGCGATTTTCTCTTTTTTATCGTTTGTAAGAGAATGAAACAATTTTTTTATGTTTTCCTATCCCAACTATTCAAGCGAACTTTAATTTCAAAAATAGCATGTTAATTGCTTAAAAAAGATTCTCGCAAAAAAATTAATACTCATTCAACAATTTTTGCTGACTTGTTTTAATTAATTTTTGTAAAGTTTTTAGAAACTAAGAAATAAAATAAACATAATGAACTGCATTAAAAATTTGTAAGTAAAATAAAATAATGCGATGGTTTAATATTAAAATTGAAAGTATTCAACAAAAAAACGAATTTAAGCAAACTTAAAAATATGAAGGCAAAAATACGTATTTTCTTTCGTTTTTAAAGACGATTGCATAAAAAATGGAAAAAACAATTTAAAAAAATAAGAAGACGAGCAGCAGATGAAGAAAAAAATGGAAGTGAGAAGAATATAGAATGGAATAAAAGAAAATAGTTTGTAAAGTTTAACAAAAAACTTTTTCTTTTCGCACTGATACGCACTGAAAAAAGCTTTAGACTTGCTTTGCCACTGTTGCCCTTGATGTTTATTTTTTCATATATACCCTTTCTCTCTCTTTTCTTAGATGTAAAAAAATTTCCAAATCGGAATGAAGGAAAAAAACTCTTTCTTACTTTGTTTTTAAACTCTTTTAAAAGAAATAAGAAAAATAAAAAAAGAATCATCAAAGGAATTTAGATCAGAAAAAAATGAAAGGTTAAATAAACTGTCAACGCAATTTAATTAAAAAATTAAGAATAATTCTTTTTTTTTTTGTATGATTCTGTTGCAAAAATGGATAAGGTTTAGTTAAGTATGGATTGTCTTCAAGGGCATAAATGACCAATTTTGCTTCGGTTTGCAAAGTTAATTATTTTTGTTTATTTAAAATTCTTTACTTTGCAAACCAGTGATTTGTCTCAATTCGTTCAAGTATCCATGAAATGGGAAATCAATGCTTTTTATCGCATACTGAATGAAGAGTGGCTTTTAGTTTAAAGATGCAAAAAGAAAAAAGGAAGCAATGCTGGGTGTTGTAGCTTGGAAAAAGAAGAATCAAAGAAAAAAGCACTTTAAAGAAAAATATAAAACAGGAAGAAGTAAAAAAATACAGAAATAATTAACAAAATAAAAATTTTAGGCAAAAAATGACTGTATGATTACCAAAGAAAATTTAAGTTAAAAAAAATCAAAAAGTTAAAGCAAAAAAACTGGCCATACAAAGAAATGATGAAAAGCTTTAAAGAATGGAAAAATTCTTTTCCATTCCCATCTAATTTAAGCATTGCTGATTATAATAAGCACAAATCAGCATTTAAATTAAAAGTAAGTCGAAAATATTAAATAATAAAAGTTTTCAAGCCCTATTTATTGCTCAAAATAAAATTCTATAAATATAAAAAATTTATTTTTAGTTGAAGCAAAATGATGGAAAAGATCCACATAAAGCTGAAAAAAGTAAAGAACAAAATGTGGATGAAGTTTTAAAAAAAGCAAAACAAACTTATTGGGAATATTTAAAGAATCTTAATTGGAATCCTTTCACAAAGAATATGGAAGGAATTGCAACATGTGCGCCGCATTCTCATTTTTCCAATGGACAATCCTCAGGAAATCACGAAGTTAAAAATAAAAAAATTATTAAATCGGTTGAAGAAAGCAATGCCAAACATATTAAAGTCGCTGAAAATGGAATAATAAAAGATTATGAACCAAAAAATTATATGAAATTTTTTACAAAAAAACCCTTTGCCAAGCGATATTCCAGTTGGTATTGAACATGTTGACATGATTTCTGAATCGATTTTAACCAACTCAAAGAGCCAAAAAGTCGCAGTATATAAAGCCGATCTTTTTTGGAAAAGCGAAATAAATTTGGTCAAGGGTTGTCCTGAATTGAATGAGAACACATGTGTAATTTTATTCCTTTATCAAAATACCAATGGTAATATTTGCATATTCAAGTATGATATTCTCAAAAATGAATTAAGCCATTACGATATGACAGGCAAAAATAACAAATGTACTGAAGAAGCTCGAATAATTGTTACACGTAAATTAAGAAAATATTTTAAAAATGTAATCTCCACTGTTGAAAATGCTATTATTCAACCCAAATTTTTACAAGAAACCATTAAAACTGCTAACAGCGGAATTGAAGCTTTAAAAATGGTCTAACAGATTATTGGAGAAGTTGAAAAAAGTTTTAATAAGGACCAGAATTTTAAAAGTATGTTTTGCACATTTTGATTTTATAGGTAAATACAACTACCTTTTCCTTTTTTTAACATTTTAAACATAATAACATAAACTATAATTTGACATACAAAACATCTTTATTTTTTTATTTAAAATAATTTTTTTTGTTTTTAGTTTATGTAAGTAGTATTGGGCGAAGTTTTACCCAAAGGAAATGCCGCCTCTTTGATGTCCGAGGTGTGATGCTTGCGCTAAAGGTGTTAATGATGCTAGTTAATGTGTTAAAATGATTAATGCGAATTTGTTTATTTTTTGTAGGTGTGAAAATGATTTATGTAGCAGGGGCGAAGTTTTAGACAAAGGAAATGCCGCCTCTTTGATGTCCGAGTGGCGATGCCGACGCATGAGGTGTGAAAATGATTGACACCTTTTTAATTGATTAAAACTTTTTAATTCAAAGGAAATGCCGCCATTAAAGGTGTGAAAACCGCAGCCGCTTTGATGTTACCGCCGATGTCAGAGGTGTGAAATTGATTGATGGATTTTTATCTTTATTAGTAATTAAAAATTCTCTTTGAAAAAGCCGCCAACTTTAAAAACATTTTGTAATTAATTATTAATTTATTTATTTATTTATGATAATTAAAAGTTAATTTATTTAACAGAAAAATTACAATTTTTTTAAAAAAAGCGGGAAAATTTTAAAAAATTGATATTTTTTGGCGCAGAAGCATCTGCGAGTGTGCATGTGCGCGTTTTCATGACGGCGTATGTGAAGGCAATGGACATACATGCAACTGGACGCGCGCATGCTCATTTACACGCGCGCGCGCATACCATAAAAAAGCTTTTCTTCGTAAAAATTTCTTTTTTTTGAAAATATTTCGAAATTTTTATGAAGAAAAGGGATTGTATTTTAAATTTCCATGTTTGTTTTTCTCTTTCATAACAATTCTTCGCTTTTTGACGTGTTTTATGCAATGAGTGCCGCCAAAGACAAATAATATAAGTGCGAGGAGTCCATATAAACAATAGAGATTATTATGTAAGTTTTGGGGAATATACAAAGGTAGACAATCATTTTCACCTATTAATTCAGGATGATTAATATCAGTATAATATTTTTTATCCTTTATGAAAAGAATTGAGTCGGGGCCATAAAATTGAAAATCATCCATTTGTGGAGCTTTAAAAGCACCAATGCTTAGAGGCCTCTGATTATTAATGATTCCTCGTAAGAAAATATGAGGTTCATAAGATAATAGTACATCATTTTTGAAAGTGTAGATTTTATTTGAAAAAATATTGTAGCGTATTAATCCATAATTGTAAGCAAAAAGTTTCATTTTCACTTTATCATCAAGATAGAGAAGAGTCGCATTATCAATTGCGCTCCTTGCTAATATAATTGTTGTTTTATTCAATTCAAATATTGTTTCTGCCGTTATTTTTTCATTAAATTCATAACAGCCTTGATTTTTGGTCCTCTCAGTGAACAAGTCTTTAAACTCAGCACATACTTGTGTTCCGTGATCATAAAAAGTGGCAAAAGTTGAATTGTCAATTAAAGACCATTTATAAGAACAAGAAATATTATTAAATATTAATCCAGCATATAATAGTAACATAATGGATAAATTGTATGCAGACGAAAATTTCCCAGCAAGTTATTCTGGATTATACAATCTGAAAAAGGAAACAAAAGGGAAATTTAATAAAAAAGATTACGATGAATTTAAAATAAATAACCGAACGTATACTCTCTACTATCCACGACGCGCAAAATTTAAAAGACTGAAGACTATTCCACTTGGATATATGACAGACATTCAAGTTGACTTGGCAGATTTCCAACAACTCAAAGCAGATAATAATAATTTTAATTATATGTTAGTTGCAGTGGATGTCCTATCACGAATGGTTTTTGTTGAGCCTTTAAAGACCAAGAAAACAGAAGATGTTCAAAAAGCCTTTAATAATCTTTTTAAACGAATGCCTTATATGCCTCAAAATATATTTTCTGATCGAGGAGGAGAATTTGAATCAAAGGCCATGAAAGAATATTTTAAAAAGAAGAATATACTAAAATATGCTTCACAAAATACTGAAACTAAAGCAGCTCAAGCTGAAAGAACTATTAGAACCATAAAGCAGAGACTTTACAAATATTTTTCCGAAAAAAATACTTTAAATTGGATTGATGTTATCCAAAAAATTGTCAATGGAATTAATAATTCTGTATGCCGATCAACAAAAATGAAGCCTGTTGATGTAAATGTTAAAAACCAACAAGAATTATGGAATAAATTATATAAACACCCAATAAAAAAATACAAACCAAAGTTCAAAGTTGGTGAATTTGCTAGAATTCCTTATAAACGCCAAGCCTTTGATAAAGGATATCTCGCAAATTATTCGGATGAAATCATGGAAATTATTAAATGTCATCGAACTGATCCTCCAACTTATACCTTGCAAGATGAAAGCGGTAAAAAACTCAAGGAAAGATTTTATGAGCCACAACTTGTTAAAGTAACCAAGAATCAAGAAACAACATATCGTATCGAAAAAGTTTTAAAAACTCGAACTCGAAAAGGAAAAAAAGAATTTTTTATTAAATGGACCGGCTTTCCCGATACTTATAATTCATGGTTAAAAGAGTCAGATTTGCTTAATTAATTGTTTATTTTGTTATACATATAAAAAACATACAAATAAAATAATTTCATAAAAAAAGCTGTTAAAAAAGGTTACCATTTTTCAACATTTATTTTAATATTATTAACATTTGGATCAGCAAACAACTGAGATCGGATGCCTTTCATGCCTGGAGGTGTAGTCATCCCAATTCCACCTTCGATAATATGCTTCGCAATATCTCGGTAACTGCTCCCTTTAATAGGAGCATTACGTGAATCTAATACTTGACCTTTATCGTTCATTTGAAACAAATGTTTGTTATCCAATAAATATCGTTCAAGTTCAAGGACTGCTTCGTCTTTTTTTCTTGAATGTGGTGGACGCAATGAACGCGTTCCTGGAACTGTGTATGGCATATTTTGATATGTAGAACGTGGAGGAAGCATTGGTGTAATAGCTGGAATATCCAAAGGGTTAAAATTATGAAGAGTTTGAGTATTTGATAATGGATTTGACGCAAATTGAGAATGTGGAAGTGATAGTGAACCTTGTGGACTATAAAATTGTTCAGGTGACGGGGATCGTGAAGGAGGAGGTGAAGGATTTGGTTCTGGCTTTGGTTCAAGCTTTGGTTCAAGCTTTGGCTGAACAATTTCTTGTAATTTTTCAAAAAAATCTTCCATTTTAAATGAAGGTTCATTCTCCATCTTTACGCGAATAGGTTTTTCTTCCGCTGATTTTAATTTTTTAATATAAGTTCTCAAATTGCTATTATATAAAGCATTTTTTGCCGATATATTTAAATCCGATCTATCCCAAACATTGTCTAAATCAGATTTTGAAATATTTAAATGATCAGGATCATAAGTTTTGAAGACGGAATTGTATTTATTTTCATCAACAAGGAAATATTTCTTACTCATTTTAATAAATTACGACTGGCTTCTATCAAAATAGGGATAAGTAATGAAGCAAACGGAAATCCTTGACCTTCTTGAAGTATATTTTTAGCATTTCCAATGGTTTGCGCATCAGCTAATTTTCTAATTCGCATAGCATGGTTTTTTAATTTATTATATCGACATGGAGATAATTCAAAATTGGAATTTACAATATTATAACAAATTGAAACCAAAGTTGATAATTCATCCGGAGTTGCATTTTGTAAAAGAAGTTTTACTTTCTTTTCACTTTTAGTTTTTGCCAAATTTTGTAAAAATAAATAATTGAGAAAAACAGATTTTCCGACTTTACAAGGACGAGACATTTTTATGTACTGACGCATGGTAAATAAACAGATACTTCCTCTGGAGGAAATATATTGCTTCGTAAGCGCAAGTCGGAAGGTGATGTAGGATGCAAATCAATTAAAAGATAGCCAAAATTATTTTTAGTAGCTTTTTTATAACTGTCTAAAAAATAGGGCAAATTTGATGGAAAAATTTGTGTACCCAGGTTTCTGATGGCTAATTGTGCGGAAGGTGATCTCATGATGATAAGATAATGAGCATTTGAGCGTGCAACTCTTAATTTCTTATCAAACAATGATTGCGTGACAAAAACCACGCCCATTCTTTCATGATGGGACTGTTTAGTAAACAGTTTATTTAAATAATCTTCACTGACATTTGTCAATAAATCATCGAGGATAAGTAATAAAGGTTTTTGATAAGATGATAACTCTTCTTCAGTTGGAACTCCTTCATGTACTTTGATTCCCATGTTTTCAATCGTAGGAATTGTAGTGTTATATTGACCATAACAATGCAAAATCTCAATAGGGGCAGGATAAATCATTTCTTTTGCATGTTTTAAAAGTTTAAGCAAAATAGTCGTTTTCCCTGATCCTGAAGGACCAGAAAGAATACAGTTGAAAGGAAGTTTAAATTGAACATCGGAAAGATGGAAAGCTTTCATTTTGATTATTTTATACTCTGAAAAAATGTCTGGTTTTTATATTATTCTACCATCAAATTCAAAAAGTTATCCCGATAATCGCGTCAATGATTTTCGCGTACATTTACCAACAGCCTTAGATTTTAATTCGCAATGGTACGTTGGAGTACAATCAATTATTTATCCACATAGTTGGAATGTTTTGGGGTCAAAAAAAGCAGAAATGATTACGGTAGAAATGAAAAATGGGGAAATTGAAAATTATTATATTGACTCGATGAGCCCTTTCAATTCAAAGAAATTGGAAGAAAATTTAAATTTATATGTCAAAAAGACGGATAGAAAGAAGCGCAATGCTGCCACGATAAAGAAAAAACTTGAACTGAAAAAAGCTGAGGAGGATGAGACTGAAAAACAAAAAAATAATGTCGCTGCCACGCCTTCAAATGCTAATACACAATCTGTGGATGCTCCTATAGAAAATACAGCCCCAACATCTGCACCATCATCAAAAGAAATTACCGCCTCAGCTGAAAAACATATACCATCAGATGTTACAACAGAAAAACCTGTATCATTACCTACGTCTGCATCTACGCCTGCACCTGCGCCTGCGCTTGCATCTGCGCCTGCACCTGCGCCGGCGCCTACACCTACATCTGTACTTACACCTGCGCCCATGCCAGCACAATTACCTAAGCCTGCGCCAATATCCGCTCCCGCACCAACTAAGCCAACTTTCGATGATGAAATAGTTGCCGATTCTAATGAGCCAACAGCTGATATAAGTGCTGAACAATTAAAAGAGGAAGAAAAAGAACTTGAAAAAATCACAGATGCTGCTGTGGCGCCATCAGAGGCATCAATCAATGACGAAATAATTGAAGATCAACCAACAGTAAATATAAGTGACGAACAAATAAAAGCTGAAGAAAACGAACTTGAAAAAATACGTGCAGAATCAGCATCCTCTTCAGTGCGTCCATCGTCTCCTATTATTTCGTCAGCCTCCCCATCGTCAACTTTGGCGCCAACTTTACCTATAATTGAAAAGGAGGATATGGAAGTTGATAAATCTGAGCCAACAGCTCTAACCGATGAACAAATAAAAGCAGAAGAAAAAGAACTTTTAGATAAAAATAAAAGTGAAGGTGTTTTGATTGAAACGACAGCTAATATTTCTGAAGCACAATTAGAAGAAGAAAAAGCTGAACTTAATCGTCAACATGCTCAAATAGCTAAAGAAGGTGAAAAACTTAAAAATCGAATCTTAATGCAAAAAGATGAAGAAATTGTAAAAGAAGCTGAATTTAAAGCAGAACGAGAAAAACTTGATCGCGGTTATCAGGCTTTGGAATCTGAAAGACAAAGACTTAAAACTTCATCAGAATTATTAGAACTTCAAAATAAAAGATTTAATCAAACCCTTCAGGATTTTAATAAAAATAAGAAAGATTTTGAAAATGAAGAGGCTGAAGGTCGACAAGAAATGACGGAATTGGCTGATTTAAAACTCAAACTTAAACAAGATGCTATAAAAATTGAAGAAGAAAAGAAGCGATTAACTACTCTTGATAAAACAAAAGCTGATGACTTGAAAGAATTTGAGCTGATCAATAAAGAAATTGAAGCAAAAACAAAAAAATTGGAAGATGAAAACAAAAGCGCTGAACTTCGAGAGCGTGTTTTACAACAAGAAGCAGAACAACTTCAATCAATGAAAAAGGATATTGATGATCAATTAATTTCTGTTCATAAAGAAAGAGAACAAATTGAAAAGGAAACCCAGAGAATTCGTAACACTCAAAATGACCTCGAGCATCAAGCTTCAGTTTTGGAGAGAGAAAAACAAAATATTGAAGTAGAAAAACAAAAAAATGAAGCATCAAGAAAAAGAAAACTTGAAACAAGGCCCCTTGAAAATAAAAAAATTAGAGTGGATTCAGATATTATTCTCGGCGATGATGATGATGAAATATTATCCGACAATGAAGATTTAGAAAATATATGGTTTGATTTGACTGAGGAAGAAAAACAATTATATAATATTGCTCCTAAAGGTCTCATTGAATTTGAATGGCGTGTTGATTATAATCGTTTTACTCTAAAAATTATTGATGATCAAGTAAAATCTGTTCTTTTGACTACACAATTGGCCTATGTGCTTGGATTTAAAGAAAATGATAGCTTCAGTGAAACTAAAATGGCACGATATGCACCTGATCTTAACGGTGGAATTAATCAGTTTGCAATTTATACTGATAATTTAACAGAAAACATTGTTTTTGGGGATACACTCGCTTCATTATTACGTGTTGTCAATGTCGACTCAAAGCCTGGCGATATGGTCGAGCATATTTACCAAAACCCAATGTATGTTAAAGTCGCGTCAAGACATATCCGTGACATTCATATTGAAATCAAATCCATATTTGGAGAAGAAATTAGATTTCTATATGGTCCTGTTATTTTAACCCTTCATTTCAAGAAAGCTCTCAGTTATTGATTTTTTAATCATATTGATCAGTCGTATTTTAATATAAAAATATGGTTCGTGTTTTATTCGACCCTTATGCGATACATTTAGAAGATGTTTTATTAACTACACAATATGGAGCAGGCCCTTATTTTATTGGATTTAGACAAAGAGGCTATGGTTTAGGCGATATTTTACGTCATATGTGGCGCTTTGTCCGTCCTATCGTTAAAAACATTGGAAAAGAAGGTTTAAATGCAGGCGCTCGTATTTTAAATGATGTGCAGCAAGGAGCTGAGCTGAAAACAACATTGAAAAAACAAGGTGCACAATCAGCTCAAAGATTGCTACAGTCTGCTTCAGATAAAGTTGGACTATATGGCTCTGGAAAAAGAAAACGACATTTATCAAAAAAAGAAGTTGTTGGCCGGTTGGTTCATCGCAAAGCTCCTTTAAAAAATAAACGTCAAGATTATTTTGGAATTTATTAAATTAAAAAAATATGTTATTCAAAGTTATTGATCCTACTTCAAAAAGCTGTGCATCATCAGCATTAAATATTTTTGCTACTCGTCCAACCAATGTAGCAATAAATAATAGCCTTTATAATGAAATTTTACCTTTAAATTCCCTTGAAAATCCTCCATATCATTTTCGTATTTCATCTAATGATGGGTTTCTTGATCTATCAAAATGTTTTCTTAAATCCCAATTCAAGCTTGAAAAGCAAAATACAGCTGGAACAGCTTATCGAACAATTATTGCAACTGATAATGTATCCGTAAATCAAGCGCTTGGTGCCACCTTTATTCAAAATATTAAAGTATTAATCAATGGTCGTGAAGTTTTTAACAGTAACTCATTGTATAGTTATAAAGCAATTATGGATATTGAATTATCGCATACCAACGAAACTAAAAACTCTTATTTGGAAGTTGCAGGTTATCATGAAGATGATATTGCTCCTGATGTTAGTACTGGTAAAGGTTTCTTAGCAAGAAAATCTCCATATACTTTAAATAATACTATGGAATATATATCAAAATTCTTTATTGATTTGTTTAATCAGGATTTATACTTCCTTAATAATAATGATATCGATATTGAAATTACACCAAATAATCAAAACTTCAACATTATTAATAAAGATGGCGGCATCTATAAGCTAACATTGGAATCTTGTAAATTATATGTCAAAAGTCTTTACCTCATGGATGGCTTAAATCTTGAAATGGCTGCCCGACTTGTTACAGAGCCAGCTCGATATAGTATTAATAGAACTGAAATGAAAGTTTTAATGGTTACAGCAGGAAGACTCCAATTTACAGCTAATGTTTTTCAAGAACAAGTTCCACGTCGAATTGTTGTTGGATTTGTCAACTATGATGCATTCAATGCCAGTCAAACAACATCACCTTTTATATTTGAGCATCACAATGTCAAAGATATCAGTGTAAATTATGGTGGAAAATCATTCCCTAATGTTAAATACTCTCTTGATTTTCCAAATAACAAATATGCAGCAGCGTTTCATGATATGTATGAAAACCTTGGTATGGTTGGTAATGATACCAATGGAATCAGTATGAAAGCATATAAATCACGATTATGCTTCTTTGTATTCAATTTGACAAATAGTCAAGAAGTTGATGGATGTTTTGACTTGATAAAGTCTGGTGTAACTTCAATTTCTGTAAACTTTACTACTGCTGTGCCTGCCCCAAGTCTTGCCATGGTTGTTTATGCCGAACATGAAGGGATGATTATTGTTGATGGTAATCGTGTTATCACAACTGATTTAACAGCTTAAAGCATGAATGTTGCTTTTTACTGTCCTCCTAATATTTATTATTTAACTCTCATAATTATTATTCTCATATGTTTAATTGGAATTTATTTTTCAAAATATCCTGCTTACTTTAAACAATCATTACAACGTCTTTTGATAATTTTACCATGGACGAAATAGAAATCATTAAAAAAGCTTATGCTTTAAAAATCCCTTTATTCTGTGGCACATATCCAATCGATCAATTGCCTGACGCAAAAACTCCATATTGCTTTATACTAAATCATGACCCACATAATAAGCCTGGCACTCACTGGGTTGCACTCATCGTTAGTACCGATAATGAAGCAGAATATTTTGATAGTTTGGGACAAAAACCTCCTTCGGTTTTATACAATTGGAAAAGAAAAATCCATTACAATACTCGACCAATTCAAAGCATTTTTGCAGACACATGTGGTCATCATTGTCTCTACTATCTATATCTTCGCTGCCGATTAAATATTCCCTCTTCTATTGCTTTAAAATATATAATGTCACAAAAAAACCCTGATTTATATGTTAAAAATTTTATTGTAAAAGTTTAATAAATTGAGAAAAATAATACAGAGTTAAAAACATTTGAAAAAATTATGTTTAAAAAGATTTACGCATTTTTGAAAGAATATCTTGAAATAGTTTATTTCCAATACGATCATCTCCATTTATGATTTTCTTGACAGTATCAGCCAAGACAAATTGTGATGCGCAAGGAATGGTATTTTTATAGAGCGAATACTGCAATGGGGAATCAATAATCGCAAGTGGGAAACTCTTGGAAGGATCATGATTTATAGGAGATTCTTTTACTTGTCGAAGTTGAATATCAACAGGAAGCGATAAATATAATTTCCAAAGGAACGAATCGATAGATTCAGCGTCCAATGCGCAAAGGTTGTAAACATCAAGAGTATCGTGAAAAAAAGTTGGAACAACCATATTAAAATAATAAAAATAAAAATCAACCGAACATGAACAATGCCAAAAGAAAGGTTTAAATTTCCAAAATTTTTCTTAATTTTTTTGAAAAAATTTCGAAATTTTTATGAAAAAAAGCTTTTTTATGGTATGCGCGCACATATGGATGCGCGCGCGCGTGTAAATGAGCATGCGCGCGTCCAGTTGCATGTATGTCCATTGCCTTCACATACGCCGTCATGAAAACGCGCACATGCACACTCGCAGATGCTTCTGCGCCAAAAAATATCAATTTTTTAAAATTTTCCCGCTTTTTTTAAAAAAATTGTAATTTTTCTGTTAAATAAATTAACTTTTAATTATCATAAATAAATAAATAAATTAATAATTAATTACAAAATGTTTTTAAAGTTGGCGGCTTTTTCAAAGAGAATTTTTAATTACTAATAAAGATAAAAATCCATCAATCAATTTCACACCTCTGACATCGGCGCCGATATCTCAGTGGCTGCGGTTTTCACACCTTTAATGACGGCATTTCCTTTGAATTAAAAAGTTTTAATCAATTAAAAAGCCATCAATCATTTTCACACCTCATGCGTCGGCATCGCCACTCGGACATCAAAGAGGCGGCATTTCCTTTGTCTAAAACTTCGCCCCTGCTACATAAATCATTTTCACACCTACAAAAAATAAACAAATTCGCATTAATCATTTTAACACATTAACTAGCATCATTAACACCTTTAGCGCAAGCATCACACCTCGGACATCAAAGAGGCGGCATTTCCTTTGGGTAAAACTTCGCCCAATACTACTTATGTAAAAACGTCATTGGGTAAAGTTTTTTCCATTGAAGTTCATTCTTCTACAAAAATTGGTGAAATAAATGAATTGGTCCAAAAATATGGAAATATTTACTATTGGGGCAAGATGCTCGAAGATAATCGTACAATTGGATCATATGGAATTTCAAATGGCACAACTATTTTCGCTTCCATGCGAATCAGTGGCGGCAGTAATCGATCTTTACCATTTTAAACCTACCTATATAGTTTTTTTAGGTGATAACAATCGTAATGATTCTCGCCTCCGTAAAATAGACGACGGTAGAAACTATACAGAAACTGAAGATTCTGACGAGTTTGATCAACCACAACCCCTTCAAAGTTAGTAAACAAAAACAATTTTTTTGAATGAAATTAATTTTTTTTTTCTAGCACCACCAAGAACCAGAACTCCTACCGGTGATGTACAGAGAGGTAATCAATAATCGATTAAAATTGTCTTAAATATAAAATATTTTATGAAAGAAGAGTGTATAATTTTATGAACTTTTTATCATTAATGATTTGAGATTATTAAGTTTAAAGGAGTTTTTGCGCTGCAAGACCCATCACAAATTTTCGGGTCGAGATCCACCTTCTAAATTAGCTTGAATTCTTGTCAAAATTCTTGTAGGTTCTGAAAAAGCTTTAAAAAAAACACCTGTAGGGGAAAATCTCTTCTAAAAAAGCCCCAAATAATTACTTTGTAGCTTTTACTTCGTAAATTTGAACGAAAATTTAAACTTTTTTTTATAGGAAACTGCCAACTTCTTCGTGATGCCATTGACAATCTTCTTCCTCAACCTCATACCCACGGCTGGTTGCAATCAGTACGAGCAATTCATGCTAATGACCCCGACAAGTTTTCATATGTTTATCTTGTTATTGAAGAACCTCGTTCTCTGACAGTTACTTTTAAACATTTTATTGAAGCAATATTGTATGTTGGTAAAGGCACAGGAAATCGAAACATGGATCATTTATTTGCTGCTAAAAATGGGGTTGTGGGTGGTTCATCGGTAAGTGACTAAAGCATAGTTATACCAACAATTATTTTAAAGAGTATTATATAATTATCGGTTTTTTGATAACATTAGTAAAGCAATAACAGCTAACATAAATAATAAACTAAATTCGATACTTTTCCTAAGTTAAGAAATAACTTTAAATTATCTCTTTTAACATTAATTCATACTTTTTAGCCTTTTCTCGTTATTCGTATTCAAGAAGCTTGGGATCGTGGACAATCCCGTCGTGTTACTCCATATAGATCTATTGAAAATTTGTCAAGTCAAGAAGCCTACTGTCATGAACATATTATTATTGAAACACTTGGTCGAGAAAATATATCAAACCAAGATTATGGAAGAGTTTGTGGTTCTTGTGTTAGAATAGCATTAAACCTTAAACAAGAAGCTGGGTTAAGCATTTTGATGGAAGCCTATCAAAATTTTCTTCAAAACAATAATATTATGTGGTATCTCCGTCATGATATTCCTTGATGATTTTAGTATGTTATCTGTTAGAGAGGGTTCTGCCATTTTACGCTGAGAAAGTAGACTTTTTGAAATAATTATTCCATTAATTGCAAAAGCAAAGAATATTTTTTAACAGAGCTTTTTGAATAAAGTAAAATGGTAATTGCCTTTATCTCCGCTTGAACTTTTCTAACAATCTTGTTTTTATGTTAAATTGTCTTTTCGTTGGTTTTAACAATAATTAAATTTTTATTTTTTTTATGTGTAAAAAAAACTACATTTATTTTTCTGATAATAAACTTCTTTTATGATGTTGGCAAGATTATTTATAAATAATTACATTCTATTTAATATGTGTAGCTTTCTCAGCCAAACTGCGTCGATCTTATTCTTTCTCTTTTCGGATCTTCTTGTCACGACACTCGTTTTATTTTGTATATAATCATTTGTCCAACCATAGCCTAATAACTTTTATTTTCATTTTATTTTGTAATAATATTAAGTGGAATCAGTTTAATGAATAAAGTATTATTGTAAACTGTCATCTCTTTTTTCTCATCTCAATATCCTGTTTGTGGTGCTTTGAGCTCCGCAACAATGGTACCTCTGGGCAGTTTACGTGTAAAACCAATGAATTTTTTAGAAGATTACATGCGCGCAACAAGATTATTAAGGAATCAAACAAAGTTTAAAAATGGAAAGGGAATGGTAGTAATTTATGGCCAAGAACATGAAAGCCGGGAATCTATATTTGGTGTAATTCACTGTTTTGTAGTTAAAAAAAACACAAAACATGTAATTAAAAATAACAGGTGAGTAGCAAATTGAAAAAAAAACTTCTCTTTCTTCTTACACACATTTTCCACATATTTTCTTTACAATAATTAACAACACAAATATCAATGAGCAAGAATTAGCGATGGACTAAAGTATTATAAAATGTGTGTTGTAAAATAAAAAATAAAAAAGTGATTAATAAAAGTTCAAAGTTTAATTATCCCTTCTTCTAAAACTGGTTGTCTGTCGCTGTCATTCTATTTTTACATTCACATTTCATTCACAAAACAAAAAAAAAAACAAAAAAGGAAAAAGAAAATTTGCATAAACTTTTTTCTTTCTCATTTACAAAAAAATGAAAAATTATTTGAGAAAAGAAACATCTATAAATTTGCATATTACAACAAACTCAAAAAAATTTTCTTACTTTTTTTAATTTATTTTGTCTGTTAAGTTTACTTGCATACAGTCGCTCGAGGCATTAGCTAATAGCTCGAAAGATTTTGTGTTTACCAAAAAAATTGTTAAAATTTTGTTACGCTGTTTAGTGCGTCTTGAAAAGGTTAAACTATTCCATATTACATATACATATCACATATCACATATAACATTACACATACATACATTTTCACATATACAAAAAAACTTTTATATATTTCTTTTATCATAATGGGAAGGAAAGTGATAAAAAGGACAGTTTCAGAGGAAGTTATTCATCATGCAGAAGTAAAAAAGAAAAAAGCTGCGGCGGAAAGAGATAGAAAATCTCAACAGTCTGAACAAGAAAAACAAGAAAAAAAAGGCAAAGATAAGGAACGAATAGCTAAAAAGCGTGAAAAACAAAAGGAAGTTGAATTAAATCAATCAAGAAACATTGACAAGCTAAAAAAGCGAAATAGCCGTAACCCAATAGATAACATATGCGCAGGAGGCAAGAACGTCAATGATTCTACTGTACCTAATTATCTCGGTCTCATGAACATAAATTGTGAACATTGTAGCGCAAACCATTTTGAAAGTGAAAAAATCAGCAATAAAGGATCGTCATTTAGTAGCTGTTGTCAACATGGCTCTATAAAATTTCCATCCCAACCAACATTTCCAGATGAAATAAAAAAACTTTTCGATATCCAAGAATTTCAAAAAAATATTAGACTTTACAATAACATCCATGCATTCGCTTCTTTTAACGCTGATACTGTTAATTTTGGTATCAATCGACCAGGGCCATATTCTTTTGTTGTTCAAGGGCAAGTTTATTATCAAATAAATACAGCTTTACAAAATGAAGCTAATGCTCCTAAATCCTACGGTCAACTATACATTGTCGATCCTCTCGAAGCAGCTGAAACAAGACAAGCAGCATTTTCAAATTTAAATCCCGAAGTTACAAAAACTTTATCTGAAATCTTAAGTCGGATAAATTGCCACGCTCAAGCCTTTCAAATGTTACACGAGCAATATAAAATGCAACAAGACTTATCTTTGCAAAATAGTACATCACCGTTAAATTTATCCTTGCATTTTGGCTTGAAAAAAGGTGTTGATCCTCGCCGCTTTAATTTACAAGCATCTAATGAAGTTGCCGCTGTTTTTGCTACAACTGATGATGGCGAAATCCCTGATTCTTATGTCACAGTTTACGATAAAGAAGGTCGTCAATTAAAAACTGTAAATGCTTTGGATAAAAATGTTGAGCCTTGGCTTTATCCTATCTTTTTTCCTCACGGACAACCAATTTGGCACCATGAAATGAAAAAGCTATTTTCAAATAAAACTATTACTCGCAATGCATATGCCAAATTTCACATTGCTATCCGAAACGGTGAATTTAATGCTATTTTGCATGGTGGAAGACTTTTTCAACAGTGGTTAGTTGACACGGCTTTAAAAATGATAAAGGAACGAGTTGAATTTCTTAGAAAAAATCAAAATAAACTATATCGTGATAGCTATGCAAATATCGATAACTTTATGAAAAAACATCAAATTGAAAATAATGCACAATCAATAGGTTCAAAATTTATTCTTCCCTCAACACATACAGGCTCACCCCGTTACATGGAACAAATTTATCAAGATGCGATGGCAATAGTAAGACGACTTGGAAAACCAGATTTGTTTATTACAATGACATGTAACCCTAATTGGCCAGAAATTGTTGAAAATCTTTTTCAAGGACAAACACCTGCTGATAGACCCGATTTGGTTGCAAGAGTCTTTAAGCAAAAGTTAAATTACGTCATCAATTTGATAGAGAAAAAAGGTTTCTTTGGTGGTTGTAAAGCATTCGTTTATACAATTGAATTTCAAAAACGAGGTTTACCTCATGCGCATCTTTTGGTTACACTGGAAGGAGATTATAAAATGAGAACTGCCGAAGTTATTGATCGATACATCAGTGCCCAATTACCAGATCCAAAAAAATTTCCAAATCTCTTTAATTTAGTTTCCACTCACATGATTCATGGGCCTTGCGGATTTCGGTGCGAAAAGGATGGCAATTGTTCTAAAGGTTTTCCAAAAAATTTTCAAGAAAAAACAACTCTTGATGAAGATGCATATCCAACTTATGCAAGACCAGATAACAGAAGATCCTTTACAAAAAATTCTGGATTTGTTGTTGATAATCAATACGTCGTTCCACATTGCCCACATCTCTTACTTTTAATGAATTGTCACATTAATGTTGAAGTTGTTTCATCAATCAAAGCAGTAAAATATCTTTATAAATACATTTTCAAAGGCCACGATTCAGCCGCAATTAAAATTGTCGACGGCGCTGTTCAATATGATGAATGTGAGTCATTTTTAAACAGCCGATATATGGGAGCAGCTGAAGCAGCATGGCGAATCTTAAATTATGAATTGCATGGTCAAAGTCATTCGATCATCCGTTTACCTATTCATTTACCTGGCGAACAAAGAGTTAATTTTGTTGATGCTGATAACGCAGAAGATTTGCAAGCAGCATTGGATAAAAAGACAATGTTATTAGATTATTTTGAACTAAACGAAAGAGATTCCAAGGCTAAAAACTATTTTTATACCGAAATCCCCGAACATTATACATGGAAAAAATCATCTAAAATAAGTGACGGCACAGAAAAAACTAAATATCAATGGGAGCCAAGAAAAGCAGGGTTTAAAGTATTCGGTAGAATGTACACTGCCAGTCCGACAAACCAAGAACTTTTTCATCTTCGAATTCTTTTAAACCATGTTAAAGGGGCAACAAGCTTTGATGAACTTAAAACTGTTGATGGAAAAATATGTCAAACTTTTACGGAAGCATGTTTGGAATTGGGTTTGGTCGAAGACGATAAAGAATGGTATCGAGTACTTGCAGAAGCCCGCCTTTCTATGTTACCATATCAAATGCGATCCTTATTTGTTAGACTTTTAGTTCATTGCCAGCCTTTAGCTCCGAAAGATCTTTGGGAAGAATTCAAAGAGGATATGGCCGACGATTTTGCAAGAGAAGACCCATTGGAAATAGCCATCCAAAAAACTTATCGAGAAATTAGCAAGTTATTAGAAAAAGAAGACAAAAGTTTAAAAGATTACCCGACAATGAATCAAGAGGTAATTTTTGACCAAGATTATGACGTTTATGATCCTATATTTGATGAAAACATTGGCAACCAAATGTATGCAACATTAAACAGTGAACAAAGAACTATTGTTGACAGAGTCATAAAATCAAGTGAATCCCAAAATGAAAACCAAAATGAAACTTCACAAAATCTTTATTATATTGATGGACCAGGAGGCTCTGGTAAAACATATGTTTATAAAACTTTATGGCATTTATTGCGATCAAAAGGAAAAAAAGTTAGCAACATGGCATTTACTGGGATAGCAGCCATTTTATTATCGGAAGGAAAAACAGTACATAAAACATTGGGTTTACCAGTTCCACTTTACTCAGATTCTAATTCAAACCTAACTTCTAAATCCAAACAAGCTGAAAATTTAAAAAATACTGATATTTTCATTTGGGATGAAACACCGATGGCTCCTCGATATGCATTAGAAATTATGGATAGACTTTTGCGAGATTTAACAAAAATTGATAAACCATTTGGAGGGAAAATTGTATTGCTTGGCGGAGATTTTCGACAATTATTACCTGTTCGTAAAAACGGAACTCGATCAGAATGTGTTAGTTTATCTATCAAATTTTGTCACCTTTGGGAAAATTTTGAAAAGTTTATATTGCACAAAAATATGCGAGCAGACTTGGAAGAAACAGATTTTGCTAAATACCTTTTAGAAATTGGCGAAGGTAAAGTAAATGATAATGATGATAACATGTTATTCCCACAAGAACTTATCATCGAAGAGGATTTAGTTGAAAATGTTTATCGAGCGTTAATTGAACAAAGTCGATTTGATGAAGTTTCTAACTCAGCCATTTTATCTGCCAGAAATGCCGACGTTGATGAACTTAATCAACAAGTTGTTGAAATGTTACCTGCTATAAGTGAAAAAGTTTATACAAGTATTGATAAAGCCATTGAAGGTGAAGCTTTACAAGAATTGTTGACTCAGGAATATCTTAACAGCCTTAATCCTCCTTCTTTACCACATCATGAACTGCGCTTACGAAAAAATACGGTAGTCATGCTTATAAGAAATCTAAGTCAAAATGAAGGTTTATGCAACGGAACAAGACTTTTAGTTATCGGTCTAATGAATCACACATTACAATGTAAAATTTTGACAGGCGATAAAAAAGGAGATAATGTAATGATCCATCGAATTCTTCTTTATAATGAAGAAAACTACCCCTTCACATTGGCACGAAGACAATTTCCTATTAAAATAGCATTTGCAATGACAATTAATAAATGCCAAGGTCAAACCTTTGAAAAAGTTGGAATTGACTTAAGAAAAGATGTATTTAATCATGGCCAAATGTATGTAGCATGCTCAAGGGTAAAGCGATGGTCAGCATTGAAAGTATATTTAGGTAAACAGCGACTTAATCAAAAAGTTAAAAATTTCGTATATAAAGAAATAATTCAATAATTTATATAAACATATAACTTAATCACATCTCATTTTCTTTTTTTAATTTTAAATAAATCTGTTTTATCTCAAAATAGCAACTAAAATGTTGTGTAGTAAATTATTAAAATATTGCTGTAACATTTTGTCGACGGAAGGAATATAATTTTATTTTTATCTAAATTGCGGTTCAGTGATACTTTCTTACTTTAATTATTTGTAAATTTGTAAATTTGTAAATGTCCTTTCACATTCAAAAAAAAGAAAAGAAAAATGCTGAAATTTGTATAAAAATCTTTTCGTCTTTGAATATTTAACATTAAGATTGTGTCGTTTCCTTACTTGGGAAATTTTAATTGTCGCTGTTAGCGGTTGATTGGACTTCTTTGCAGAAGTTCAATTTTATCTTTTCTGAAGATATTTTTGTTTTGCTGGTACCTGATCCTTTCATTTTCTTACTTTGAAGACTTAAATTGTTGCTGTTTGCTGTAGATTGCATTTCTGTGGTGAAATTTAATTTTATCTCTTCTAAAGATACCGTTGTGTGGTGGTACGAGGTTATGGATAATCTTTCTACAGTTTCAACTATTGAATCAATTCGTGTTGGTGATCGAAGACAGTAAGTTATTTTTTTTAAAACT
This sequence comes from Panagrolaimus kolymaensis, assembly GCA_028622995.1. NCBI lineage: Eukaryota > Metazoa > Nematoda > Chromadorea > Rhabditida > Panagrolaimidae > Panagrolaimus > Panagrolaimus kolymaensis. The sequence goes on along the minus strand of JAJQJQ010000153.1, from coordinate 9,247 downwards.
TAATATTTATATTTATATTTTTAGTGCAATAGATGTCATCACTCAAATTGTACGTATAACCTCAAAAGATGGAAGCTATAAATTCTTCACATGTCGTGTTCGTGGAAATGATAAATTAATGAAAAACTTTACGATCAAATGCTGGCCAAAGCAATTCAATATCGTTCATGGAATAAAGTCTGGTGATGTTGTTACTTTTAGTAAACTCAAACGTGTCAAAAATGAAAGTCGATCATCAAATACTTATAATCCATCTGCAAATGATTTAAATATCGAATTCGTTGTAAGTGAATATGCATCAACTCTTATCCTTGAAAGTCCAAGTCGTGATCATATCTCCAACTTTGAATTAATCCGATCTGCTGTTGATAACGCAACAATCATTGGTGTAATTGATCGTGTATCTATACTTTCTGAGGATGATGGAAATCAATGGCTCACAATGATTAAAGATTGTCAAGAAAATTTAGCTGAAGTTATTACTGCTGAAGCTGTAGCTGCACTTACAAATCAACGTTGGCGATTTACAGGAGATATTGTCTTAGAAGGTTCGTTATATTACATTTCTTTTATAATAAAACAATTATTTTTTCAGATGGTGTTATCGTTATCCATTCAACGGAATATGTTCGTCAAGAATGAGTAATCTGCTGATCGTTATCAAAAAATGTTACTATCATTGGAAGATGTTCATCAAAATATTGTATCGTTCTTCATTAATTAATTATAATATATATTTGATTTAATTATTTATGTAATAAAACTTGATTTTTCAATGAATTTTAATTTGTGACTTCGTATTTTATGGTGTTGTCAAAGTATATTTTGTTTTAAACAGAAAATAAAAACTAAGAAAATGGGTAATAAACGAATTTTGTAAGTAAACAATATTTGTAAACAAAAGCATTTACTTGCGGGCCGAAGGCCCGCGTGTTTTCTAGTTATACATAAATTTGATTTTGATATGTAAAAAAAGAGATAACCAAAATTAATTTTTTCTTAAACAATTAGGTGCAAATTGATACGGATTTTATGTTTGTTTTTAGAGCCTATTCTTTTCCTCAGAATTTATTAAACGAAAATGGAAGTTTTATAAAAACCGACCTTTTTTGTTTCAATTTTAAATTGTTTATTTTAGTCTTCATTAAAACAAAAACGAAGCTTCACTTAACTTCACTCACTTATTTTTTCATTGTTTCTCTGCTCCCTCACATATCACTCATGTGTGTGTGAAAAGTGGACATTCGAAATATCCATCAAAAAATAGTTATTTCGATTTTCGTATATTAAGGTACATATAATGTTGCTTCAAACCTAATTATTCTTTTAAAAACTGTCAGTTATTTTTTTTTCAAATTTTGTACATATATTCTGATAGCTTACAATCTCTTCTTTCGACTGGTAAAAAAATAAAATTTAAAATCTTTAATAATCATATCAAAAATAATTAATTTTCAATGCACTCACTCGCTTTTTAACAAAAAAAAGCGCCAAACTGCGTCTTCGTTTCATTGTGTGACCTACCAAATTTACTTTGCAAAATAAATTTTTTTAAATCAATAAAATAATGCAACGATTTTATTGTTTCTGAAAGATCTCATTCGTTGTAGGAAAAAAAAGTCAATGATGTTTTTCTAATTATAAAGCACACTCTCTTTTTCTTTGCCAGTCAAAAAAATATATTCATTCTTTTTTAATACTCATATTGTTTAGTCTATAAATTTTTTTAAAGCTTTGTTTTATATATTTTTTCATTTTTAGATTTTCTTATTAAAATGAATAAATTGTTGCAAATCTACCCACAAAAATTTTCCATTCCTTATCCAATAATTCAATATTTTGAAACCAATATTAAATCAATTAATGTTTATCAAAAGCTTCGAAAAACTTGCAAATATTTTCCTAAAAAATTTCAAATTCTTTTAGTTAATAATTCTTTTGATAATAAAATTTGTATTCAAATTTCAAACGAGCGACTTAGCGTTTATACTAAGGCGAAAGAATATTCTCTAAACAACAATCATTCGTCAATTAAATATTGGCTTTCTGAACGCCTTGCATTATCATGGCCACCCAATTTTGCATCTCTAATTGCATCAAAAGTGTATCGATGCGATGTTTTACTATTAGAACTTCGTGAACAAATTCTTGCTTTTGATGAATATCAAATTTTTGTTTCCTCTGGTACTATAGAAACTGTGATATTTCATAAAACATATGTCAAATATTCTAATGAATTAGCAGTTCCATTTGAAAATCTTCTTAGCCCGTTAACTAATAGTTATGATATAGAATGGTAAAGATTTTCAAGTGATTTTAATGTTGTTCTTTTTTTCCTAGCTAATCTAGGCCAGCCCACCCAGAAAAACTTTTAATACAATAAATTTATTGTAGTTATTTTTGGAAGTTAATCTTTTTTTCTTTGCCAAAAATTTGTTTTGTTTTTTATTTTTACCGCCCATTTTTTTTAGCTAGATTGGAAATTATTTTTATCCATTTTGATTTTTTAAATACTATAATTTCAGGATAATGTCCGATAATGAGCTCATGTTATTCCCTGACACTTTAGAAAATATGCTTAAAATTTTTAAAAATTTTGAAAAATTAAATACTCTTCTTCTTAAAAATGTTAACGAAAAATTTGATTTCAAAGCATTTTCCATTTTTCTTAAAGTATGTTTGTTTTAGAGCATTTTATAATATATTTAAGCAAAATTAATTTTTCAGCAAAATAAAAAATATAAAATTAGTTTACGTTATATTTGTCTTTTATCTGAAGATTATGAAGACATGATTCAAGATTGTATATATGAAATTCTTGAAAATCCGCCTCCAAAAGTCCCATATATTGAATTTTATGGCCATGATGAAGATGCATGTACAAAATTAGCACTGCTATACATTGAGAATCATCAACCAAAGACGGAGTAGAAGAAATGTTAAAAAGCACTGTAGACTTTTATTTGTTTTATAAATATTGTTTTTTTATTGTTAAAGGGGCACTCACACTTAACACAAATTTTTCTTATGATATGTTTTACCTCCTAGCGCGCCAATAAATTATTGTTTATCTATTTGTTTGTAGTGGTGAAGTGATCTAAAATGTATCTTGTGAGATAATAAAAAAAATTTCATTCGAAAGTAATAATTATTTTATTTCATACTTTATTTAAGAGAGATTCTGCGAGTAAATTTGAAAGCCATATAATGTTATGCTTGATGATCAAAATAGTATATAAATTTTTTTTTATTATTGTAAATTTGAAAAGTATTTTCAACAATATTGGATTTAAGAATTTTGAATACTAATTTCCATTTTAGTCGTTGTTGGAGGTGAAATAGCTGGATCTTTCATAACTGTTCGAAGAATTTCGATAAATTTTTCGTAATATTTAAAATATGAATTAAAGTAAAAATATAGATTAAAAAAAGTTCCTCTGTTTTTCTAAAAAAAATACAATATCGCTTTTTTAAAATTTATTTTATGTTTAAAAAAAACTAAAAACTTTTTGTAGTTAATAGTCGAGCTTTCTAAAATACTTTTAAACTTACAATATAAAATTCTTTAAATTCAAATATATCAAAAGGTTCTCCAATTAACCAACAACCTAATTCTAACTTTTTTTCATTAAATTTTAACTTCGTTAATTCTTTTGCTGTTTTTTCATTAATTTTAATAAAACTGTCCATTAAATTGTGAAAATTGATTTTTTTTTGTATCCAAAGATTGAAATGAAACTATGAAACATACAATGTCACCTTTTCAATATTTGGCAAAAATTTCATTATATCTTCTAATGCAATGTAATCATTCTCGTTGGTTCTAAGATCACAAATAAATAACGATAAATGAATAACATTACCAGATTCAATCAAAAATTTTAATTCATTCCATGTTAAGTTTTGATGAGATATGCTAATATATTTTGCATCACATCGATATAAATTTTGAATTAGATTTGACAAGTGTCCATCTTTATTAGATGGCTTACTTGAAAATTTAAAAACTGTAGTAATGTATAAATTTTTAATACAAATATTATTAATTTTATTATCCTCGATTGAAATACTTTCCTCGTCATACTTATAAAGACTTTTTTGGTTGTTTTCATTTTTGTAATTAATATTCATATAAAAATAACAACAAATTGGTTTTTGCATTTTGTAGAAAAAATATTTGCAAGAATAATATAATTTTTTGAGGGAATTATGTTTGCTAGTTTGCATAATATAATGAATTAATGATTTTGGTAATGAAAAATTTTGAATATGAAAATTGTCATAAATTTTTTTAGGAAGATTATTATCATAAGGTTGATGTCCATCATTATAATAAGGATTCGGTATCAACCATTTTATTCTTCTTGGTCGCTCGATTTTTAAGTTTTGGGAGTTTTGTTCAAAATCAAATAAAATTTCCCAATGAAGGTTTATTGGACCATATTTTTCATATTCATTTTTATATTTTTCGTACATTTCTTTATTATCTAAAAAGAAGCGACAATATTTTGAATAAATTTGTAACATATATTTGGGTTCGATATCTCGTAAATACTCGATGTACAGTTTCCATAGTTCGATGTTTAGAAAATTTTGGCCCAAAGAATATTCAACATTATCGCAAACAAAGTAATGATCATTTGCTTCAAGCAATAATTTAAACCATTCATTTAAATTAGAATTATTTTCAGCATCTTCTATTTTATCAAACAATTTTATAGACTCATTTACATAATGAATCAATTCTTTTCTAGGAGGGACGCCTAAAATAATTTTAAGTTTTAAAGAATAAAAAACGCGAGTTTAGTTTTTTTAATACTATTAGGGCTATCTCTCTTCAACATCTAATTTAAAACAGAACTCAAAAATTTTGATACATAAAATTACGCTAAAGATTTTAGTCGGCCGGTAAAATACAAACTTTTTTACTTCAATTCATTTTTCCATATCACTTTTGGTAAAATCAATTGCTTTTTGCTCGATTTTAAGTTTTTTTTTTCAATCGTACTTTGATTAAAATAAGTCAAAATAGTTAGTTATCTTTAAAATACAATATATCAATAATTAACTTACGAAGGTTACTTTCATAATTATGAAAGCATTCCCTAATGTATGCATTAGGAAACCTGAGGTCATCGTCACCGCACCATAAAGTTTGATATTTATTTTTAACTTTTAGTAATCTTAAATATTTAACGCTGTCTGTAATATCGTTTCGAATTCCATCAATATTAACAACCTTTTGTTCACCTGTTTCAGGTAAATAAAAATGATTATGAAAAGCCATCCAATTCAAATCTTTTTTTCTTTTATCATCCCGAAAACATTGAAGCGTGTTAAAAAAAACAAATTTCAATAATAACAAAAGAAAACTTTTTTATTACTTTGTATAATTCCAATATTCTTTTGGAGTTAAATAATTATTTGAAAAATTTTCAATGACATAATAAAGTCGAGATGAAGTCGAATATTCGCCATAATTATTTTCCTGGCATTCTATTTCACATGCTTCCAAATCATTTTCAAGTTGAATAATTAAATTTTGATAACTTGGATTTGGTTGATCAAAAAAATCTTTTGAAATGTGTATATCGAAAAAATTTGTGGCTAAAAATTATAGAAAGATTGTTTAATAAACGAAAAAGTCAAACACGGCTTATTATTAATTTAAAAAAATATGTAGTTAACAGATAAGAATTTAAAAAATGATAAGGCTTATTTTAAGAAAAGATCGATTAAATTTAATCCAACCAAACAAAGTTAAAAAAGAAGAAGAGAAAGCAAGAATATAAGTGTGTAGATGCAAGCGGGAAAACTTTTTTAAAGTGAGCACATTGTTTTTTTTTAGTTTGTCTTTCATTCATTTTAAATATCCAAAAGTGCGCTTTTTGAGGAAGGAAAAAAGCGATCAAGGATCAATAAGAAAAAATATAAAAAAATCAATTGCTCTTTTTTTTAGTGTGCCAATAAATACATACAATGCCTGACACTCTACCGAGGTCAAAAAAGCCGTTTGTAATAAAAAGATTTTTTTACTTTAAATTAATTTTTTTCATAAAAAAAATTTTTCTGTTACAAATTTTCAAAATTTAAAACTTTTTTATTTTATTAATGTTTGCAATGGTCTACTATATTTTACGATTGGTTTACAATTATTTTTGTTTGTCGATGAAATAACTATTGTTGGCATTGTAGAAACTTGAGGTTTAAGTTTAAAGATTTCTTTAACTCTTCTTCGATATGGCGCCATAATTATTATTGCTGCTAATGGGCTGACGCAAGCCACCCATCCAAGAAGAAATGAACAATAAAGTAAAGGATATGGACTTTCAATATTGAAAACAATCATAATTAAAAGGCAAATAACAGGAAGGTTGCCAGTAAAAAATGGACCAAGCGCCTGAAAAAAATTGTGGTAAAATTTGTCCTAAATATTTTTTCAGATTTAAGCTTACATACTTGAATAATTAAAGTCATATTAAGTTGTTTATGAAGCACTTTTCTACTGGGATGTAATACAGCATGAGCATGTAAATTTCGAGTAATTTTAATGCTAAAAACTACTATCAACGCATAACTTGCAAATGTTGTGAAAAATATGATTCCAAGTGGCACCAGCATCGATACACTTATCTATAAAATAAAAGTGACTGAAATTAGGAAATTTTAGAATTTAAAAAAAGAAATTGTTTTACAGTTTTAGCTGCAACAAAAACTGGTCCATTTGGATACACGCTTGTCCAAAACTCTATCATGGTAGCAGGTCGAAATTGTTCATAATGTTCCGAATTTGGTGGATAACACCAAATAATAAAATTAAAATTGTAAAAAAGCATCCAAAAACTATCGAATATGGAATAATTACATGTTTATTTTGAGCTTTTTGATCTCTGAAAAAAATGTTTATCTTAAAATATTATATTTTTTTTCAACTTTTTTATAAACTAAAAAACTCACCGACAGATTACTAAATATCGAATAAAAAAGGGAACAGGCATAGCTTGAATACTTAAAATTAATGATGAACCATAAACAACTAAAATCACGGAAGCCGCAGTAAACCCGAAGACGTACATAGGACTTCCAACGATTAAATAACATACACCATCAATTACTGTTACTTGCTATAAAAAGATAATTATAAATATTAGTTTCAAAAATCATATTTATTCGTGACAATTCCTGTTTGAAAAACAACCTGGAAATTACTCAGAACTTTAATATTTTAAGTTCTTTAATTTTTTCGATCATAAAATATTTCCAAAAATTTATTTTTGGAAATATCTAAAAGTTTTATTATTTTTTTGGCACCCGAAAATCAAAAAAATTTTGTGCGATGGTGAAAAAAATATAAGCGAACTTACAATTCCAGCAAAAAAAGTTGTAATGGATAAAAATAAATCTAATAAACAATTTGGCAGCAAAGTTTTACTAATTAATTCTATTTGATTTTTTTTAACTGTAAGGATTAAAAATAATAATAAACTATTAAAGAAAATACCAAAACACGAAGATGCAAGATCGTTGTAACGAAGTAATTTAACTATTAGTGTCATTTTTTTCTTGCAGCCGCTGGATCAAATAAATAAATAAAATTTATTCCATTTATATAAAAATTTGCATCGAAAAAATTGATGTCCGGGGTAAAAAAATAAATTACCTAAAAAAATTAATGAATTTTATATATTTTTTTAAGATTTAAAATTTAATTTTATTTTTTTACTTTTGGCAATCAAAAGCTTTTTTTCTTTCTTGTGTACATACATTAACGAAAGATGCGTAAATGCGAATGACAGGAAATAGAGCACATTTGACTAAAAAACCTTACTGACTTTAAGTATAGCTAATTAAATATTGATAATTTACTTCTGAAAAATTAAATAGTAACAAACATCAGTATTTATAATTTATGGAAATTTTGTACATAAATTTCTTGTTTTTTTTTTAACAAGGTTTAAATCTCAAAAAATGAGGGTAGAATTTAGGCGCGAGAAATATTTAGCAACTTTTAAACTAAAGCTTATTTATTACTTCAAAAAAAAAAATACAAAAAATAAAAGATTAAAAATAAAAGTAAAATAATCTATGGCACAATTTCTTTTCTGCGACAAAAAAAGTATTCTGTAAGCTGTACTTTTTTTCGAGTGAATATAAAAGTTTTTTCGACTTTTAATTAAATATTTTATTATTCAACATAATTGGAAATTTTTTGTTTTATAAAATTTGTGTTTAATAATAGCTGCTTTAATTTTTGACGCGTAAAAATTTTGGAAAACTTTAAAATGTCATTTTCTTATTAAAGGAAATAAATGTAGGCTTTGAAAGGAACAGGAACACCTGGAAAGTTGTTCCCTACAATTAGAAACGTTCTTCACCATAAAAAAAACTTTGAATTCAGCCAAAGAGAATTTCTAAATGACGCCAAAATATTGAAATTATTCCAAACAGAAGAAAATAAAAACAAATTTTCCTGTTAATTTTTTGTTTATATATCTATCAATTTCCTTATACAAACATTTGTGTCAAAAAATCGAAAAAAAGATAGTTTTGAAAAATATACTTTCAATTTTTTTACCATTGATTCTGTTCAGCTAATTTTTATAAAATAAAGTAACATTTGTTTTCTCAATTTTACATGAGTTTTTTGATTCAATTATTAGAAAAAAAAATTAACAAAAAATGCTTTCTTGATTTTATTGACAAAAATTCGGTGAGAAATGTATTGAAAAGAAAAATCCATTTTTTATTACTTTCATCTTCTTTTAATATTATAATTTCTTTGGCAAAATTGATTTTATTAAAAAATGTTTAAGAAAGTAAAAACATAAAGTTCGGGTAAGGTTGCACCAAAATTCACAAGGAAAATTAAGTTTGGTCATCATTTTTCGTTCCATAATAGTCAATTTTAATTAACCTTTAGCCTTTTAGTTAATTATGTCAGTTTGCACCGAACTCAATAAATAAGGGGAAAAGAAAAAAGTTTGATTCATCACTTTTTTTATTTTTTTACAACACACTTTTTTTATACTTTGGTCCAACACTCGTTATTCGCTCATTGATTTTCTTGTTTTATTTGTTTGTTATTGTGAAGAAAATGTGTTGAAAATGTGTAAAAAGAAAAGGAAAAGAAGGTTTATTTTTTGCTTCTCACTTCTTTTTTTTTACCTGTTTTCGTGTTTTTCTCGAACTACAAAACAACCGACGACACATTTATTTCCTTCAGCGGCGGCCATTAACTCCATTCTAG